>SSNR01000099.1:1502008-1629571 GCA_006937965.1 Callopanchax toddi | reverse complement strand
TTTGTTTGTGCTTTATTTACAGGTCTAGAAGTGGACTCTTCACGTCTGTTCTCTTCTTTTTCTGTTTACTTTCTCCCCCATCCCTCTTTCCGTACCCTTCCCTTCACTTTCAGGCTCCATGTCCAATCAACCATAAAAATATTCAAATAAAGATTTTGGGGGTTATATTTAAACAAAAATCAGGAGGAGTTTTATAGCAGTGGCTGTAACCTCTCACCTGAAACAGCAACACTGTTGGGCTTGTTTTTGGCACTCAGACATTATTCTGTTTGCTCCACAGGACAGGACAACCCAGACAGGACATGGGGTAAAAAAAATAAAATAAAAAATTGTCCGTTTTGATTTGTCATCGAACAAACCTGGAACTGTAAATCTTTGTATTTCATATCCTTAAAGTGCATATTTCCCAACACAATGATTTTCTCCAGTCACTGAGAAGTCAAGTTATTAACATGTATGCGAGTTTATATGCTGTAAAATGCCAATGCATGTGCAATGGTATTTCTAAGATTATAGAAAATTGGTTGTAAAAACACTGTAACAGATATATTTTTCATGCACGTTTCGCCTTATTTGCTGCACTGACTTCCTATATTTCCCAGAGGTCCTTTACACAAATCCCAACAAACAGATGTGACTGGGCTGCACAGATGCGCATGGTGTCATGAACTGGTGCGTGTAGAGAGGACCCAGGCGCAGATGTAAATCCAAAGTTATGATTTATTCCAAAACAGGGAACATGAAGACACAACTCAGACACAGTACTCACACGACTAGGAACCGACAAACAGACGAGACAGGCACGCTTATATACACAGAGGGAGGTGATGACAAGACGAGGCACAGGTGGCTGGATTACAATAGGATTCACCTGTTGGAGACAAAGAAGGCAGAGGGTTAGACAAAGCACAAGGCAGGACACTAGGAGAAACACTAGATGGCGACAGGGGGCACAGGATGTGACAGAGCCCCTCCCCTAGGGGCGGACACCGGACGCACAAGGAGAACCAACAAGGGCGGGAGGGCGGGGGACCAGGAAGGAGGACCAACCAAACAGAAAAAAGGCCCAGAGGCGCAGTTCTGGAGGATCCAGGTCAGGGTCAGGATCAGGCTCTGGGAGGCCCGGGTCTGGATCAGGCTCTGGGAGGCCCGGGTCAGGGGGAGCCAGGCTGCTGGACTCAGGAACAGGACACGGACTGGAAGGGCCCACCGTGGGAACGGGACTGGAAGGGCCCACCGTGGGAACGGGACTGGAAGGGCCCACCGTGGGAACGGGACTGGAAGGGCCGGGTTCAGAAGGTCCAGGCTCAGGACTGGTGGGACCAGAGGAAGGACTAGGATCAGGAACGGAACTGAAGAGGCCCACCTTGGGCTCAGGGACAAGTTCAGGGGGACCCGGTTCAGGAGGACTGGAGGGACCAGGTTCAGAAGGTCCAGGCTCAGGACCGGTGGGACTAGAGGAAGGACTAGGCACAGGAACGGGACTGAAGAGAGCCACCTTGGGCTCACGAACACGTTCAGGGGGACCCGGTTCAGGAGGACTGGGGGGACCAGGTTCAGATCCAGGAGCTGCAGTGGCACAGGAGAGTCCAGGAGCTGCAGCGGCACAGGAGAGTCCAGGAGCTGCAGGTTCAGGAGGTCCTGGTGGTCCAGGTTGGGGACTGGAGGGAGGACCTGGTCCAGGGGCTGCAGCGGCACAGGAGGGTCCAGGGGCTGCAGCGGCACAGGAGGGTCCAGGGGCTGCAGCGGCACAGGAGGGTCCAGGGGCTGCAGCGGCACAGGAGGGTCCAGGGGATGCAGCGGCACAGGAGGGTCCAGGGGAAGACCGCCCCTCTTCACAGCAGGTCAGCCAAGATCCCTGTATGAGGACCTGCTGTGCCAGGCGAGCTGCACGGGCATACTCAAACTGACCCTGGAGGGCTGGGACTGCTGCCAATGCCGGGTAGCTGCAGAAGCGGGAGAGGACCACCTCCACCAAACGCAGCTTCCTGTGGGGGCATGCCTTCCCGGTGGAGATGATCCTGATGGTGTATCTCACCGCTTGCTCAGCCCACTGGAGGATCTCATCCGCTGGGTCCATGTTTGGGTTGGTTCCTTCTGTCATGAACTGGTGCGTGTAGAGAGGACCCAGGCGCAGATGTAAATCCAAAGTTATGATTTATTCCAAAACAGGGAACATGAAGACACGACTCAGACACAGTACTCACACGACTAGGAACCGACAAACACAGACGAGACAGGCACGCTTATATACACAGAGGGAGGTGATGACAAGACGAGGCACAGGTGGCTGGATTACAATAGGATTCACCTGTTGGAGACAAAGAAGGCAGAGGGTTAGACAAAGCACAAGACAGGACACTAGGAGAAACACTAGATGGCGACAGGGGGCACAGGATGTGACACATGGACATGGGGAGTGAATGGAAAGAGAAGAGAAAGGAAGTTTTATCGCTTCAATTTGATAATAAATGTAACTAAAATATTTCCATGTTGCAGTTAAATGGCCTCATTTCCATTTCCATTGAGCTACAATATTCAGACTTCATGTTATTTGGCTTTAAATCTCCCAAAATAGCCTCCTTTTGTAGCAATTTTCAAATTTTATGCTAAAAATTAAAATAGTTTCTCTTCAGGGAAAATTTCACATTTTTATACATGTAAGAAACTTAAAGCAAACAATACTTTAGTTTCTTACTAATTAGTCAGTTTTAATACAATAATATCCTGACAAAAAGCACTTCTCATGTGGACTAATGGTGACTCAAAGACTTTAAATTCTAGGATCCCATCGCCCACACAGCTCTGCTTGGAGACTGGGTTTATTTAGAAACACACATCCACAACTCACATCCTCTTATAGGCTCATTTAAAAGCATTTAGACTAAACTACGCCTGAAGAAAGGCTTGAAAGTTGGGCGAGGTGGTAAAAAGATGTAGAAATCACTTGCCTGTCCTTCCATCTTCTGAAATCTGTTCTGACTGATCACGACTGAATTCGAAGATTAGCAGGATGCAGAGAGGAGGAAGAGGAGGAGGAGGCGGGAGCTTCAGGTGGTGGCTGACAGCTGCAGGAATCAAATCGAATCAAATCAGCTAATCTGTTGCGCTGTCCATGGTACCGAAACGGTTCTGCCTCCCTCTCCTTCAAAAACCAACTCTGAGAGAAGAAAGTGATGAGCTGACGCGCCTGCTTCTGATGTCGGTCAAATAGGAGGGACATCAGGAGGTGTGTTCTCTACCTGAGGACAATAAGATCCCAGATCCACGCCCCACCTGGTCAGAATGGACCTCCACCTGCCGTGGTCGTAACAAACCCCAGACGCAATTGTTGTCATCCTATATTCCAGCCAATCAGAAGCCGTTACGTTGAGATGACGAGCCTCCTGTCGGCATGTGCGTGCAGTCCTGAGCGCCGCGTCCCACGAGGCCTCCTATTCGGGACGCTTCCTTTATTCGGTTAGTTGTGTCAAAAGTACTGACATTCTTTACTTAAGTAGAAGTACAGATACCTGTGTAAAAATCTACTCGTGAAAGTACTGAACAAATGTATTTACTTAAGTAAAAGTAAAAAGTACCTGCCGCCCTCTGCTGACTGGTTTAACAAGGTCAAAAAGTATATTCTCAATTTTATATGGAAAAATAAACGACCCAGGATAAGAATGTCATTGCTTTATTTACCTTACATTGAGGGTGGTATGATGTGTCCAAATATTGAGTGGTAACATGGGCATGTCAAATTAGGTCCATAAGATATTATTTTGATTTAAACAATGCCCCCAGTGGACAGAGATAGAAAGTATTCATTTGTATCCACTTTTACCTTTATATTTTTTCTCAGATACAGTGTTAAAGCGGCACTCCGGAGGATTTCATCAGGAGAGCAGTTTTTGAATCTAGCGTCCAAAGGCTCCTCCTCAAAACATGTTGACACGCGCGTCCGGTCGCGTGTGCGCGCATGCACGCGGCGCATATACTTCGGACATGAACTGTACAGCTCAGTGTGTAGGGTTTAATCACTCACAGTTCACAACTCTTATTCCAACAATACTACGAGGGTCTGATGAGCCCTCTCTGTCCCTGCTGCTTCTGATATTAGCTCTGTTAGCAGAGAGCTGCTGCTGGACTCTGAAGCTGAACTTGACTCGGCCCTGGATGAACTTTCTGACCAAAATAAACACATAATCCTGTCAAGCCTTGCCATTCTGTGAGGTGAAAGGTTTAAAAATAAAAATAAATCCATCTTTAGCTGGAGAATGGGTAGGTTTTTAGTAGAAATGAGCCGTGAGTCCTCAGTGAACGGCTGAGACGGCAGAGAAACACACGGAGCATCCTGTACGACAGCGCCCCCTACTGGTACAGGTTTGGTCGATGCGCGTGCATGTTGAGAGAATGCAGAAATTTGAATTTCATTGGCTGAAAAATGTCGGCGGCAAGAAATAATGGAAAGGGGTCTCTAGGAGGAAGGAGGGTCTTCATCAGAATGACAGATGTTGTGGAACTCAACCCATAGATCATAGTTTAGACCTGAAATATCATTTAAAACATTTAGAAAACTTTGATACAGAGAAAAATGCTCCAGAGTGCCGCTTTAAACCTGATTAAAAAAACAAAAAATCAAATGGTAAATTTGAGACAAAACACAGAATATGAGGTTGCTCAATTCATGAACTAATCATTGAAATTAGCAGATTTGCTGGAAATTACTGCTGGAAATTACAGCTAATCAGGGGTGTTATGAGACATCCACCTCTGTTATGTGTTTGTGCGTGAATCTCAAACCAGGGCTGGACTGGCCATCAGGTCGATCCAGACTGGGACGCGCCGTTCCAGCCATGGGTGAGATTACGTAATCAGTGGACAGCGGGATGATGAGAGACAGAGAGACAAACAAAGCGAAGTAGATTACCTGAGCTGTGGCGCAGAGGTAGAGTAACCACTGTCCATATGGTCCTATATTTATAGAACACTTTCTAGACTCTAAGTGTTCTATAAATACAGGACATTTACTATTTATTGCATATATTCATGTATATAGCAAACTGAAGGTTTTTTGTCTTGAAATAAAAAATATTAATACATTTTTTTCTTTTCCTGCCTCTAAACAAAATAATTTCACTGACATTCATCCATTTATTTTGTCTTTTTCTCCACTTCTTTCTACTTTAAATGTTTGATTGCTGGTTGATTTCCTCAATCTTGATGGTCATCTGTGTCAAATGAACAAAACGGAAGCAAACAAAACTGAACTTTGTGTTTCTCACACTCTGAGTCTGGCAGTGAGAGATAACTTCCATCTGCTGTTAGTGGTCCAGCAAACTACGTGACACATTAAGCCAGAGCTAACATCAGAGAAATGTTGGGCTGCAGTGAGAGAAGGAGCATTTTGTGATAAACACATGAACCCATGGTGTTTCAAAGCCTGCAAACATGAACCTGCACAAAAACATGAACACTGATAAGAAAACCTTAATTCCTGTTTCACAGTGAGACTATCACTATAGTTAATGATCATTTTAACCATAAATATTCATTTCTCACAAGATACAATGATAAATTGTTCGTCATGTGCTTGTTTCTTTTTTGTGTAGTCAGGATTTATTAGGTTTTGTAAATTTTTGATGCTTTTGCAGCTCCTGCTTAAATGATTTTTTGACATCAATGTTGTCAAATATATGTCAAAACAAAGTAAAACTTTCAGCTACATGACATCAAAACTGGCCCTGTGTTTCATCATGAAGCTGAAAAGGTGCAAAGTTCACCTGACTAGAGTATTAACACAGCTAGTCACAGACTGATACTGCTCTGCTCACTGCAATACATTTACATGTCTTGTACATAAAACCTTTCACATTGTCTTTATTTGAATGTCTGCTGTCTTTGTTTGTTTTTCTTTGCTCCTTTTTTAATTTTGTTACTGACTTTTTACACCAAAACAACAAAATAAATTTCTTATTCAATTGTGTACCTACTTGGCAAAAAAGTTTGATCATTCATTCATCTATCTGACTCTGAGCTTAGAGCTTTATTTTGAGAAAAGTATAAATTATTATAAGTATTTGGAATATTGTAGTTTTAGGCTTTGGACAAAAACTGTGACCAAACAGAAAGTCTGGCATTCAGAAACATACATTAGCATTTAATTTTCTGAGATTTTAGTTTTCTTTTACTTTTACACAATTCAGTGGGTTCTATCTCAAGGCGATGGATGTTGTAGGACTGTCGTGGTTGAGACGTCTCTGCAACATTGCGTGGTCATCGGGGGCAGTTCCTGTTGAGTGGCAGACCGGGGTGGTGGTTCCCATTTTTAAGAAGGGGGACCAGAGGGTGTGTTCCAACTATAGGGGGATCACACTCCTCAGCCTCCCTGGGAAGGTCTACTCCAGGGTACTGGAGAGGAGGGTCCGGTCGATAGTTGAACCTCAGATAGAAGAGGAGCAATGTGGTTTTCGTCCTGGTCGTGGAACTGTGGACCTTTACCCTCGCTAGGGTGATGGAGGGGTCATGGGAGTTTGCCCAACCAATCCACATGTGTTTTGTGGATTTGGAGAAGGCTTATGACCGTGTCCCCAGGGACACCCTGTGGGGGACGCTCCAGGAGTACGGGGTGGATGGTCTTTTGTTAAGGGCCATTCAGTCCCTGTACCAGAGGAGTGTGAGTCTGGTCCGCATAGCCGGCAGTAAGTCGGACCTGTTCCCAGTGAGGGTTGGACTCCGCCAGGGCTGCCCTTTGTCACCGGTCCTGTTCATAACCTTTATGGACAGGATTTCTAGGCGCAGCCGTGGTGTGGAGGGTGTCGAGTTTGGTGACAGGAGAATCTCGTCTCTGCTTTTTGCAGATGATGTGGTCCTCCTAGCTTCATCAGGCTCTGAACTACAGCTCTTACTGGGGAGGTTCGCAGCTGAGTGTGAAGCGGCTGGGATGAGGATCAGCACCTCCAAGTCTGAGGCCATGGTTCTCGGTCGGAAAAGGGTGGCTTGCCAACTCCAGGTCGGGAGAGAGATCCTGCCTCAAGTGGAGGAGTTCAAGTATCTCAGGGTCTTGTTCACGAGTGAGGGAAGGAGGGAGCGGGAGATCGACAGGCGGATTGGGGCAGCGTCTGCAGTGATGCGGACGCTGAACCGGTCTGTTGTGGTGAAGAAGGAGCTGAGCCGGAAAGCAAGGCTCTCGATTTACCGGTCAATCTACCTCCCAATCCTCACCTATGGTCATGAGCTTTGGGTAATGACCAAAAGAACGAGATCGCGGATACAAGCGGCCGAAATGAGTTTTCTCCGCAGGGTGGCCGGGCTCAGCCTTAGGGATAGGGTAAGAAGCTCGGACATTCGGGAGAGACTCGGAGTAGAACCGCTGCTCCTCCATGTCGAAAGGAGCCAGCTGAGGTGGTTCGGGCATCTTGTTAGGATGCCCCTGGACGCCTCCCCAGGGAGGTGTTTCAGGCATGTCCTGCCGGCAGGAGGCCCCCGGGTCGACCCAGGACACGCTGGAGAAAATATATCTCTGGTTTGGCCCTGGAGCGCCTTGGGATCCTGCCGGAGGAGCTGGTAGAAGTGGCTGGGGAGAAGACCGTCTGGAGCTCCCTAGTTGGGATGCTGCCCCCGCGACCCGGACCCGGATAAGCGGAAGAAGACGAGACGAGACGAGACAATTCAGTGGGGCTTTTGCTTTGAATCTGAACTCAAACTAGATATTATTTGTGAGAAATTAAACAACATTCGTGCAAGAAAGAAACACAGAAATAGCTTCGATGATATCAGTGTGAGAGCTAAACTCAGTCAGAGTCATATCAGGACAGGACACGTGTGTACATGTTGTGTCCTCCTGCCACAGAACCTCACACCCTCCACACCATGACTCCACCTATTCTGTCCATTAAGTATATGAACAGAACCAGTGACACTGCCTGGGATGTCTTGGTTGGTGGAGTCTAAATTTCACCTGGAACAGGTTCATCTCACTAGAAGGCTACATGGACCAGACACTCATTTGGTACTGGGACTGAACAAAAGGACACACATTCCAGACTGTCCTGGAAACACGGTCATAGGCGAGGCCTATATCTGCACAGGCAAACCAGGGCAGTGGCCAGGAGCCTATCAGCTAGTTAAGGTGGCCCTGGTCATAGATCTTCTCCAGATCCAGAAAACACATGTGGACGGTAAACTCCCATGTCCTCTTAGTCCCCCTAGCAAGGGCTGGTCCAGGGTTCAACAGCCAGGATGAAAACCACATTGCTCCTCCTCTAACCGAGATTTAACTATTACCAGGATCTTCCTCTCCAGGACTCTGGAGTTGATTTTTAGGGAGGCTGAGGAGTGTGATCTCTACATCCTCTGGTCCTCATTCTTAAAAATAAGGACCACCATTCCAGTCTGTCACTTCACAGGCACTGCTACCACACAGTGTTGTTTAGTGTGTGACTGATTTAAGGTAGGACTGTAGTTAACATTGAATGTTTTAAACATCAGTAGAAAATATTCTCACCCTGCCAAATCAAGTCTGCACTTATTGACATATTCTGATAACAAGAAAGTTCATTTTGTTGATTTTATTTTACATTTAATTTTATATCCAGAAGGAAGAAACCATCAGAGTTTCTAAATGATCAAATGAGACTGGATGAGCTTTAGAGAAGTTAGTGTGTGATGTAGTTAGGCTTGAATTTCAGGACTTTTAGGATTTGATTGAGGATTTTCCAGCTCACAGGAATGAATGAAACTTTGAATCTACTAAAACCAAAACAACAAAATAAATCAAGATCATGAACATTTCTGGTAATAAATATTGTGAGAATCTAACTTTTCAGTGTAGTCTTGTTACATCCCCTGGTTTCTCGCCCCCTTGTGAGTGATCTGGCTGCCTCCTACAAGTGGTGTCCTCTCCTGCTGCTGCGGTCACCTGCTCCTTTAACTTCAGGACCTTGGAGAGCGAACCAGCGCGGCTGCATCAGATCATCAGGGAGCAGATAAAAGCCTGCTCACCTGGCAGATCTGGGAGAAAGGATCTGTGCCTGTACTCTCTGTTGTCTGAGCTTGGTGGTTTCTGGATTAATATCTAGTTGTTTATTTTTTTAAATAGTAGAAATAATTCTCTTCGTTTGTTTAGAACATTTATAGTAGTTTGTCTTTGTTTTCTTGTTTCAGGTTCCTTTTTTCAGGACAGGTAAAAGCCTGTTTTTAGTTTAGTGCACCTTTTAGTTTAGAAACAACTTTAGTTTATATTATTATTAGTTTTAAAAACTCTCCCTTGGTTATTTTATATCAATCCTTACAGCCGTAGTGCTTTGTTTTTCCCGGAGGCTTATCCGCCGGTGTTTTCAGTTCGATTGTTCTTTATTGTTAATTTTAGAGCTATTTATTTTGTTATTTAACCATTGTCATAGCTCCTCATTTTGTTGTAATTTGTTTGTATTCCCCTGTGCAGTTTTATAATAAATATCATTTTATTGTTACTACTTTACACAAGTCTCCCTCTAACTTTTTATTAGACCTCCTAACTCCTAGACCTATCGAAGGTTGTAACAGGTCTAAAGACTTCCTGATTCCAAACCACATCATCTGCATATACAAGTACAGCGTCCCTCCCTTGTCTCTGTAGCACAAGGAAGCATATAAACAGAGAGCTTCAGAGCTGAGTCCCAGTGCTCCTCATAACTCAGGCTGTGATGTCATCATGTTGATCTGCTGTGTAATACTGGTTATTTCACACATCCTGGATCAGCAGTGTAAGCTTAGTTTGATTTAAATGACTAAAGTCTGATTGTTTTAGTGATGCTGACTAATTGATAGTGCTACATTTTTATTACCAGGTCATGCGATCATTGGAGGGCGTGAGGCTGTTCCACACAGCAGGCCGTACATGGTGTTCATAGAGAGAAACATGGGACCTGGTGATACACGTTACTGTGGAGGATTCCTCCTGAATGAAGATTATGTGATGACTGCAGCGAGCTATCAAGCAGAGTAAGTTCAACACCTTTGATGTTTTCTAGTCATGGATGACTGAGGAACTTCTGCAGTCTGTTAGGACAAAGTGTTTAATGAATACTAGCTGAAGTAGTTTTTAAATTGAATTACTTTTTTATTTATTTATTTTTATTTTGTATATTTAGATCCTACACCGTCTTCTTAGGAGTTCACAATACAATGTCTCTGAATGATGGAGTCCAAAACATAACTGTAGAACGAGCATTTCCACATAAAAGCTTCAATCCTGATACATCCGTAAATGATATGATGCTCCTCAAGGTAAGAATATTCCTGACCTGATTTTAAATTATTTTAAAACAGAATGTTTAAAATGATTTAAGGCTTCTCATAATTACATTTGATTTTAAAAAATATGTTTTATTTTTTGTTTCCTTGTTTCTAAGTTGAGCTCCAAAGCAAAGTTCAACAACAGGGTGGGTCCCATCAGCATCTCAGGTCAGGGTGAAGGCCGTCAGCCAAAATCCTGTTCAGTGGCTGGATGGGGAAGCATTGACTTGATTAATAATCATTATATCAACCCCAAACTCAGAGAAATCAATGTCACTTTGACTGACCATCAAGACTGTGTGAAGAACAATTTCTACTGCTCTAAAGGTCCATATGGTCCCATTCAGGTAAAAACATTTTTTAACTTTACATGAAGAAATAAACATTGATGAACAAAGAAAATTCATAAATTACAACCAAAGTTTATTGTTTCTATTTTCAGGGAGATGCTGGTTGTCCACTGGTCTGTGATGGATATGTGTTTGGAGTGACAGCCTACAAGTTTACCCCTCCCCCTGATAATTCATATAGTGTCAGATACTCTAAACTTCCTGACTCCAGGAAACTTGCTGAGCTGTTGTTGGACCGTCGTCCTGTTTGTGGCAGAGCTGCAGATTCAAACAAGAAGTTTTATGTAAAGGATCAAAACTGAATCCTAAATGTAACCTATGTGAATTAAAGGCACACTATGCAGTTTTGCTTGTTTTTAGCACCCTCTAGTGTTTGTTTTAAATCACTGTTGTAAAAACGTTAGCACCATTGTTTCTGTTCAGAAACACCTAAATCTTGAAATGTCTCCTCAGCCTTCATTGCTTTCTACCGGAGCGGTTCATCACTCATTCAAAGAAATCAGCTGTGTTCAAGCAGGGAGACATGGGACAGAAACAGGAATCATGAGCTAAAAACACTCTGGAGCTAGCATAACAGCTAGCCACATTGGGTTAGCCAGACTGTTAAGTGTGTTTTATTAAACATATACTCTGATCTTATGTTTTGACTGTGTATATAATTATATGTGTGTATGTCTAAAGTATATGTGCCTTTATTTTGGTAATACAGAAGAGGAAGTGGTGTACACATGATAATCAGCTAGCCAATAGAAAGTGTGTATGTTGAACTGTGACCTCCTGAATTTACCAATAAAAGGGGAGCATTTTGTGACAGGTCCCAACATCGCTCCAGTGAACTAAGATCTCTGTGTTTGTTGTCTATTATTAGTCCGTATTAGCTCAAGTAGCTACTGATTTCCACCACTGGAAACAACTCCGTTCCGGGTCAGGGAACTCCACGGGAGTCTGTGTGTGTAACACGCAACTCTGCTAACCCTAACCCTCGTGAGATACGTGACTTTGTGAGACTTCAGGACACCGGACCGGAGATTCAGAAGTTGCAAACACAGTATTCTGGATCCAAGCAGCAGATGGAGCTGAGTGACTTTTCATTAACCCTGTAAAGGGTCATATTAGCACATACTGGCTCAAGGAAAATATTTAAAATATGAAAAAGTTACATAGTGTGCCTTTAAAATGCAGACAAATTTCTATTAATTCATTTCAAATCTTCAGAATTTTACAAGTTTGTCATTCTGCTGAGGTGTGTTTAACTTTCTTTATCATTTAAGTTTATAGGAATTAAACATGTGACTGAATTCAGATAGGACTGTAACTTGACATGTTTTAAACATCAGTATGTTAGGAAGTACACTCACACACTGCTTAGAGAAGTTTACACTGCACATGGAAAATATAACATATTAATAAATTATCAGAAGATTCAATCATTCTTCTTAAATTCTGCATCATTTTGCAGGTGTTTAAAGAAGCATGTAAACTACAACTTACTGAAGAGTCTCTAAATATGAACCCAGTTCGGTTAGAAGGTTTACCACTAACCTCGTCACCTGCTACAGTATTTCCTGCAGTCAGAGATCTGATTGTTTTTCTACAGATGGACTTTAGATCCACTTGGTTTATTCTAGCCTAAAACACCTGAATTTTAACATTTATGACAAAAGAAATCAAACATCGTCCATCATGAATTTATAATACACAAGAATATTTGATTTGTTGTTTAGTTTTAGATTTTATATGATCTCACTTCTTATTGGGCATCAGAAAATAGAGATCATTGAGGCCAACTGTCCAAAAGTTGAGCTACAGCAAATTCAATCATATAAAGTCGATTACTGTGTAGAAAAAAACAGACCTGCAGAATGTTTTAGTCAAAAACCAATTAATGTTCAGTTTGATCTTTATTTATTTATTCAGGGTATTCCATTTTTTAAAAGATGTGTAGCTGGTCAACATAAACATAGTTGTGTTAAGAGACAACGCTGCCCCCTTGTGGAAACGTTGAAGACGGGCGTTGAGATGCTCAAACACGTCTTCAAGTTAAAGTCTCAGCAGCCTGTTACAGATTTAAACCACATTAAATCATCCTTTACAAATATATATTTCACCTAAAACAATCTAAGAGAACTGTCTGCAGATTTACAAGCTTTTGGATATCATCAGTTTTCCTTTCAAAGAAAATTTTCAGTTTTCCCAAATTCTGGCCTCCAAACATATTAAATCTTGAAGTTTTTCTTTCCTACATAAAAATAAGTTAATGTTTTACTGCATATTTATTAAATGCATGAACTTGTTGGCTGTTTTATGTATTTTTATGTTTAAGTATGCTTTTAAAATTCAAGGACTTGCAGAAGAGAAATCAGACATTCAGCACAGAATCCCCCCGGGTCGTGAGCTCAGTCCACTCTTCCGTCTTCACCTGTGACTGTTTCCATTCCCAGAGCAGCACCTACAGCCTGGAGTGTCTGTCATCAGGCTGGCTCATCACAGATGGAGGAGGCATCTGCCAGGTTAGAGGTGGTTCACCTGGTGTCCTGATTCATGGAAAAGAATCTCCTGTTTCCTGGATTGTTTCACTGAATATAATTAGCTGTAATGCATTTGGTTTAAACATGCAAGGAGACACAAAACCTGATGAATATCAGTTGTAAAAACTTTCTTTTTCTACATCTTTAAAAATAAAACTTTCAAACAGAAAGGCACAGTGGGTAATATTCTTCCACAGCATTTAGCAAGTCAGTCAGAGGCAGTGTGTGATGATGATAATCAATGTTTCCTGCTAAACATGTTATCTGAAAGATGCTAAATTATTTAATATATGAGAGTAATGCCAAAAGATTTACTCCAAAGTGAATGTAGTGTGAACTTATTCACAAAACAGTGCAGAAAAAAACTAACATGTCAAGAACAAAGATTCTTTTCTAAAACACGTTCCTTCCATGGAAAACAAATAAAGGAACTTGAACCTGAAGAGGGCTGAAGGTGCAGCAAACCAACTGTCTAATGAGCTTCAGCTCATGGCTTCCTGTTTGTCTTTTATCAGATGTGGTAGTGGACCCCGTGCTTCACAAGACTTTCACGCAATCTAAATCTCGTAACGATGCATGCAGAAGCTGTAGTCACAAGCAAACAAGAGTTTCTCAGTATGACTTAACTATACCTGGTTTCTGATCAGATCTGTAACGAGACCGAATTAGAAACATGCTACATTGTTTTCAGTATTAACCCTTTGTTAGTTAATGCTTTAGAGCCTTTGACAGTGAACCAGCGCGGACCTGACGGGCTTTCGGTCTCAATCTGCTGGTGCAAAAACCTCCCGGCACATGGAACTGCTATTCTGCAATTCTCAAGATTTCTGGATCCACTTGCCTCTGTCAGAAAGTGCTGAGGATCCCAAATTGTTCCAATGAGTTCAGCTCTTATCTGGACAAAGTTAAAGACACTATGATGACCATGATCTGGGCTTTCTTCAGTGCTTTTAAAACCTTTTAATGGTGCCCCTTCAGTCTTCTACTGACTGCCTGATACAGACAACAGCCTGTCAGACTGCAGCGGACTAAACTATACATCTCATTTTCTCCATAAGACTTTAGGAGGAATAAAGCTCAGCATTTATCTATCCTGGGAAAGGAAGTGGAAAGATTTCATAACCATCTAAATACAAATGCAAAGCAGAAGCTGTTGACAAGAAAGGAGAGTAGATTTTTCTTTTTGAAGAAGCTTCCTTCCTTCAGCGTTTGCAGCAGGATTTGTGCACGTCTTACATTTAGTTAGTTCACGGTGGTGAGAGGTTTCTTTGCAGCCATCTGTTGGTGCAGCAGCATCAGAGCCAGTGGCTCAAAGAAACTGAACCAACTGATAAATAGGCTTGGCTCTGTGCTGTTTAGAAACAACAGTTTGTCACAAGCTGCTCAGAATTATGGATTCAATGCTTCACGACATAATAATAATAGAAATTAAACACAAACTCACACACCGATCAGCTCTCTGGGGGATTTGTGTTTCTCAGGGATGTTTTGATGTCTGCTTTATGGAGGTCAGGATCAAATAAGCATGATTTCTTATATTATCTTGTGTTGCAGTTTTTTTAATTGTAAGAGAGAATGAGCAATAAACGGTGACACTGGGTGTCACGACCCAAGGCCCCATGCAGGTTTATGTTTCCTTCATGTTTCAGCCCTGTGTGTTAGGTTTACCTCCTGTTTCCCCATATCGTGTTTTGCCCTGTGTATGGATGTTTAGGTTTTAGTGTCTAGTTTCATGATCCCTGTCTTGTGTCATATCGCGATCTGTTTGGATTTGCCCTCTGTGCCTCCTGGGTCTCTCCTCCTGTGTTTCTGTGTGTGATTGGTTCTGTCTCCTCGTTAGTCTTCACAGGTGTTCCTTATGTTACTGATTGCACCACCTGCCCCTTGTGTTGCTGATCACCTTGTTTGTGTATTTAAGTCCCTGTTCGTCTGCTTCGTTTCCCCAGTTTAGTCTGCCTTGCTCCCGTGTCCCTGTCCTTTAATGTGAGTTTTTGTACTTGGATTTTTGTTTTTGTTACTTATAATAAAATCCCTTTTGAGTTCATCCACCATCTCCTGCTCCTCATCCTGCATTTGGGTCCACACACCCTGCCTGACACTGGGAGGTGGACCTCTAAGACACAGTAATACGCTGAACAAACAAAGAAAAACCCTGACATTATTTAGTTAATATTTCTTTATTTTAACAGGTAAAAAGTCATTGAGATATTAAATCACTTTTTCAAAAGTGACCTGGTCCAAGATGGCAGACCCTAAAGAATTGCACACAATCACACGTTAACAATGGAAGCACAATGTGCAGACCATGAGAACAACAGACAGCAGCTACGAGCTGTTCTCTCGATCTTTTAAATTTAAATTCACCTAACGAAGTAATTTCTGACATCTTCAGTTAGTTATCTCTTTAAGGACCTATGAAGTATTCTGAAAAACAGCTTATGTCTAATAATACTTATATTTCATAGCATTTATCCTTTATTGCTTAAAATAATAAACATGACCCAAAATTTAAGGAAATATTGCTTTTATGTATAAATTATATAAACACAACATAAAGAATTTGTCTATTTAAGCTAAATTTTGAAAAAAAATATAAATAAACAAGGTTTCCCTATAGACCCATGCACAGTGTGTAAACTAGGTTCTATCATTTCTTTAACTCTTCCTCCTTCCACCTGTTGCGTTGTTTCCTCCAGTTGGCCACACGATGGCGCCCTTTCCCAGCCTGACTGAGGAGACGGACCGCTGAAGCGTCCTGTGGGGGAATCCGACGCCGAGCAGCGGGGATGTGTGTGTCTGCGGGCCGCTCTGGAGGCAGCTAACCGGGGGAAGCTTCACGTTCAGAGTCCGTCCGCCTGGAGGTCCTGCGTGGGGCCGGGGAGGTAAGCGCTCCGACACCGCAGGTGTTCAGGGATGAAACGGGTCCACGTTTAGTGGCTACATCACGTTTTTCATCGTTAACCTGGACACACACACACACAAAAAAAAAAAAAAGAAGCGTGGATATCCAGAAATACTCGGCGTCAGGAAAGTTGAGCGGATAAAGGTGAAGCAAATGACCGAAGCATTTTCAGTTTGATGGTGTTAGCTGAGAAAGATGAGGAGAAACATGAAACTGGTCTGTAGCTGGTGATAATCACTGAGACTTTATTATAATACATGTCTGTGTTTGGTGGGAGCGTTCTGGGCTTATAGGCTGTTTTATTATTATTACACACGCACACGCACGCACTTTTTCCTTTGTTTCTGTGTAAATAGTGGAATGTGTTTTGAAGCTCGAAAGACAAGTTCGGTTACATTTCTCACATTCACTGCATTTCCAGTGTGTGTGCGCGCGCCTGTGTGCGTGTGTGTGTAGGAGGTGATGTGTGTGTGTGTGTGTGTGGGGGGGGGGACTCTTCAAGGTCACAGACTTCCAAGACAAACATATGTTGATGTGTCTGGATGATTTATTAATATCAAACAAATGTGTGTGTGTGTGTGTGTGTGTGTGTGTGTGTGTGTGTGTGTTGCTCACACCTGTCAGTGTAATTTTGTCAGATGGTCTGAGTCCAGCTGAGTCCCCAAATCAGATAAATGGAAATAAATAACAAATCATGTCCAGAATAAGATCAAACTCACTGATTCATTTATATATATATATATATATTTTTTTTCATTGCTGATTGGTTATTATAACCAAGATCATTAATGTGTCATCTCCAAAAATAACCAGCTTGTATCATTAGGATGTTGATGCTAAGATGTTCTTGTATTGAGGACTTTGAACTGAACAGTCAAAAACTAACAGTAAAAAGACAAATTGCAGCTGCTGACAGTCAGATAAATGTTTGGATTGCTTTTTAGTTCATGTCCATTTGTTGTAAGAAACAACACAAATAATGTACATCCACCACAAGAACACTGCAATTCTTTATCAAAGTTTTATTTTGCAGTGTGTTTCTGTGTTAAATCAGTTAATAATTACTATCTGGTTTTAAATATCTGACTTTATATACAGGACTGATAAGCTAACGGCTAGTCTGAGCACAGCTAGGAGCAAAGTGGATTGCAGCCATCATAAAACGCCTTTAACTCCAAACATTTCATAGTAGTTTCATACAAATATTGTCTTATAAACCATTACACTGTCATCAGTTTTGCATTATGTAATAAATCCTATATCACTAGCAGTAACAAGGCGTAGCACTTCTGGTGCCTCCAGTTCTCTAGGAATGTTTTAATATTTCTGCCAAAAATAACCATGAAGTGCCAAATTGTTAGCAGCGTAAAACACCAAAATTTTTTAATTTTGTTTGTTCATTTTACATTTACTTTAAAAAAAGTGCAAGATAAATATTATTAAAAGGATTTCAGAATGCATGAAACAAGCTATATTTTCTATCTGAAGACACTTTAGGGGCTGACGTTTTGCGCACAGAGAGTATTCTTTAATCAGTTTTCTCTCCTGAGTCTTCCTCATATGCAGAAACCACAACTTTCTTCCTGTTCTGACTCTGGGTTTAGGCTGCAGGCCAGCAGGAAGCATAATGAATAATGAATGGTTCTGAAAGTGTGTGTGAATGCTAGTCGGCTAAATGTAGCAGTTATGCTCTATTTCAACCAGAAGTTATCCTCTCTGCCATGGAAAGCCTCTCAAAACTACAAAACCCCTCTCTCAGTGTTTTACCTGCAGAGAATCAGCCATCATTTATAGTATTCACATTAGGGTCTGGTGATCAGACGAATGTATCAACCATCAACGATAGACTGTACATGGATTCCCTCCTCTCCTGTTTTACTCAGCATTGTGGCGTGAGCTCGTATAGCCGCGGGCGTGTTCGTGAGCTTACAGCGCTTCAGTCAACAGTGGTAGTCGTCCGAACCAAACATCAGCTGTAAGTGCTCATGGTGGGAGCCATGACAGAAAATGCCCAGGCTGAATTATAGTTCCAGTCCAACCCTGGTCATGGTAATACCATATACCATGGGAAAATGTGAAGGAAGTTTGACGATATCAAAATTTGGATACAGCAAAAGCCTAGTGAACACACAGATGTTTGAGTCCTTTGCTGCTACCTATACATCTGCACAGTCAGCTGGTTTAAAGCCAAAGTAATCCCAAATAGGTGACTTTGTGTTTTTGGCAACTATTTCCTCTATTTTCGGACTTTTTTAAATTCTAAATTGACAAATCAGTCCGTGCATGTTTACATTGCTCTGCCTGCAAAAATGTCAAAATGTCACCTGCACGAATAAATCGTCGTCGATTTTTGGACTGACGATGTGCGATCGGAAATAAGTTACATATCGCCCAACCCTAATACACATGTACAACCAGTTACTACAAAACGCAATCATAAGCTTCTCCTTGAACCGTCACCTTATCGTGGTGGAGGAGTTTGAGTGCCCTAACGATCCTAGGAGCTATGTTGTCTGGGGCACTTGTGCCCCTGGTAGGGTCACCCATGGCAAATTGGACCTAGGGGAGGGGTGAGACAAAGAACGGTTCAGAAGACCCTTCATGGAGAAGCAATCTAAGGCTACGTTCACACTGCAGCCAAATGCGCTTCAAATCCGATTTTTTCCCCTCATGCGACCCATATCTGATTTTTTTAAGACAGTCTGAACGGCACAGATCCGATTTTTTCAAATCCGACCCAGGTCACTTTCATATGTGGTCCTGAATCGGATACGTATCTGATGTTTTTGAAAGCGACTCCAGTCTGAACGGACACGTCTCATTGAATCCGCCTCGTACGTGACCGACAGGAGTCAGACCACTAAATGCGCCGGCGGAGGGAAATGCTCCAACACGTAGAGCTGATACTGGAGACAGAGGCAGTCGGTGGACAGAAAGTCAGGTTTTGGACTTGATTAATAATATATTAGGTGACAATTCTTTTCAAGTGAACTTAGCGCCGTGGCGTGGACTCGCGTTTCTGGGACGCGCTGTGGCGGTCCCGTGTGATGAGTGATCTGACGGACTAAAATGGTTTTTAATCAAAATAACAGCGTGAGCGCGACGTGGTGCAGCGCTGATGTCTCCGGTGTATTTCAGCCTTAAAGAGATCTTACCGTAATTGGGCCATGGTCAAGTCTATTGCAAAAGCCATTTTACTTCCGTAAACAGAGCACGTTATGTGTGACGTCTTGTCATCATCTGCGCATGCGGGCCGCTTTGGGGCCGTGATTCGTTCACACTGGAGACTGTTTGCTGTCACATTTCAGTTGTAGTGTGAACAGCCAGACAAAAAAATCGGATTTGATTAAAAAATCAGATTTGAGCATTAAGACCTGCAGTGTGAACGTAGCCTAAGAGTCGGAGTACCCGGCCCGGAGGGTTACCGGGGTCTCACCCTGGAGCCAGGCCTGGGGTTGGGGCCCGTGGACGAGCGCCTGGTGGCCGGGCTTTCGCCCATGGGGTCCGGCCGGGCCCAGCCCGAACCGGAGACATGGGCTCATCCAACTGTGGGCCCACCACCTGCAGGAGGAGAGTGAAGGGTCCGGTGCATTGTGGATCGGGTGGCAGACCGAGGCGGGAGCTTTGGCGATCCGATCCCCGGACGGGAAAACTGGCTATCGGGACATGGAACGTCACCTCTCTGGCGGGGAAGGAGCTGGAGCTTGTGGAAGAGGCTGAGCAATACTGGCTAGATATAGTCGGGCTCACCTTGACACATAGTGTTGGCTCTGGAACCCGAGTCCTGGAGAGGGGTTGGACACTTTTCTTTGCTGGAGTTGATCTGGGTGAGAGGCGGAGGGCTGGGGTGGGCTTTCTGTTAGCCCCAAGACTCTCTGCCTGTATGTTGGGGTTTACCCCGGGGGACGAAAGGGCAGCTTCCCTACGCCTGCGGGTTGGGGAACGGGTCCTGTCTGTTGTTTGTGCTTATGCACCAAATAGCAGTTCAGAGTACCCACCCTTTTTGGAGTCTCTGGGACGAGTGCTGGATAGCGCTCCAACAGGTGACTCCATTGTCCTGCTGGGGGACTTCAACGCTCACGTGGGCAATGACAGCGTGACCTGGAGGGGCGTGATTGGGAGGAACGGCCCGCCCAATCTGAATCCGAGTGGTGTTCTGTTATTGGACTTCTGTGCAAGTCGCAGTTTGGCCATAACGAACACCATGTTCGAACATAAGGATGCCCATCGGTACACCTGGTACCAGGGCAGCCTAGGTTACAGGTCAATGATTGACTTTATAGTTGTATCATCTGACCTGAGACCGTATGTTTTGGACACTCGGGTGAAGAGAGGAGCGGAGCTGTCAACTGATCACCACCTGGTGGTGAGCTGGATCAGATGGCAGGGGAAGATGCCGCGCAGACCTGGTAGACCCAAACGTATAGTGAGGGTCTGCTGGGAACGCCTGGCAGAAGAGCCTGTCAAGATGGTCTTCAACTCCCACCTCCGGCAGAGCTTCGACCGCATCCCGAGAGCAGTGGGGGACATTGAGTCCGAATGGGCCTTGTTCCGCTCTGCGATTGTTGAGGCGGCTGTTGCTAGCTGTGGTCGCAAGGTAGCCGGTGCCAGTCGTGGCGGTAACCCCCGTACCCGCTGGTGGACACCAGAGGTTAGGGGAGCCGTCAGGCTGAAAAAAGAGGCCTACAAAGCATGGCTAGCCTGTGGGTCTCCAGAGGCAGCAGAAAGGTACCGGCGGGCCAAGCGAAGTGCAGCAGTGGCAGTTTCCGAGGCAAAATCTCGGGCGTGGGAGGAGTTTGGCGAGGCCATGGAAAAAGACTATCGGTCGGCTCCAAAGAGGTTCTGGCAAACCGTCCGGCGCCTCAGGGGAGGAAGGCAGCAACTCGCTCACACTGTTTACAGTGGGGACGGGGAGCTGCTGACGTCAACTGGGGCTATAGTCGGACGGTGGAAGGAATACTTTGAGGAGCTCCTCAATCCCACCGACGCGCATTCCGAGGAGGAACCAGAGCTGGGAGACCTGGGGACCGACTGTCCAATCTCTGGGGCAGAAGTCGCTGAGGTAGTCAAACAACTACGCAGCGGCGGAGCCCCAGGGGTGGATGAGATCCGACCTGGGTACCTCAAGGCGATGGATGTTGTAGGTCTGTCGTGGTTGACACGTCTCTGCAACATTGCGTGGTCATCGGGGGCAGTTCCTGTGGAGTGGCAAACCGGGGTGGTGGTTCCCATCTTTAAGAAGGGGGACCAGAGGGTGTGTTCCAACTATAGGGGGATCACACTCCTCAGCCTCCCTGGAAAGGTCTACTCCAGGGTACTGGAGAGGAGGGTCCAGTCGATGGTTGAATCTCGGATTGAAGAGGAGCAATGTGGTTTTCGTCCTGGTCGTGGAACTGTGGACCAGCTCTTTACCCTCGCTAGGGTGATGGAGGGGTCATGGGAGTTTGCCCAACCAATCCACATGTGTTTTGTGGATTTGGAGAAGGCTTATGACCATGTCCCCAGGGGCACCCTGTGGGGGGCGCTCCAGGAGTATGGGGTGGATGGTCTTTTGTTAAGGGCCATTCAGTCCCTGTACCAGAGGAGTGTGAGTCTGGTCCGCATAGCCGGCAGTAAGTCGGACCTGTTCCCAGTGAGGGTTGGACTCCGCCAGGGCTGCCCTTTGTCTCCGGTCCTGTTCATAACCTTTATGGACAGGATTTCTAGGCGCAGCCGTGGTGTGGAGGGGGTGGAGTTTGGTGACAGGAGAATCGCGTCTCTGCATTTTGCGGATGATGTGGTCCTCCTAGCTTCATCGAGCTCTGACCTTCAGCTCTTGCTGGGGAGGTTCGCAGCCGAGTGTGAAGCGGCTGGGATGAGGATCAGCACCTCCAAATCTGAGGCCATGGTTCTCGACCGGAAAAAGGTGGATTGCCAACTCCGGGTCGGGAGAGAGGTCCTGCCTCAAGTGGAGGAGTTTAAGTATCTCGGGGTCTTGTTCACGAGTGAGGGAAGGAGGGAGCGGGAGATCGACAGGCGGATTGGGGCAGCGTCTGCAGTGATGCGGACGCTGAACCGGTCTGTTGTGGTAAAGAGAGAGCTGAGCCAGAAAGCAAGGCTCTCGATTTACCGGTCGGTCTACGTCCCAATCCTCACCTATGGTCATGAGCTTTGGGTAATGACCGAAAGAACAAGATCGCGGATACAAGCGGCTGAAATGAGTTTTCTCCGCAGGGTGGCCGGGCTCAGCCTTAGGGATAGGGTAAGAAGCTCGGACATCCGGGAGAGACTCGGAGTAGAGTCGCTGCTCCTCCATATCGAAAGGAGCCAGTTGAGGTGGTTCGGGCATCTGGTAAGGATGCCTCCTGGACGCCTCCCTCGGGAGGTGTTCTGGGCATGTCCTGCCGGCAGGAGGCCCCCAGGTCGACCCAGGACAAGCTGGAGGAAATACATCTTCAGTTTGGCCTGGGAACGCCTGGGCGTCCCAGCTGAGGAGCTGGTGGACTTGGCCGGGGAGAAGGTGGCCTGGGCTGCCCGACTTGGAATGCTGCCCCCGCGACCTGGACCCGGATAAGCGGAAGAAGGCGAGGCGAGGCGAGGCAAGGCGAGGCAAGGCGAGGCAAGGCGAGGCAATCATAATCTTGTTTTTACATCACATTTAGAAGAGTATAAAAGGTCATTATTATTTAAGCTAATATTGGAGTCAGTTATTAACAGTTATTTAGTCAATTGGGAAACACTGTTCAGAGTTCACGTTTTAAGGAAACTGCAACCAACAGGTGGCAGAGTTGTGCTCTGAAACCCAAACTAAAACACAAAGTCAATTCTTCTTAACTACTAAACAAATCAGAATCAATAATCAACATGGTCAGCTTGATTAGTGAATATCCTGTCTGAAACTCAGAAATCTGTTCTTTTTTCCAGCCTGTGAATGCACCGTTGCCAAGCAGCAATGAAAATGTCAGACGTATTTTCTGGTTATTAAACTTACCATAAGTGCTAACTTATCTGGAACTTTTAAGTTAATCAGAAAATGGAAATATAGTATTCTTTAATAAAAAAATGTTGAACAATTATCTGAGGGTCAAACCTGTGCAAGAATCAGAAATCTGTATCAGCCTTCAACACCTGAATCGATGCATCTCTAATTAATTGATAATGCAGATAGATAAATGAATAACGTTTACACTGAAGCATTTAGAAATGCATTACAGGGGAAGGAATGAGCCCCGCTCTTATCTCCTGTCACACCTCAGATCAGAACATGTAGATGTATTTAACATTCACAACATACAGAATATTTATTTTTTAATTTTAAATACATCAATAAAAAGAGCCTAATTTAATTGATTTTGTCATGCTGACATTTTTACAGATATTTTAAATTTGATGCAACATTTTTTATTGTGTTGAAGAGTAAAACCAAAAGTTGACTTTTCACAATAAAATGAATTAAAATAAAGTAGTTCATTTTGACATACAGTATGTAAGAAATGTAATTATTTATTTTTAAAAATCATCTTTCCATAAATAGCAGTGGGTTGAAGCTCGTGCATCAGAGCTCCTCTTTCTGAGTAGATATCTTACTGTTTTGCAGATGTTTATCCTTATCTCAGTTGTTATATGTGCTTGTGCTTTAAGCTGCTGTAGAGTGGTCCTCCTCCAGTTTACTGCTTTAATTTTCAGCACTGCTGTAGTGTGGAGATCTGTGTGAGTGGTGGATTAGAGATAAACACTTCCTAAAGCACTCTGCAGGAAGGTTTATCCACTCTATGCATCCATATGTGTGACATTAAGTGTCCCTGTGGTCTGGTGCTGCTTTCTCTAATCAAACCGTCTATGTTCACTCTCTCTCTCTCACTTTCATGACCCCCTGTCTCTCCTTGTCTCTCCATGTTTTTCATCCTGCCAGTCTTTTCTTTTTCTGTCATTTTACAGTAGCTGTTTTCCACTTCTCCTGTCTTACCGTAATTCCCAGCCGTTACTCTGCAGCTGCATAACTTCAAGGCATTAATTATGGAGAACTTCCCCTCACTCAGACACACACTCGTATAGGAATCCTCCTCCAGTGCGCTCCTGCCTCCAGGGCCTTTCTTTCAAGTCTTAACTCTGTTCTCTGCGGCAGTGTGAACGTATTTCCGAGGATGTCTTCCGGGAGTCTTCCCAGTGACTTATCCGTCTTACTTATTCATGCAATTCAAGGCATCAGTTACATAACCGATTGGCCCATTTAGTTGTAGGAAACCTTTGAACTTTACCAGACTTTATTGTATTTTTATAAAGGAAGATGTTCAGGATTTGGAAGGAGAAATAAAAAATTCTATGAAGATAAAAATGTAAAGATTTGAAAAGTAATTATATCTTTTTTTTGGGGGGGGGCATGGGGGTCCACTGTCCATTGTACAAAAGTAGAGCCATAGGTTCTGTCAAGATGTATTATTGGATCTGGAGTCTGTTCACTGTAGGGCTGCACCTACTCACCTGCACACAATTGTTTTGTCACTTGACCTTTTAAAGCATCAAATAACTAATCGTAACTAAATGTATCAGAACAAAAGGAAGTCCCAGGGTTTCACAAAGGAATGCATATCCACTTATGTTGAGAGATGATGGAATAATAGCAGTTTTGCATTTAAAAAGCTACCTTATGTGAAATCTCATGTGATCTATTAAGATCTCACGTGATTTGTGTGTGTTGTGAATGAGTTTTGGAATTTTCTTTCTTGGATTAAAACCTTTCCACGGGTTTTACCCTCCCTGTAGTCCAACTAGTCCCAAACTGTTAAATGCACATAATTGATCTTTTGCACAAAAATTATTCAAAGAAAGAAAGAAAAAAGAGAGTACTTCAGTTCTTTCTTAAGGTGTCTTCGTTTCTCCTCTGATGGTGAGAGATGAAGCAGAGAGAAAACTGTGGAATGCAGGATTTTTTCCTTCACTCCTGTTTCACCCTTTCACTCAGCCCCTTTCAAAAGTTTGTGTGTGCGATGTCTTGCAGGCTGAGCAGGTGCACGTTACACAGAGAGACAGGGCCCACTGAGCAGGGAAAGAGGAGGAGGGGGGGAGACGGGTGACGAAAGAAGGAGGGGAGGTCTGTCTTCACGGGTCGTACAAAAGAGTCAGTGTTTTTTCTCCCAGTGTGCTCGGCAAAGACGATGGAGGAGGCAAGAAAGAGAGGGGCCCATTGGTCACATTGTCCTCACGTAGCCTGTAATGCTCATGTTGAAACCCCCCCGTCCTCCCCCCGTCAACCCTCACCCACTGGTATAGTCAGTGTTACAGCAGTTGGTGGGTCTCCAGTACAGCTTCACCTTCAGCTGAGAGAAAAACAAGAAGAAACTGTGAGGATGCAGTTTGTGTTACTCTTGTTGTTGAGATGTGTGTGTGTGTGTGCACAATAAAACAGGAAGAGCTGACGTTTTTCAGGAGATTAAACTACTTGTTAAAGTTTAAAACTCTAAATTTCAGGCTGAAGACTTAAAGCATGGTTATGGTTCAGTGTAACGTATACTGAGGTGGTTTTAGTACATTAAATCTTAACCTGTGTGTGTGTGTGTGTGTGTGTGTGTGTGTGTGTTTAAAGGCCACATTCCTAAGC
The DNA here is from genome assembly GCA_006937965.1 of Callopanchax toddi. NCBI lineage: Eukaryota > Metazoa > Chordata > Actinopteri > Cyprinodontiformes > Nothobranchiidae > Callopanchax > Callopanchax toddi. Next base: position 1,603,957 of record SSNR01000099.1, on the reverse strand, counting down.
TTGCTGAGCCGTAGCTTGGTGATTAATAGTAACTCTGATTGTCTAAGAACTGAAATTCCTCAGGTTCATTTTCTGAGACACACACACATAGACACAAGTGTATACACACACACACACACACACACACACACACACACACACACACACACACACACACACACACACACACACACACACACACACACACACACACACACACACACACACACACACACACACACACACACACCAGTGCTGAGCTGCTCAGGTGTTCTGTGACATATTGAGAGCAGGAGTGAATAGAGCACATAAACAGGCAGTGTGCTTCGCTCTGTTTTTCTGCTAACACAGGGGTTTATACATGTTAGTCTTTACTGTACATAAAAACCTCATAGAACACCACTTCAAAATCACAGAAATATTCTACTATTGACTTGATAGCTTTACAAAATCAACTGGTGACTTGTAAAGTTCTGCCTACCAGCGTACTGTCTCTTCAGACTGTGTTCCTTTACAGTCAGCTCCTAATTTCATTGCATCCTGCCATCTCCACAGAAACAGTAACAGACTATCAGTGAACTTTGTTTGTGTGCAAGATTCCCTGTCCTCAGGTTCTGATGGCTGCTACACGATTGACCATCATATTTTAGTTTGTTTTCATCAGGCTACTGAAAACAAAATAGGGTTGCACATTGGTAATGGCTTTAACAATTTAAACAATCAACATTAAGTTTCTGTTTACATTGAAATATATCCTAAACACCAGGTGTCTTCACAGAGAAAGTAATACAGCTGTAGGAGTGGCAGCAGAAGAAGAGTCGTACTGGTGACCAGCCACTCTTCCTGCTGAGCTACATGCTGCCCAACCGTAGCAAGACTCATTTGTCTCATTTGCCCAATCCTGGTCCTGGAGGACCGGTATCCAGCATGTTTTAATGTTTTCCTTGCTCCAACACACCTGATTCAATGATTAAATCACCTTCTCTGCATGTCATCAAGCTCTGCAGAAAGTATTTAATCAGCCACTGACTGAAATCGGCTGTGTTGAAGCAGAGAAACCTTTAAAACATGCTGGTCCTCCAGGACCAGGATTGGGCACCACTGCTATAAGGCCTTTGTGAGTCCTCTGTGTTTCCTTGTATCAGCAGGGATGCACATAACTGCTCCGCCAGTGTGCATGCGCACCAGATATCATGTGAGCGTACCAGATCCTTCTGCCTGAATGCACCTTTGCAGACCGGTGAAGGGTGTGCTCTGGGGTGGCGTGCGGGACGTGAAAGCACCTGTGACGCCTGAAGCCAGGAGTCACTATTGAACTACACTCAGTCGCTGGCTGAAACAGAACAACTCTCTATTTGAAACGATGTCAGAGAGCACAACAGCATGAACCAATTCTGATGGGGAAGCTAATTAGCCACGCACACTTAGGTGTCGCAACAAAAAGAGTCCATAACATAGTTCCGCATGCAGCTCCAGTCCACAAAGGTGCATTTGGTCAGAGGGATCTGGTCCGCAAATGATATCTGGGGTGTGCATGTGGACTGGCAGACTAGTTATGTGCACTCCTGCTTATAACCGTCAACATGTGTGACACTTTATGGTTAGCTTGGAGCAAAGTCGGTTATTAGCTTTCAGTACATGAAAGTGAAGTAAACTGAACATATTGAGATGAATAAAATTACAATACTAAGTCACTTTGTGAAAAAAAGATCATTAAAAGTAGATATTATAAGATCTAGGTTGCACATGAAATAACTCATAGAAAAACATCTAGTTATTCATAAAAGAATAACGTGTGTGTGTGTGTGTGTGTGTGTGTGTGTGTGTGTGTGTGTGTGTGTGTGTGTGTGTGTGTGTGTGTGTGTGTGTGTTACAGATAAAACTCTTTGTGTTTATGGTTGTTTTGTTGTTTTGCTCCCCTGCTGAATTCCTGTTTGTGGTATCCTGGCAGCTTTTTTATGGCCATCACCGCCTTGGCAGCAGAGATCAGTGTCCCAAATGATCCGCTTTGTGCTTCAGGTCTGGATTGGGCTCACTGCTGTGTGGCTTTCAGAGAAACGGTGTGAGGATGAGATGACTGGAGAGGGATGATGCTACCAGAAACACCACAGATATATGTCTTTATCTGCTCATCCTCTGAAAGGAGGTCCCGCAAATGAACATTATACAAAACCTCAAACTGACTGGTGGATGCTTTAAAGAGAAGACCTTTAAATAATATTCCATTGATTTTGGATAAGTGTAGCCAAGTCACACTTTTTGGGGCAAGCATTTTGTGTGTGTTCTGCTACACCGCTGGTTTAGTGTTAACGTTTTAAAGTTTAATTTAGACTCATCAGACAAATGATAGTAACGGGTAAATGGTTAACTTTTTGCAGAAACCTGCATTTTCATTCATTGCAGGTCAGGGTAAAGGTCTGCTCTAAACCTATAAACCATACAGCGATCATTAATTATAGTTGTTGACACAAAGCTTCCAGATGTGTACGGTTTTGTTGCAGATATGTGACATACAGTATTATCAAAGACTCATTTAGATCAAACTTACATGTCCAGCTCATGGAAAACGAGGGAGTGTGAGAGTAGAGGAGAGCAAATGTTTAAAAAACGGGTTGGACTTGAACTAAAACGCCTAGGTAGGAAGTGGACAGAGTCTCTGATGTGACTCGTGTTTCATGAAGTATTTGATCAGTCCAACATGTCTGTCTGCTTTTCAAAGACACCGAATATGAATATGAGATGTCCTCTTCTCAGTCTCTACTTGATATAGATATACTTACCAGACACTTTATTAGGTACATCTGTTTGTTTGTTTAACATAACTAATCAACCAATTAAATGACAGTAACTCAGTGCATTTAGGCATCTAGACATTGTGAAAACTGGTTTAAGTTAATAAAAAAGCAAAACTAGCTCAAATAGCCACTGGTTACAACCAGGGTCGGCTCCATCTCTGAATAAATAACATGTCAAATGTTGACATTGGCAAACATTGAAGCAGATGGACTAGAGCAGCAGAAGACCACACCAGGTTGGAAAAACGTTTCCTGGTCTGACAAGTTTTGATTTCAGCTGAAACATTCAGATGATCCAAAGACATGACTGTCAGGCTAATTGGGCTGGTAAATTGTCCTTAGGTGTGAGTGGGTGTGTGGCGATGGACTGGCGACCTGTCCAGGGTGTCCCCCGCCTCTCGCCCCTTGACCGCTGGAGATAGGCACCAGCTCCCCCGCGACCCTCTGTGGAGGATTAAGCGGCTACAGAAAATGGATGGATGGATGGACATTCAGATGGTCAGAATTAGGTGTCAACATGAGAGCATGGATCCATCCTGACCTGTATCAATGGTTCAGGCTGCTGGTGGTTTAATGGAGTGTGGGAGATTTTCTTGTCCTGATCCTGGTTTAACTCCACAGTCTACCTGAGTAATGTTTCTGACCATGTCCATCCCTTTACGACTACAGTGGACCCATCTTCTGATGGCTCCTTTCTGCAGGATAATGCTCCATGTCACAAAGATCAGATGATCTCTAACTGGTTTCTAGAACAATGAGTTCACTGCACAGTCACCAGATCTCAATCCAGTCCAGATCCAGTGGGATTCACGTCATGGATGCAGCTGACAGATTCTTCATACGTACCTCACTCTCCAACTGCAGACACTCATGTCTGCTCTGCACAGCAGCTGGCACAAACACTAATGAGCTCTGCAGGTGTTTCCATCCTGTGTCTGGTAACCTGTGTGTGCTGGCACAGAACATTGAAGTTTCTTTTTTCTTCTCTCTTACAGGACTTTGCTCTTTCAGGACTCCTTGCTCCAGAATATGCCTCATCTCCATGGTAACAGGCCTCAGTCAGAGACGGAGAAGAACTGGTCCGGTCACGTCCAGCCTACCTGACCTTGGACGTACTGAATGGGATTTAAACAGAACAGCTTCACTGCTGTGATGCTGACCACAGGACCCAGTATGTCTAAAACGATGCCTGACATTTTCTTTTAAGGTTTTGTGATGAAAGTGCACAAACCGTTGCACACCATTTAAATGTTTTTCTAAAAACTTAGAAGACTTCCACGTCAAGATTTTCCCTGCTCATCATGTTGTACTGGGATCATAACCCACTCAGCATCGACTGGTCCTGAAGGGACTCCTACATCCGGGTCAGAATGCACCATCTGTTTAGTCAGGTGCTGGGTCAGAGGGATCTGTCCAGGGCAGGAGATCTGTTCTCTCTAGAGGACACGGAGATCGAAGACTGTCTGTCTCTTGCTCTGGACCAGATCAAGGACATCTCCTGCTCACCGGTCAGTATTTAGATGACCAATACACATCAGCTGATGTTTATGCAAATGTGGTTTTAATGAATTATTTATTTTTCATATGCATGAATAATGAGCTTTGACTCTATGCACCCTGCTGCTGGATGACAGGACTATCTGACCAACGACAACGATCAGGCTGTGGTGGAGATCTGCATCACACGCGTCACCACAGCCATCAGAGAGACGGGCTCCATCGAGCGGCACAGCACCGCGCTGGTGGGCCTCTGGGAGTCGTGTCTGGAGCACAACCTGACCCCTCAAGGAGAAAACACAGAAGACACCCCGCACGCTAAGATAGCCTCAGACATAACCAGCTGTATCCTACAGGTACACACACTTATTTTGTTGGAGTGTAATTGTTTCACATGAAGGATTAAAACGATTTACTCATGCCTGTCAACACCCAAAGAATCAAAGTTTTTAAAGGTGTACGTCATATTTTTAAATTATTTTATGCATTTTACCCCCTCTTGTGTCGTGCATGGGGCCGGCCCATGATGCAAAACAGGCGGGGATCCACTGTAATAAGGGGTTTGACTCATACTAGAATAAAGACTGCTGATTTTAATTTTGACAGATGACCAGATGATCCAATTCTATCCAATTCTATACATCTTTTTTTTCCCCAGTTAGTAAATGCACCATGACTAATCAGAATAAAAAAATACACACTTTTCTGTTAAAGCGAAAGTCTGGAGAATTTTTTGAATCCAACATATCGCCTCATACTTGGATGACAATGTGGAAATGTGAATTCTATTGTCTGAAAAAGTTCACCGGTCAGAGAGAATTTATGAGAGGAAGGAGGGTCTTCAGAAGAATAACAGATGTTGTGGAACTCCACCCATAGATCATAGTTTAGACCTGAACTATCATTTAAAACATTTAGAAAACTTTGATACAGAGAAAAATGCTCCTGACTTCAGCTTTAAGTGAAAGCCCCATTGTTAAGTGGCTAAATCACATTAGCATGCCTTTGGATCAGAGTTAGCTGAAGCCTGTGAGGCCGTGTTGTCCAATCAACCATTATTCTGTATGTATCACTCCACTGTGTTCAGTATATATTACACTATATTAGGGACAGGGAACAGCCCTGTGTTTTTATTTTCAAACATACATGAACACAACATGCTTCATAACTGTGCACCAAGTTTTCAGTCCAGAGTTGCACAAATAAACTCAGACAGGTGACAGACAGCATCAGTTAGCTGGTTATGATGGGAGGTGTCATCATTAGTTTCCATAACTCTGACGTTTGAAAGTGTTTAGTTTAGTTTTTTTGTAGTGAAATTATTTACGTTCATCTGTCGACTCAGTGCAGCTCACACAGATTAACCCTATACAGTGCAGTGTGTTTGAGCACTATCATGTGTTAAATCACAATTTGCAGACTAAACCTGAATTGTTTATAACAAAGTTTTTAAAAAGTTTTGAAAATTGTAAAAAAAAAAATAAAAAAAAAAAGTAAAAAAAAAAAAAAAAGAAAATAGTAAAAAAAATTTAAATTGTAAGATTTTTGGAAAAATACTTAACAAAGTTAAAATAATAGAAATAAAATAAAAAGCAAAAAACAAATATATATATTTTAAGGATTGAAACTTTAAATTTCTATAAAACAATTTCTAATAAAACCCATTTTAACCAGGTTTAAATTGGGACTATTTTGAATTGTAACATGTAAAGTTTGATTTTAGATATAAAATCAAAACTCCAGAAGTCGTCCAATTTTTTCTTAGTTCAAAACTATCATAATATACTGATGTCAAATGACTAATGCAGAGCAATGCCACTGGCTATCATGGTGTAATAACACATTTAATTATGTGTTTCTTACTGGAGGGGGATGTAAAATGTTTTTTGTACCAGTTGTGTTTTTAGGGAGTTGCAGCAGCTCGTTTCCTTTATGTCCTGTCTGTTAAAATCAATGAGTTATTCTTGGTGTTTATCCAGAATGCAGTCATCATTAACAAACCTCCGTCGGGTCACGCTCAAGTGAGTCACACATCCATTCCACTGCACTTTTTGTAGGTTGGGAAGTAAAGGTCAGATCCCTGGTCTGTGATCCATGTGATCCGGTCTCACAGGCTTGTAGACCATTAACCTGGTTGTGCTTCCTGTTAGAACGAGGTTGACTCGCTAGAACCAGAGCTGAAGCATCGCTCGCTTGTTGGTTCAACCTGCTGCAACCTCAAGATGTTCAGGCACCATTCAGCCTTAATCACAACTGAAGTTATGCTGTCCGACCCAAAGGAAAGAATTAACTCATAAGCAATAATTATGATACCATTTTAATGATTAAATCTACAAATGAACACATTCACTGGAGAAAGTGTGCATTTTATTTTATTTGACATAAACTATATATAAATTATTACCTGTAAAAGATTTGAGAGTCCAAGAAGCACAAAATGTCATTTAATTAATAAAGTATTTACTTCTGCTTCTACATTAAAGCCTATTTATATTTATTCTACTTTTGTTTGAATCTTTTGCTGTTCTTGCAAATTATAGATACAAATATGCTACAATGTGATCATTAGGCTGAGTTCAAATGAAGGAAAAAGAGAGGAATTTAGACAAAGTGTGCAGAAAAACGATAGTACCAACACTGAATGTAGAGGTTAGATACGTGAAATTTAAGGGTGTGTTTTGGCTTTAAGAGTAAATACACTATAAAATACTTAAGATTATTAATGTCAGATTTTTTTGATCAGACCTCTAAAGCTCAAAGTCTTAATGTAGAGAGATTAAAGAACGGGAATGTTTTAATACTGCGCTGAGACACTAACACACACACACACACACACACACACACACACACACACACACACACACACACACACACACAGGTGAAACAAAAGGTTTCATGTCCGAAACATCAAAGCTACCAGAAGGACACTTTAGTCTCTTGTCTTCTGTCTTGTCTCCTTGTCTCCTGGTTGCCTGTTTGTCGTTTGAATAAACACATGTCCTCGTCATCCTGCCTCTCAGGATGTTTAAAACAAGCTGGTTTCCTGGTTTTTAACAGCACGCACTCTGACATGCAGACATGGTAAAACATAAAAAGCCTCTGGATTATGATGGAATCTTGATCACATGGTCTCCATGAAATATGCTGAGTGAGACTGAGAAGACAAGAGGCAGAGATGAAACAGACGGATGATTCTGCTCCTCTGTGCGTGAGGAGAAACCACTGCTTACAGTGTAATTAGATTTATTTTAAAGACACATATTGACTTCATAATAAACTGAAACTATTATACTATTATTATAGTACTCTTATAATACTATATTACTCTTATTCTAAAAAATGAGATCTCCGACCTACCCGATGAAATAAACTATTTTAGTTCAAAACCTTTAGATTTAGAGGACCTCTTTGTTTAACTGACTTCACCTCAGATTCATGATAAACTGTTGGTTTTCATTGATTTGTTTTTGGACATGAGACATTTCCTCATCCATCTAAAAATAAACTCACTGACAGTAAAACAATTATTTCAATAAAATCAACAGATTGTGATGAATATTATTGCTTATTTAAAAATGTAGTAACCTTGTGTAATTAAAGCAGTTTAGTAGATTAGATGAAACAAATTGAAATTAATAAATCTCTATTAATGAAGTATCTGCACTGCCATCATGTGGCAGACAAAGGAATGGCATGTATAAAGAGAGGACTCCTTCATAACATTGTCAGTAATTAATACATTTAATTATAATGTGGGAGTTGTGAACTTTCAACAGGTGACATCATATTAGGTGTGATGATATAAAATACTGGTGGATAAAATGTGTTTTAATGTCCTCTAGAGGGCGGTGGAGTGTTTTAAATCACATTTCTCTTTAACTCTGAGCATTTAGACAGTCAATGTATGCACATTTCTGTGCCTTTAAGTATAAGCATGTTTTAAATGCTCTGACATTATTTTTACTGACTGAGGAAAACAAACTTAATGCTATTTCTTTTTTGTTTTTTGGTTATTTTACATGTTAGAAACTTAATTAACTGTCGATAAACAAACATTCGATGCATCACATGTTAAACATGCATACGTATCAGTGAGTAGGAGTTAAACATTTTAAAGTAAAACTAGCTTTCCTGCTCTATCATTTCATGCAATAACAAATGCAGCATTGAGCAGAATTCAATCTAAAACAGATTTGTGCTAAAGTTGGTGTAACAAAAACAAAAACACTGATTTTAAAAACATTCAAGAGGATTCCCCCTAAAATAAAATACATATAACTTGGAGATTTGCAAACATGGCATCACCAAGTAGTTAGTCCTCAGTTCTCTGCATAATCAATGAATAAGAGCATTTCGTTGTTTGTCTTTTTCCTCCTTTTTTTTCCTGAACACGTGAGCCTAACTCTGAGCGTCCTTTTCTCTTAATCTCCACAGAACTACAGCTGTCCGTCGGTCATGGTTCTGGCCGTCCCGGTGGCGGTGCGCTTCCTGCAGAGGGGGAACCGGGAACTGAGCAGGAACATGTCCAGTTATCTCTCCCTGGCTGCTATCGCCAAGGCTGATCTGCTGGCAGAACACACAGACGCCATAACACTCAGTGTGCTGGGAGGTAGGGTCCTCACACACACACTCATCCTCACACACACACTCATCCTCACACACACACTTTAGTTTTTACTACACCAGAGAGAAACGCGGGCTGGAGGTGGGTGTGTTCGGCTTGAGGAATAAAAATAAAAAAGAAGGAAAGGGAAAAACTGTGGTTGAGATTAAGCTCCTGAGGTCTTTTCCAATACAGCCACTCTGAGTATAATTGTGCTTATTCAGTTGTGGTCAGCTGACATGTGGCTGCGGCTTGTAGAAGTGATGTTTGTGGTCTGTCACTAAGAGGAGTTTCAGCAGACCTGAAACAGTCAGATCAGATGTTTACCAGTGAGGAAAAATGATTACTGCTGTAATCAGAATAAGTGTAATCAAAGCACTGAGGATGATAATGATTGTGATCATGATGACACTTTAATGCAAACTGGAAACTTTCTGATGATTCTTTTCTTTTCTCTTAGTATTTGATTATAACTACATCATTTTAGTTAAAAAGTGTTTGATAAGTTTTCTGGAGAGTGCTATTATAGTAGGAATTGTCTCAGCAACAACAAATCCTGGTTGTGCAGAATCATTCAAACCAGGCCTCTCCCAGTACAGACTGGTTTGCTGGGGGCTCATCTGTGCACTTCCTTTATGAAACAGCAGCTTCAGCTATAGAAAATCAGACTTTTCTGTCAATATATGCATTTTTATAACAGTCTGAACAGCAAATCTGTCCCAAGTCACTTTAATATGTGGTCCTAAACCAGTGATTGATTTCCTTAAAATACAAGATGTCACAATTCTGTGCCAGAGGTGGAGGGAAGCAGCACAATCAAATGTAAACAATGAACAAAACAAGCCTGTCTTTATCACCTGGTCAGAGTTTAGTTGGCTCAGTTTGCACAACAACGTCCAACATGTCCATATTTTCCTCCATAAACACAACATATATTACACCTTTTTCTGCCCAATCAGGTCACTTCAGGGGTTCAGACTGGTCACACTGGAGTCTGATGGCCGTCACATTTTAATTATAATGTAAACAACCATGAAACACATATACTAGAATGCAGTGTGAATGTAGTGGTCTCTATGGGTGTTTATGCCTTGAGGTCTTTGGTTCTTTACAGATTTGTGTTGAAAATCAGGAAATGCACAAAGTCAGCACAGAAAGTTGATTTGAACAATTTCCTGACATGCACAGATTTGTAGAAGCCAAAGTTAAAAAACCTACTATAGACTACTAATAACCTGAGTAAATATCACAGATAAACCATCTTGTTCCAGGTCATCCCTCTGTCGATACACCTGGTGCACACAGACTGCTGAAGCAAGTAATCTGAACATCTTTATTTTCCTTAAAGCCAGATGATAAATGACATTAACGTTTTTATTAGAGGAGTTAATGAGGACATTCAACATTACTGTGTTTCTGTATGATTTAATGTGGGTTTTTTTACATAAATTTGGCCGTATTTAAACACGTATCAGGTTCCTGGATGATGGTTTCACAGGGGAAACGTATATAGTTTCCTGACGTTTCTTTCTAAAAGATTTATGAGACCCCCCAAAGCCGTCGGGTAACACAACACTACACAACAGTCCCTCACACCGATGCACAGCGCTCTTTATGAGAGACATCAGAGGGGAAAGCAAAGGGAGGGAGAGAGAGTTTCATCAGATGTGCACACAGGACATCAGCATGCAGCTACACTGTAAAATGCTTTATTTCATCTTAATGTGTTGTTATGAAAACTAGAAAATAAAAAGCTAAACATTTCTAAAGCCCTGTAAAAGTTTTATAGCCTAGTAACAGTTTAGGTTTCTCTTAAGTTTAGATAGGCTGCAAATATTAGCAAAATGTTGCAAGCTGCTTTCACGATGGAGTTTCCTAAATGTCTTATGTTGCGTTCCATTTACCTCGGAACTCAGAACTGGGTATGACGTCACACCCGAGTTACAAGCGTTCCAGTTTGCAAAGCTGGAAAAGTGGGAATACCAAAGTATAAAGTAATTTACAGTTTTATTTCTTCTCGAGTTTGGTTCACACACAAACACATTGCCACATTGTTATCAGCACACATTCAAAATATTATTTTAGACTTTAATTAATTCTATCATGCAAACAGGAGTCAGGAGATGCAAATCAGTACACGTAATTCTGAACTTAGACACAGCCACACAAGCAGATCCTGCAGTTCTTATGAGGAGCCGCCATGTTTTCTCCCCAAAGTTGGGGCTTTCTGAGTGGGAAGTCCGACATCAAAGAGCTTTCCAGTTGATTTTTCTAACTCAGAACTCGGAACTTCCGACTTCCGAGGACAAATGGAACGCACCATAAAACATTTGCAAAGAATCTCAGTTTCCTAAGATGAGTGGTAGGGTCTCCCTGTCATGTCGCTGGGATTTGAACATGTTTTAAACGTTTTTGTTGATCAGATTGAGAGAGAAATGTGAGACAACTCTGAGAGTTGTGTATGTGTGTAGCTTCCATGGGCAAATGTGTCAAACAGACTTATTTAGTGTGATTCCAAGTAAATATTTGCATAGTTTCTCACAATTTTGTGCGTCCATCTAGTTACCACCCAGCCCCCTGGTGAGCTCGCCTCGCCTCGCCTTCTTCCGCTTATCCGGGTCCGGGTCGCGGGGGCAGCATTCCAAGTCGGGCAGCCCAGGCCACCTTCTCCCCGGCCAAGTCCACCAGCTCCTCAGCTGGGACGCCCAGGCGTTCCCAGGCCAAACTGAAGATGTATTTCCTCCAGCTTGTCCTGGGTCGACCCGGGGGCCTCCTGCCGGCAGGACATGCCCAGAACACCTCCCGAGGGAGGCGTCCAGGAGGCATCCTTACCAGATGCCCGAACCACCTCAACTGGCTCCTTTCAATATGGAGGAGCAGCGACTCTACTCCGAGTCTCTCCCGGATGTTCGAGCTTCTTACCCTATCCCTAAGGCTGAGCCCGGCCACCCTGCGGAGGAAACTCATTTCAGCCGCTTGTATCCGCGATCTCGTTCTTTCGGTCACTACCCAAAGCTCATGACCATAGGTGAGGATTGGGACGTAGATCGACCGGTAAATCGAGAGCCTTGCTTTCTGGCTCAGCTCTCTCTTTACCACAACAGACCGGTTCAGCGTCCGCATCACTGCAGACGCTGCCCCAATCCGTCTGTCGATCTCCCGCTCCCTCCTTCCCTCACTCGTGAACAAGACCCCGAGATACTTAAACTCCTCCACTTGAGGCAGGACCTCTCTCCCAACCTGGAGTTGGCAATCCACCTTTTTCTGGTCGAGAACCATGGCCTCAGACTTGGAGGTGCTGATCCTCATCCCAGCCGCTTCACACTCGGCTGCGAACCTCCCCAGCAAGAGCTGAAGGTCAGAGCTCGATGAAGCTAGGAGGACCACATCATCCGCAAAAAGCAGAGACGCGATTCTCCTGTCACCAAACTCCACCCCCTCCACACCACGGCTGTGCCTAGAAATCCTGTCCATAAAGGTTATGAACNTACTTATTTTTTAAACAGTTGACAGAACAGAGGTAGTGTGTTTTCAATCACAAGTCCATGCCAACTCCTAGAGGAGCTTTATGTGACAAATCAAACTCTTCAAGCTCATGTATGATGATACATCTGGATCTCTGAGGTGTCTTAATGCAGCCACTGGTTCTGCACTGTGGGAGATGCATTGAAAGTGACAAAAGCTATTTTAAAAACAACCCAAACACATTAAATTTAAACAAACTGTTACCAATTAAGAATTTGAGGTCACAGAGACCCAGGGTTCTTAATGGCTCAGCCAGTCAGAAATCCACCAATCAGGTCTGGATGGAGGAAAAACTCATGAGTGACCCAGTCAGAGTCTGGACCTGAACAAAGTAGAGCACCTCTGGGGAGATCTAAAAATAGCTGTGCAGTGACACTTCTCATCCACCCGACTGAGCCTGAATGTTTGAACAAGGAGAATGAAAGAAACCTTGAAAGGAGCTGAAGAATCATTTCCCTTCAGGCAGATATTTCTGAGAATAATGCTTCAGTAAGTGAAGTGTGAGGAATGTTTCAGCTCCTTATTCATATAAAGTTAATAAATCTGGATTTGGCTTGTGGTGAACTGTGTGAGGACTGATGAGAATATTTTAATAGAAGTTAGTTTTTCCATGTCCACCATCACCTCTCCCATCATCCTCTTTATCTCCAACCCTAAGAAGACGTTCTGGGTGATATTCCTAATGAGGAGTGTGCACACACACACTGAGCAGAGAGAGTGTGTGTATGAAGGTGATAGCAGGGAGGGGCCGAGTGTGTGTCGTCAGCTATCATCGTCATGGTGACTCGGAGACGGACGAGAACCAATAGTCCTTCCCCTCCCCGCCTCCTGCATCCCTTCCTCCGCTCCATCAGCCAGTCGAACAGCTGAGGCTCAGCGTCTAAAGAGCTGCCTCCTCCTCTCACACACCTCTCAGTTGCTGCTGAGCCCAGCCACCACTCACAGCAGCTTGGAGCTAAGAAGAGAAGCACACACTGACAACACAAAAAGAAGATGAGTGTTTCCAGCGTGCCGGCGGTTTCCTCCTGCCGTCACTCACAGGTGGCATGGAGGCTGGTTTGGCCCCTGCTTCTCCTCCTCCTGCTCCCCGGGAGAAGAATCACGGCCGTCCCCTCTCCTTTCCAGCTGGCTCCGGACACCCCGGCCCCGGCTGAGCCCAGCCCGACCCAGCCCACGCCTCATCCGGACCCTTGCGAAGGACGACCCTGCCTCAACGGGGGGTACTGCTTGGCCCTGCCTTCCCCCCTCAGAGCGAGGGATACCTGGGAGTACACCTGCACCTGCAGCCAGGGCTTCACAGGACACAATTGTGAGGTAGGAACCCACCAAGTTCTTAATCCTCCACTTGTTTCACTGACTCTGTGTGCAAAAAATAAAAAAAGTTATTTACATTTATAGAATCATCAGTTCCTCTCATTTTGAGCCTCTATAAGGATCAATTATTCTTATTATGTGTGAAATTCAATCTCACTGAGCGATGCTGTGGAGAAACACACCAAAGTGTTTTGCTCATGTGTCATCTCATAGTGGATTACAATGTAGGCTCTGCTGTTCGCGGGTGGCTTTTTAATGGGAGCATGTGCTGTCACCGAGAAACGGAGTCGGATGCTGCGTTGCTGTGGCAACAGGAAGGAAGAGCAGCAGCAGAGAGGCACAGTTTAAACTATAACTGCGTGTGTGTCTGTTTATATATTTATGAGTGATTTGGAGGAACTTAACTTGTATGCACGCAAATTTAAAGAATGTCAAAGTTAGTGAGGATTCTGATATCTAATCTGAGATTTCAGATCATTTATGTGAGTTTGTGAACTCCAGAAGCTTCAGATGATGATGTTTTATACATTTCTAAATGTCTGTGAGTTTGTCCTTTGGATCCCCCCAAAAATAAATCCATATTATGATCCAGTCTTTATTAGACAAGATCCCAGTTTCCACCATGACTCCAGAAAACGTGCTGTCATCACCAGATTTGTCTTTATATGCCTCTCTGACATCTTCAAGGACACAAATAAATACATGCAGCCCTTTTAAAAATCATAATGTAGCACTTTAAGAAATGGTTATATTAATGATCTCATAAAACCGATAAGCTGTTATTGCTGAAGCTTCGTTTCAAACTTAAAGACCTTGGCTGAGAGTCAGTAGCGCCGGGCCTCTGAGTCATGCTGGGGGTGAATGAGAGCATCTGCCTGCAACGATGGAGGAGGATGAATGAGAGTCCTGCAGCATCATCAGGGAGGGAAGCGGGGAGGGTTTAGGCAGCATCACCAACAGGTGGCGGCCATATTCCCCCGTCTTTCCTCCTGCTTTTCTCTACATTTGCATGCATTTTCCTATCTGACTGTGGAAGGTGTGAACAAACGTTGATGTTGTACCTCACATGCATGAAGAAATATTATAAGCATAGCAACTATTTGAGTTTGGTTCCGACAGACTTGTGAAAAAAAGACTCATGCACCACTGAAGCCGAGCTCTGGCAGAAGCTCTGAGCTGGGACTGAGGGGAATCATTGATTTTTGACGCGCTTCTCCTTCCTTCTCCATGGAAACTGGAGCACCAGTCAGCAGAGGTTTGGTAAAAGACCTGAACTGTGGTGCAGGTTTGCATCTTCTTGTTCTCTGCAAGAGAAGGAGATGTGATTAAAAAAAAAAAACCCACATCATCGAATCCTTGGGAACATTTTGCCACTTACTCACCTCCCTGACTCTGTTTTTTACGCTGCAGGAATCAAATGCAAAGCACAGCGGAGAGCAGTGAGAGGGAAAAACACAATCTTCTTGTTAAAGTCGCTGGGTTTTAATAACCGCCGGCAGTTCTTCTTTTGGAATCCACCACCGCTGGCCTTTCTGTACGTTATTAGCCCCTCAGNTGGCTCAGCTCTCTCTTTACCACAACAGACCGGTTCAGCGTCCGCATCACTGCAGACGCTGCCCCAATCCGCCTGTCGATCTCCCGCTCCCTCCTTCCCTCACTCGTGAACAAGACCCCGAGATACTTGAACTCCTCCACTTGAGGCAGGACCTCTCTCCCGACCCGGAGTTGGCAATCCACCTTTTTCCGGTCGAGAACCATGGCCTCAGATTTGGAGGTGCTGATCCTCATCCCAGCCGCTTCACACTCGGCTGCGAACCTTCCCAGCAAGAGCTGAAGGTCAGAGCTCGATGAAGCTAGGAGGACCACATCATCCGCAAAAAGCAGAGACGCGATTCTCCTGTCACCAAACCCAACCCCCTCCACACCACGGCTGCGCCTAGAAATCCTGTCCATAAAGGTTATGAACAGGACCGGTGACAAAGGGCAGCCCTGGCGGAGTCCAACCCTCACTGGGAACAGGTCCGACTTACTGCCGGCTATGCGGACCAGACTCACACTCCTCTGGTACAGGGACTGAATGGCCCTTAACAAAAGACCATCCACCCCGTACTCCTGGAGCGCCCCCCACAGGGTGCCCCTGGGGACACGGTCATAAGCCTTCTCCAAATCCACAAAACACATGTGGATTGGTTGGGCAAACTCCCATGACCCCTCCATCACCCTAGCGAGGGTAAAGAGCTGGTCCACAGTTCCACGACCAGGACGAAAACCACATTGCTCCTCTTCAATCTGAGGTTCAACTATCGACCGGAACCTCTTCTCCAGTACCCTGGAGTAGACCTTTCCAGGGAGGCTGAGGAGTGTGATCCCCCTATAGTTGGAACACACCCTCTGGTCCCCCTTCTTAAAAATGGGAACCACCACCCCGGTTTGCCACTCCATAGGAACTGCCCCCGATGACCACGCAATGTTGCAGAGACGTGTCAGCCACGACAGACCTACAACATCCATTGCCTTGAGATACCCAGGTCGGATCTCATCCACCCCTGGGGCTCCGCCGCTGCGTAGTTGTTTGACTACCTCAGCGACTTCTGCCCCAGAGATTGGACAGTCCGTCCCCAGGTCTCCCAGCTCTGGTTCCTCCTCGGAATGCGCGTCGGTGGGATTGAGGAGCTCCTCAAAGTATTCCTTCCACCGTCCGACTATAGCCCCAGTTGACGTCAGCAGCTCCCCGTCCCCACTGTAAACAGTGTGAGCGAGTTGCTGCCTTCCTCCCCTGAGGCGCCGGATGGTTTGCCAGAACCTCTTTGGAGCCGACCGATAGTCTTTTTCCATGGCCTCGCCAAACTCCTCCCACGCCCGAGATTTTGCCTCGGCAACTGCCACTGCTGCACTTCGCTTGGCCCGCCGGTACCTGTCTGCTGCCTCTGGAGACCCACAGACCAGCCACGCCCTGTAGGCCTCCTTCTTCAGCCTGACGGCTCCCCTAACCTCTGGTGTCCACCAGCGGGTACGGGGGTTACCGCCACGACTGGCACCGGCTACCTTGCGACCACAGCTAGCAACAGCCGCCTCAACAATCGCAGAGCGGAACAAGGCCCATTCGGACTCAATGTCCCCCACTGCTCTCGGGACGCGGTCGAAGCTCTGCCGGAGGTGGGAGTTGAAGACCATCTTGACAGGCTCTTCTGCCAGGCGTTCCCAGCAGACCCTCACTATACGTTTGGGTCTACCAGGTCTGCGTAGCATCTTCCCCTGCCATCTGATCCAGCTCACCACCAGGTGGTGATCAGTTGACAGCTCCGCTCCTCTCTTCACCCGAGTGTCCAAAACATACGGTCTCAGGTCAGATGATACAACTATAAAGTCAATCATCGACCTGTAACCTAGGCTGCCCTGGTACCAGGTGTACCGATGGGCATCCTTATGTTCGAACATGGTGTTCGTTATGGCCAAACTGCGACTTGCACAGAAGTCCAATAACAGAACACCACTCGAGTTCAGATTGGGCGGGCCGTTCCTCCCAATCACGCCCCTCCAGGTCAAGCTGTCATTGCCCACGTGAGCGTTGAAGTCCCCCAGCAGGACAATGGAGTCACCTGTTGGAGCGCTATCCAGCACTTGTCCCAGAGACTCCAAAAAGGGTGGGTACTCTGAGCTGCTATTTGGTGCATAAGCACAAACAACAGTCAGGACCCGTTCCCCAACCCACAGGCGTAGGGAAGCTGCCCTTTCGTCCCCCGGGGTAAACCCCAACATACAGGCAGAGAGTCTTGGGGCTAACAGAAAGCCCACCCCAAGCCCTCCGCCTCTCACCCGGATCAACTCCAGCAAAGAAAAGTGTCCAACCCCTCTCCAGGACTTGGGTTCCAGAGCCAACGCTATGTGTCGAGGTGAGCCCGACTATATCTAGCCGGTATCGCTCAGCCTCTTCCACAAGCTCCAGCTCCTTCCCCGCCAGAGAGGTGACGTTCCATGTCCCGATAGCCAGTTTTCCCGTCCGGGGATCGGATCGCCAAAGCTCCCGCCCCGGTCTGCCACCCGATCCACATAGCACCGGACCCTTCACTCTCCTCCTGCAGGTGGTGGGCCCACAGTTGGATGAGCCCATGTCTCCGGTTCGGGCTGGGCCCGGCCGGGCCCCATGGGCGAAAGCCCGGCCACCAGGCGCTCGTCCACGGGCNCCCCCACAGGGTGCCCCTGGGGACACGGTCATAAGCCTTCTCCAAATCCACAAAACACATGTGGATTGGTTGGGCAAACTCCCATGACCCCTCCATCACCCTAGCGAGGGTAAAGAGCTGGTGCACAGTTCCACGACCAGGACGAAAACCACATTGCTCCTCTTCAATCCGAGATTCAACCATCGACTGGACCCTCCTCTCCAGTACCCTGGAGTAGACCTTTCCAGGGAGGCTGAGGAGTGTGATCCCCCTATAGTTGGAACACACCCTCTGGTCCCCCTTCTTAAAAATGGGAACCACCACCCCGGTTTGCCACTCCACAGGAACTGCCCCCGATGACCACGCAATGTTGCAGAGACGTGTCAGCCATGACCGACCTACAACATCCATCGCCTTGAGATACCCAGGTCGGATCTCATCCACCCCTGGGGCTCCGCCACTGCGTAGTTGTTTGACTACCTCAGCGACTTCTGCCCCAGAGATTGGACAGTCCGTCCCCAGGTCTCCCAGCTCTGGTTTCTCCTCGGAATGCGCGTCGGTGGGATTGAGGAGCTCCTCAAAGTATTCCTTCCACCATCCGACTATAGCCCCAGTTGACGTCAGCAGCTCCCCGTCCCCACTGTAAACAGTGTGAGCGAGTTGCTGCCTTCCTCCCCTGAGGCGCCGGACGGTTTGCCAGAACCTCTTTGGAGCCGACCGATAGTCTTTTTCCATGGCCTCGCCAAACTCCTCCCACGCCCGAGATTTTGCCTCGGCAACTGCCACTGCTGCACTTCGCTTGGCCCGCCGGTAACTGTCTGCTGCCTCTGGAGACCCACAGACCAGCCACGCCCTGTAGGCCTCCTTCTTCAGCCTGACGGCTCCCCTAACCTCTGGTGTCCACCAGCGGGTACGGGGGTTACCGCCACGACTGGCACCGGCTACCTTGCGACCACAGCTAGCAACAGCCGCCTCAACAATCGCAGAGCGGAACAAGGCCCATTTGGACTCAATGTCCCCCACTGCTCTCGGGACGCGGTCGAAGCTCTGCCGGAGGTGGGAGTTGAAGACCATCTTGACAGGCTCTTCTGCCAGGCGTTCCCAGCAGACCCTCACTATACGTTTGGGTCTACCAGGTCTGCGTAGCATCTTCCCCTGCCATCTGATCCAGCTCACCACCAGGTGGTGATCAGTTGACAGCTCCGCTCCTCTCTTCACCCGAGTGTCCAAAACATACGGTCTCAGGTCAGATGATACAACTATAAAGTCAATCATCGACCTGTAACCTAGGCTGCCCTGGTACCAGGTGTACCGATGGGCATCCTTATGTTCGAACATGGTGTTCGTTATGGCCAAACTGCGACTTGCACAGAAGTCCAATAACAGAACACCACTCGAGTTCAGATTGGGCGGGCCGTTCCTCCCAATCACGCCCCTCCAGGTCAAGCTGTCATTGCCCACGTGAGCGTTGAAGTCCCCCAGCAGGACAATGGAGTCCCCAGTAGGAGCGCTATCCAGCACTCGTCCCAGAGACTCCAAAAAGGGTGGGTACTCTGAGCTGCTATTTGGTGCATAAGCACAAACAACAGTCAGGACCCGTTCCCCAACCCGCAGGCGTAGGGAAGCTGCCCTTTCGTCCCCCGGGGTAAACCCCAACGTACAGGCAGAGAGTCTTGGGGCTAACAGAAAGCCCACCCCAGCCCTCCGCCTCTCACCCGGATCAACTCCAGCAAAGAAAAGTGTCCAACCCCTCTCCAGGACTTGGGTTCCAGAGCCAACGCTATGTGTCGAGGTGAGCCCGACTATATCTAGCCGGTATCGCTCAGCCTCTTCCACAAGCTCCAGCTCCTTCCCCGCCAGAGAGGTGACGTTCCATGTCCCGATAGCCAGTTTTCCCGTCCGGGGATCGGATCGCCAAAGCTCCCGCCTCGGTCTGCCATCCGATCCACATAGCACCGGACCCTTCACTCTCCTCCTGCAGGTGGTGGGCCCACAGTTGGATGAGCCCATGTCTCCGGTTCGGGCTGGGCCCGGCCGGGCCCCATGGGCGAAAGCCTGGCCACCAGGCGCTCGTCCACGGGCTCCAACCCCAGACCTGGCTCCAGGGTGAGACCCCGGTAACCCTCCGGGCCGGGTACTCAAACTCTTAGATTGCTTCTCCATGAAGGGTCTTCTGAAGGCTCTCCCCTGGTGAGCTACTGACTTATAATGATCTTTGCTCTTTTTTGTCTGTGAAAAAAATAGAAACCTAAACAATAATATCACTATCATGCTAACTTTTTTAATGAAATCAGCAAATGACTGCAAAAGCTCTAAAGTTCTTATTGGATCATTTAACTTGTCTGCTTCTATGCTTTGTTGTTTGCAGAAAACTTTGCGTTAAATTTCTACATAAAACTGATTTTTAAGTGATGTGGCATTTCTAGAGTGCTTTGCAGGCAACTAATTTAAAAAAGATAAAATAAAAACAATTAGAAAAATTCACAGGACATTTAGAGGAAATGAAACTCAACACATCCAGATTTACATTTCTCTGGACCGTTTTAAATCCAAAAAAGGCCGATTTAAAGTCTGCCCCCGTGCTGAGGCTCTTACTGGATCAGACCGCTTCACCAGCTCCGTTCTGAATATTAACATAAACACACGGAGGAGGCTGATGATGGGTTAGTCATGTGAGCTATCAGGATGCGTGGACCGCACACGTGTGTGTTTATCACTGAGGCCAGGATGCGACCGCACGGCCTCATACGCGTTTTCTTCTTTCATACATTTTGTATAAAGCATCCCGTCGACACGATTGTAGAGTGTGTTTAGTCGTATTTACGCAAAGTTTCTGTCTGATCGATGTTCGCTGAGTTTTACGAGCAGACGTGTATGTTTACCTACAGAAAGCCAACAGCCGGATTCAGTGGGAGGGTTTTACAGCTACAGCAGGGGTCGGTCAGCATCGGATTCCTCACACATGAGCTCACTTTGACCCCATAGAGATTTAGCACCAAGAGTTCCTTCCATCTCAGAGTAAAACATGATCGTAAGGTAAAACTGAAGTCTGGAATGTGTCTACTATAAAAGTTTAATGTATTTGTTTGGCCAAACTGCTGAAAAACACATGTAGTCACTGTAATCTTGGGTAAGAGATGGAGTACAGGGGGTTGGATGGAAGAGGAAGGGAATGTGAAATGTGGCATTTTTTAATCTAGTCACAGATGTTTTAGCTTCAGGAGAAGCGTGCTCCCAAATGTTACCAAAGGGCCCGTAGTATGACTCAGCACAGCCGAGTTAAATAAAACAAGCAGCAAACTGCTTCTGGTCTTAAAGCAGCCAAGGTGAAGTATTAGGATTTCATTCAAAAACCTGCTGTATGCAGGATCTACATGTGGAAAGTGCCAACTCTATGTATTTATTACTGTTGTATTCTCAAATAATTTAATATTAAAAGATTATTACACCACACCCACCTTGTGGCCCTTTCAGGCTTGTTACCGAGTACCCCTGACACAGATGTCATATTAACATTAGTCAGTAAATGTTTAGATTTTTCTGAACTGAATTTTTTCTATTTCAGGTTTTAACCCTTTAGTGACCATAACAGTGACAGTGACCATATTTGATCTCTTCTTCTTGCTTTAAATCTTGATTTTCTGACTAAACCTGAAATTTTTTCTTAAAAGTTTGTAAAAAAAGTTTTGAAAACTGCATATAAATAGAAAAAACCCAAGAAACACATATAACAATAAAAATGTTTGAGTACTATTTAAAAGTAACATGTTTTAAACATGTAAAAAGTAATACCCAAGTAAAAAATTAAGACCAATTTTCAAATGTTAACATTTTTAAAATAGTTTAAAATGTTTAAATAGCAAAACAAAGAAACACATTTTTAAGTTAAAGGCACACTATATAACTTTTTCATATTTTATATCTTTTTCTTGAGCCAGTCTGTGCTAATATGACTCTTTACAGGGTGAATGAAAAGTCACTCAGCCCCATCTGCTGCTTGTATCCAGAATACTGCGTCTGCAACTTCTGAGTCTCCGGTCCGGTGCCCTGAAGTCTCACAAAGTCACGTATCTCACGAGGGTTAGGCTAACCCAATGTGGCTAGCTGTTATGCTAGCACCAGAGTGTTTTTATCTCATGATTCCTGATTTTTTTTACCTCTCCCTGCTTGAACACAGCTGATTTCTTTGAATGAGTGATGAACCGCTCCAGTAGAAAGCAATGAAGGCTGAGGAGACATTTCAACAGTTAGATTTAGGGGTTTCTGAGCAAAGACAATGCTAACGTATTTACAGCAGTGACTTAAAACGGACACTACGGGGTGCTAAAAACAAGCCAAACCTGCATAGTGTGCCTTTAATAAAGAAAAAAATAGAAAGTTGAAAAATTAAAAAAACAACAGGAAAAAAATGAAACCAGCAACGGCTACTTCCTTGTAGCCAGAAGCTGTATCCGTTCTTTCTTTCTTTCTTTCTTTCTTTCTTTCTTTCTTTCTTTCTTTCTTTCTTTCTTTCTTTCTTTCTTTCTTTCTTTCTTTCTTTCTTTCTTTCTTTCTTTCTTTCTTTCTTTCTTTCTTTCTTTCTTTCTTTCTTTCTTTCTTTCTTTCTCCATTAGCTGCTGTAAAACAGCTGCTATTCTTCCTGGGGTCTCATCTTTGACATTCATTACATTTATTATACATACCACACAAAAAGCCAGTTCTAAAGCCAGCTACTGATCTGATCAGTGACAGGCTGGTGAAACACCCTCACTGACAAACAAGAAGGAAACTTGAGTTTCCTAACTTGAGTTAGCTTTGGAAAGGGAAGGCTAAGAGGTAGCATGCCTAGGCTGGTCACCCAGTGGAATGCCTGTCTAGCCCAGGTAGGCTGGCATTAGCATGGGAGAGGCTAGTGACTAGCTGCATCATACACTCTGCTGTTTATGTGGAACAGTGGTTAAATGAACATGTCTCATCTCCAGACTAACCACTGACTGTAGGATGAGGAACATGAAAAGCTTTAGGGGCCTGGCTAACCCATGGTAGTGGTGAAGTTAAGAATTATTCAGGAAATATCCTATTATAGAACGACCAGGTAGAGCATGAGGCTCATCACTTTTTAGATTATTAAAATATATCATTGTTATTGGGAAAATGGCAAAACATATTATATCCTTCTTTGTCAACATCAAACAGCCCTACTACATGACATCAAGTAAAGATGCCTCTAGCTAACATGTTTTTACTGTGAGTTTGCTAGATCTGTATGATGTTATGTCTTTACTGCATTGTTTAAACCTGTGGTTACCAAAGTTGGGTCACAAAACACTGGAGGTGGTCTTGAAATGATCCACATATATTACATAAAAACAACTGAAAAATCATTCTAAAGTTGAATATTTTTGGTATGATTCCTGCAAAATATAAATGAAACAACAGTCATAAATATATATTATTATGACGTGAAGCCGTGTTTTCATTACGCCTTTGTGTATCTTGTTTTTAGTATTGTATATAATCAACCAGTGATATCTGGGATCTGAAGTTGTTGCCATTGTTAATATGTAGGTCACATAATAAAAATTTTAGGAAACTGGTTTACAGTGTTACTTATTTTGGGAGGGAATAGTGAGGTTTCATTGTCCAGTAACTTGTAAAATAAAGAAAAAACTTTTCTCAGAAGAGCTCAAATCATAAAGTGGGTTAGAATTGAGCAGTGCAACACCTTTTAGTCTTTTGAGCAGGTTTTAGACACTATACTTCTTTCCCATAATGCATCTGACAAGTTTCCCAGATTTCATCTAGCAAGCTTGGAACAATTATTTTAAAGGAGAAGTTTAGAGTTTTTGAAGTAGTGTTGTTGGTATCTGACCTCCAGTAGCCAGAGGTCAACATACTGACTAGCTGTTAGCTCGACTACCCTGAGAAAACCTCTGAACTGATGATGATGATGATGAGTTGTTCCAGTCATAAGTTAGATGTAGAATGTTGAACAAAATACTAGCAGGGCGTTTTCAACAGATTTATGCCCTTAAACTAATAAATACTAATAATTTCTCCAAGATATTCCCTTCAGAAGAGTTAAACCTGCTGTTTACTGAACAAAAAGCAATTTATTCAGCAGCTACTTTCACTTATAATGTTTATTCATACTCTCCATTCATCCACACATGCTATGCAAAAATATTTTTGTACAAAATACATTCTGCTTTATCTTTTCACTTTAACAAATGCGATTTACAGTATAATACAAGCAAATGAGCTATACAAGAATAGAAAAACACAATGACGTGTAAACATTATCCTCACTTTCTTAAATTCAAGATAACTGGTTTACCCTTAATAAAATATATATATATAAAACACACACATCCTACAATTATATGAGCACTAAAAAACAAGCTTCATGTAAAATGAATGTAAACACTTGAAAGTGATTTGAAAACGTGCACATGTTTAAAAAAATTATAACAAATAAAATCATCTCCATGTTCAGTTCAGGGTTAAAGCAAAGGCAAGTACAGCAGATCTGCAGTCATGTCGTATGTGATCTGTGTGTGACATCATTAGAAGTAATACTATATCTTTTACCTCTGCCTGCAGTTGTAATAATGTAATTATTAGTTGGGTTGGTTATGTTTTGTTTAACTGCACTTGCTATTTTTATGCAAACCTTCACAGAAAAAGGAGAACCTCTGTAACCTCCTCTTCGCGTTCCCCGTTTCTCTGTCTGGTTACGACTCTGTTTACTGGCTCAGAAGCTTCTCGGCTCGTTTTTTTCTTGCGTGCGCTCTGATTAAAGTCTTTTGTAAATGCTCTTCCTGCAGCAACCTTGTCTAAGCTGAATGTGTTTATTTGCAAAAGTTCAAAGTGATATGTTTTGAAAAGAACAACAAAACGTTCAGTCTCTCACAGCATCGATGTTTTCTCATGAAAATATAAATGAGGATGAAATTAGCAGTTTTTGTTTTAAAACTGTAATTGTGTTAACGGAGAGGATGAAAGGAGTGTCTTGAAATCTTGACGTTTGTGTAGCCGATGAAAATGACTGAAGGAATCAGTGGATGAACTGAGCGCCTCCGTGTGGCACCATCTCCGTCACGCCCCAGGCCACCGCGCTCCCCCTCTGCTGGCAGCCCTGGCCTTGCTGCAAAGCCAGTTGGGAAATCTCCTCCTCTGACAGCACCCTGTCCCACATGTTCACCCCTGTCATCTTCCCAGCGAACGCCAGCTTTGGATCGAACCCTTCCTCGAAGCCCGCCATGCCGCCCCCACAGCAGCCGTTTCTTTCCTGGCCCAGCTGCACCGAGCCTCCATCGGGCAGGACGTGTCCCTCGGCCACGCCGGGCGAGGAGGCCACCATCGTACCGCCTGCCCACAGAGTCGCCAGGCCCTGCTCGGATGACCAAGCTCCACACAGGTGGATCCAGTGTCCTGGGTTCACCACGTCCCGGGCCTCCACCAGGTGAGCTTCTCCTCCCACTGTGAAAAGGGCGGCGGTCTGGGCGAGCAGCAGCTGGATCTCGTACGGGTTCCGGCGGTTTCCGTAGGAGAAGAGCACCGTTTTGTTGGCGACGGTGGTCGGCCTGACCCACATGCAGACGGTGAAGGAGGACAGGGACAGAGGGACTTCTGGAAAGACGGCGGTGTAGATCCGACGGGAACGCACTGGGAAAAGCAGCGCCATCTCACACCCTGCACAAAGACATGATAAAAAACAAGATTTAATGATCAAGTTTTCTTCTTTGACTGAGAAATAACAGAACTGCACAATGCATGGCTACAGAGAGCATGACACAAACACATGCTGTTGCCATGGTAATGAATGTTTAATGTCCTGTTACTGGTCAAATATGGCAGCCAAGTGCTTTATTGGTGAAATAATAAGGTTAACAGTAACTAATATAAAAAATAAAGGGATTTCCCCCAGTGGGTACATAAAGTTAGAGCAGAACCACATGCTGCTCTTTGCATTTCCATCAACCATGAATGGTTTCCAGCTTGGGACACAGATGGTGTTCCTCAGCCCAGAGAGGCCAGAACATCTCCAGTCACATCGATTCTAAAAGGTGTGGTTTAAAACCAAACCATGTCAGTTAATGTCAATCAAGTTTAAAGTGAGAAAGAAGGTTGAAAACATGAAAACCACCACTGCTCTGACTTTTAAATACATGCTTCATGTTGGCGGAGAGGGCGAGCACTTATGCTTCCTGAACAGTCTCAAGAGACCTCCTATTTTTTTCCTACTTATCACAAAATGTGCAGGCGGTGTGAAAGTTGGGCTTCAAAAGCAAAAGGTGCTCTCTTCCCACATGAAGGGGGTTTTCAGTGAGGGGCGTTTATGGTCAGGTGACGAGATCAGGATTGATTATTTTCTCTCTCTTGCTAACACTTCTTTTCTTTCTTTCCCCACCTCCTTCCTGACTTTTAATTCTCGGTCCCCCCCAGCCTGCTAAAACTGGATATCCCAAATATTGATGTTCCATTTGTCTCAGGTTTCTGCCACTCAGGAAGGCTTCTCGTGTGTGTGTGTGTGTGTGTGTGTGTGTGTGTGTGTGTGTGTGTGTGTGTGTGTGTGTGTGTGTGTGTGTGTGTGTGTGTGTGTGTGTGTGTGTGTGCGTGCATTCATGGTGGTTTCCATCTGGTTCTACTTTCTGCATCGGTGTGGTTTTTGTGATGAGTGAGTCCCCTCTCTGTTTCTGCTGCTTGTAAAGGTCTGACCAACATTTCTAAACTTTGAGGAGATGTCCACAGTCTGTTGATGACATGGATAATTCTACTTGTTCCCATCTTGAAGAGCAACTTGTCAAACTTTGCTTTTCATGGCTGACCACATGCCCGTCTTCCTTGCCTTGGCTGTTTAAGGTGATGAGTGATGAGTCTGTTCCTTAAACGCTGTATGAACACAAAGATAAAGAGATTAAATGTGGTGGAAGTTTCACCTGCAGGTAGGTATCTTTGCCTCGTTGATTTCAGTTCTTCGTCTAGCTCGTTCTTCACCGCCTGTAGGGCATCCAGCACCTCGTCTAAAGCAGCCTCCTTTGATGTCACCTCTTGTTGACTGTGTCCAGACACCTCGCCCCCTTGGAGCTCAAATCCAGCCTTGGTAGTCATCCCGAGCCCAGCTCCTGCTGGGCTGCCGAAGCAGCTGCTCTCCAGCTTAGAGAGTCGGGACGCCTGTGTATGCGCCAAGGAGAGGAGCTGCTGTAGCAAGTCCTCCAGGTGGTTGAGATTCAGATTCTCAACAGAGTTCCCTACAGTGGAGGTCAGATCACCACGTTTGAGCTGCTCCAGAGACTCTCTGAGATGAGACTCCAGCTGCAAGGCCATCCGTCTTCCTGCTGCCTCCACTGCAGCCCCGCAGGACCCCCCGTACTGGGCTACGAACCTGACAACAAACCAGTGAAAAAGATTTATGGTTTTACAAAAAAAGGTTTAATTTCCTGCTATAACGTCTTCATTTAGAAGCAGAGTCCTGCCTAGAATTATTCATCATCATCACAAAAAGAACTGGAGGAAATCAGAACGTTTTTTTGTGCAAAGGAGACATTTTTTATAGAGACGTGATTTGAGTTGGTGCTTACTGGAATAATGAGCTAATGGCTAGTTTTAGCAGAGCTGCACCCAGAGTCAACAACAGTTTCACAGCGGTTCATGCTAACTCTATTAGATAAACCTTTATAATGCACAAAACTGCTACAGCTAGCTGCTGCTTCTGCTATTTGTGCATGAAATACCTAACTATACAAATGCATATAACAGTGTAATGTTAAATTAGCAACATTGCAAAAGTTTTTTTTAATAGTGTGTGAAATATTTGAGATTAGACATTTTAATATGACAAATGTCCCGAGTTTACCTTAAAATTGTGTTAATTGTGTTTTTAATCTTGACTAATTGAACATAACTGTTTTCATCACAAACCAAATGAGTCAAATTTCAGATGATTTTTGCATCTAGTTTTGATCAATTCTGACTCCTTTAACCAACCTGAGCATTTCTTCACGCAGTGATCCCATCTCCACCTTGCTGATGTCATCGGCATACTGAAGCAGCATGTTCTCTCTCATCTGACTGTTCTCCAACATGGAGAAGAGTTTGTCCCATTTAGTCAGATCTGGAGAGCCGCAGGGGGCTGAACTCGGTGTGGCTGCAGAGGAGGCGGAATAGGCAACATTTAATGTTTTCAAGGAAAATCTGTTTGATGTGCTCAAAGTGCGACTGGTTTAGATCCCAGAGAGGTGGAAAAGCCCAGGTCGGTAACAAATGAGGATGTCATGCTGCCGGAAGAGAACATGAGAAGGAAGTAGAACAATTTCCCTAAGAAAGCAGGAGCTCTGACAGCTGCTCTTCCTGTGAGAATATCCAGCCTCGTGTCGTGAATGAGGAGTGAGACGGGAGGAAAACATGGAGAGGACCTGCTGGGTGAAAGGCAGAGATAACACGAGTAGGGAGAACCATGATGGGGGGGGGGGGATCTCTGGGGATAAAACAAAGCTGAGGGTTAAAACAACAAGGAGTGGGAATATAAAGATGTCACACATGCTGTTCTGGTTAACATTAGAGCCTCCGTTTATACCTGCAGATTTACTCCACGGGGGGACATCATTACAGACACACGGTTAGTTTTTACCTCCCAGGTAAGAAACATGGGTCATGCAGTAGACTTCCCTTTGGGTTTGTGTGTATGTGGGGGGGGGTTATGAGAGGAAACATTTGAAATAGTAATCACAGACTGACAGCTGTTGGGCATTTGAAGTTAATTTTGAAGGTTTTAGTGGTCATTTTTATTTAATTTGTTGATTGTATCGTGAATTTCTTTAGGTTTTGTGTTTGCGTTTTTTTCCCTTTAGTTCTAGTTTTATTTTGAAAATCATGATTCTGCATCCTGTTCTGATCAATACTGTTTATTCCTCCTAAGGTATGGTTATGGATTGACTTTGCCTTTCAAAAGATCCTCGTTACTTTGTCCCTGCAGTTGGTCTTAATTTAGCCAATATGTTTTATCGATTAAAAGAAAAGGAATAAGACAGGCAATAAACTCTCTGTGTGTGCACGTGTGTGTTTAATAGCAGAAAGTCTCAGAGACCAGTGAAAAAATATTAATGAAACTATCAGAAAGTCATCATTAGATGTAGATTATTTCATGATGGTTGCCCAGCTTCTCCTAGCTGATCTTAGCCAAAACATAAATACAAATAATTGTCAGTTTTCTCCAACACACGCTTAGAGCTCTATCATTAACTGTTGTAGTCTGTAATGAAATTCTGGATGTACAGCTACATACACTAATGTTTACCCAGTTCAAGATGGCCACCACAGCTGATCACCCAGATGGATTTAACTCCGTCAGTTTCACAAATACTCAGCTAGAATTTGAGATCCCAGCAGCTGAGACCTGTCCACAACACGTTCTGAGAGCTAACAGCTTATGCAAGATATTGTGAGGTCACACTAAACATTTTCGAGATTTGACAGCAGCTATAACTTTTGTTGATCTTAGTTTAAAACTGTGGCGTGAGAGGTGATGGGCAATAGGAATCCCTTCAAGGAAAACTTTCATTAAAATAAAGCTCTTGGATTTAGCGGCTCCCTTCTAGCCCTGCTTTAGGGTTTAATACACCTCCACCCCATCATGTCTGCTGTTGGTTTCTACTGCTCAGAAGGATGAAGCTCCTTTAGAGAACGTTCTAGAAAGACGTTGCTCAACTCTTTGTTTTCTGCTCTACTAAATGTCACCTTTCAGCCTCAGAGTCGTGTCGCGACCTCTCTCGTGTTGCCTATTAATTCAGATTCCTCTCAGAGGTTTAGAGCTTCGAGCAGGTCAGAACAAGTGACCTGCGTCTCCCTCCAGCCTTTGACCTCCCCTCTTCCTGACACACCTGCAAACAAACAGCTCACGTGTTTGACCTTTTCTCCCCCTCCTCCAGTGAGCTCATTGTGAATTCTGTGTATTTTTACCCATTTCCCCCTCTTTCTCTTCTCTAATTTGTGTGTGTTTTACTGCTCAGTCACTTAGGGGGTTTTCGCCCTCAATCACAGTTAATCATGCTACAGGCGGCATGCCCAGATTTCTGTCTCTTAACTGCTGGGGCTGCAATTATACCTCCTCCCAGGTTTGGAATAATAAACAAATTCAGAATGCAAGCTGTGAAGGGTCGAGCTAACACACACACACACACACACACACACACACACACACACACACACACACACATACACACACACACACACACACATAGACAGTCACTTTGTCTTTGCTGTCTGGTTGGTTTCTTAATCAGAGAACTTTTCATGCAGCTTTTCTCAGATTTCTATATCATTCTGATTTCTGTTCATGCTCCTTTTTGTTATTTTTCATCCTGTAGACAATCTAATCAGAAGTGAACCAGATTTCAGCTGTTGTCAGACTCAACCTGTGTACAAAGTGTCTAGATCTGAAATGATTTGTCCTTGTTCCCTTTCCCTCCTCTTATGATAGTTTATTTGTTGTAAACAAACAGAAAGCCCTTAGAACACTGACATGTTCTGTTCCTGTTTTCGTTGCTGCACATCTTTACTTAATGATGTAAATCACCTCTCAAACTAAGCACGCTCTCCTTTAAGGTCTGCAACCACAGTCCAGATGAGAAACTTTATAAAACAAGTTGTTTGAAACACTTACGCTCCGGCACGTCGCCCTCTGTGATTTCGTTGAAGTAGTTGTTGTCGCTGAATTTGATATTGATGTTGTCATCGTAGGCCAGAGCTAAACACGCGCACACGCACGCCGACAGCAGACACACTGCTTCAGGGAGCCTCCGGCGAAACATGCTGCAGAGTGTGTGAGAACTATACCAGTGAACAAGTGTGTGTGCTGAGCTTCAGGTTCCTGCCTCCGTGTGTGTGTGTGTGTGTGTGTGTTGTGAGATAAAGTTAGTCTCTGTGTGTGTTTGCTGTTCTCTCTCTCTCTCTGTGTGTGTGCGTCTCACGTTCTGCAGGTCCACCACTCTCCTTTTCAACCCCTCACCCTCTCATACTGTATTTGTCCCTCCTCCTCTCTAATGACTCTCCACCCCTTTCTCCTTCTCTCTCTCTCTTATTTAGTTTTACTAAATGCTGAGTAATACACTGAGTAATCATTTGACAGGAAGCCCAGTGATGTAGAATACTCACTCATATACAACACACACACACACACACACACACACACACACACACACACACACACACACACACACACACACACACACACACACACATCAGGATTCCCCTTTAATACCTTTCAACAATATTAACATAATTATTTTCCATCTCTTAACTGCTGACCTTATTTAACCCATTCATTATAAATCTAACCTAAAACATCAAATAGTTTTTTTTTTACTGAAGTTGCTGGAAGCTTTTGGAAACACCTCTAATTTATTTATATGTTGCATCTTAATGATGTGATGTTTTAAAATGGTCTTGATCTGTAATCCTTAATGGTTTCTGAAGGCTCCTTTTTATTTCTTTGGACTGACTTTTTCAAAAGTGTTTAGTCCTCGTACCTATTGTGTAGTTTGTGCTTAAACAATGATAGAAGTCGACAAGTCAGGTCTAAAAATAAACTGTCTGCAGTAGAAAAGCAGTGTCTGAAAGTCATGTCTTAAAGAAACAGAAAAAAAAACTGTAAAAGCTTGAAACGGGAACAACTAACAAAACAGTTGATCATTGATTGAGTGTCATATTTTCAGCTAGTGGCCCTTTGGGAATGGCTTTGTTGGTGCTAAAATAAGATTTTATGTGTCAATTTGTACCATCTATAATAATATTTTTTAATTAAATTAAAGAAACTTGACCAAATTGTGTCTTTGGGCATTTTATTACCTAAAGATGTCATTTTAAATTGGCTTCTTGTTTCGTCTGTTATGCGTCTACACAACTGTGGCTCGTCCCTGGAGTTAAAGGCAAACTATGCAGTTCTGGTTTGTTTTTAGCACCCCCTAGTGTCTGTTATAAGTCACTGTTGTAAAAACATTAGCATTGTCTTTGCTCAGAAACACCTAAATCTAACAGTTGAAATGTCTCCTCAGCCTTCATTGCTTTCTACTGGAGCGGTTCATCACTCATTCAAAGAAATCAGCTGTGTTCAAGCAGGGAGAGATTTTAAAAATCAGGAATCATGAACTAAAAACACTCCAGTGCTAGCATAACAGCTAGCCACATTGGGTTAGCCTAACCCTCGTGAGATACGTGACTTTGTGAGACTTCAGGGCACCAGACCGGAGACTCAGAAGTTGCAAACGTGGTATTCTGGACACAAGCAGCAGATGGAGCTGAGTGACTTTTCATTAACCCTGTAAAGGGTCATATTAGCACAGACTGGCTCAAGGAAAAGATTCAAAAACATGAAAAAATTACATAGTGTGCCTTTAAGGAGGTTTTTGCATGTGTGAATAATTCAGTGGTCAGAGTTAGGTTGAAACAAGTACCAAACTCATAATGGGAGACAAAGTAACCAAAGTCCAATAAAACCCTTTAAAGATTAGAGTGTCCATTCAGAAAGCCTCGCAGCTTGGATAAAATGCACTGTACTTCACAGCTGATTGGATTAAATTTGACTGTATCATACGATCCATTGCAGACTGTCTTCATACCATTAAATCCACCAGCTGGCTTCCAGTAGCAGATGCTAACTGGTCTAAAACAATTGCAGCAAATCACAGAGGGCCCATCGTTTAGGACGATCTCTCAAATCTCACAAAAGAAACTTAAAACTGATATGGGGCCTCTGATGTTTTAGTTGTTTGACTTGAAAACCCTTTAACCATTCAACCAGAGTTATTACACAGAATTATACATCAAACACATTGGGGAATATCCACCGAGGAAATGAGAAGATGTTTAAAAGTTCCTCTGAATCTCCGTCCTTGTGCAAACATCGGGCTCTCTGAAGTAGAGAGACGTGAAAGCAGCCTGCGAGCAGCGGTGAGTCACTCGCTGTTGGAGGTAGGCTGTGTCGTAATCAGATATAACTGCTGCTCCAGCGACTCTCAGAAAGTGGGGGGAAAGAAAGAAAGGAGCCACAGAGGCAGTAGAAGGGAGGGAGGGAACACACGTTTCAGATTTGACCCCATGCAGAGATGGCGTGCCTTTTCCTGGTTCTGAGTGGGAAGGAAGTTTGAATGGAGCTCAGAAATAATCAGGATGTGTTTATTGGCCTCCGGCTTCACCTTGTTTGTTTTTGTTTATCTATCTACACATTTATAAGCCTTTTTGTGTCTGTATTTGAATGTGTGTGTGTGTGTGTGTGTGTGTGTGTGTGTGTGTGTAGGAACTACTTGTGTATTGTTTTTTCATGTTTGATTGTTTATTCTAAGCAGGACGAACCTGGTAACTTTCTCATGGGGCTGTAGGAAATGGCTCTCACTCATCCCGCTGCCCTCCCTCTATCTTTGTTGTCTCTCCCTCTGGTTGTGTGTTTTCTCTCCCTCACTTACCTACTGAAACACACACTGTTCGCTTGTTATCTGATGGAATAGGGGGGCTTTGCTGAGAGACAGAGTGAGTTTGGGGGGTGAATGAAAAGAAAGGGAAGCCCTGTTTATAGTTTGTTAGACTTAAAACAATATTGGAGTTAGATAAATATCCACACCTCTCTCCCTGTTTTGTAGAATTATCTAAAGAAACACCTGTTTGTCTCAGATTCATCAAAGTGAAATCAGAAGCAAACACTCTTCTTGTTAGTAAGTTGAGCTGGTTATCTGTGTGGGTTGGACTCCACCAGGGCTGTCCTTTGTCTGATTCTGTAAGTGGGGTTCAAGGACAGGATCTCAGTGTGTGGTCAGAAAGCAGGGTGTCTGTCTCATCTCCTTAACCTGAAGCATTGTTCGCAAGTGATGATGGCATGGAGCAAGAGATGGACCAACAGATGAGGACTTTGCTCTGGGGACTCATTTAAATGAAAAAAGTGCTTATTTTACCAACCATGGATTGACATTTTGTTTGTGATGAAAAAGTCATCCGTTGATCAAACCACTGATAGACGTGGAAGATAACCTATGAGCGGATTCATGTAAAAACAAAAGTGATGAAAAAAGGAGAAGTGAGGTTTTAGTCACAGTCAGCAGTTAATATGAATTGAGTCAGAAGAGCTTTTTATTTTAATTCATGGAAAAAATGACAAACTGTTGTAATTTATGAACACTTAAGATAAATTGCAATAATAATAACCTAAAGATATTTATGTAGAAAAGTATGAATCTGAGCTGATTGACAAAAAACAACCCGATTCTTCATATAAACACCTGAGCTGTTTTTCTTAATCAGACCGCACACAGAGCTAGTTTTTAAGTATTTATTTAAGAACAGCTCACAGATGTTTCTGTTCCAGGGTCTGCTGATAAAACACAAACACAAATCTAAAGGAAAATAAGCAAAAACCATAACAGATCATCAAGAAAGCAGAGTTTACAGTGCTGTGTTTTCCTCTTTCATGTGACACATGTTTCAGATCAACACATTTCAACATAAATACATATAAATTAGTTTTCCTATTATTTAATTTATTAAAGTTTTTCATCTTTTTCTAAATGTCATAATATTCAGTAAGTAAATTGAACCAATGTTAAGATATATTATCAGAATAACTGTAATTTGGCTATTTTTTTCATTTAAATATAATTGTTTTTAAATATGTTGACATGATTTGATCAACTTTAGCATTAGCACTGCTATCTGTTCCAGTGAATTCTGGGATTTGTAGTTTTTGGTGCTTTACACTTATGGGCCAGTTTGATCATTTGAAATTGACACGAGTCTTGTAAAACTTGTTAGAAATAAAGATAAATCCTAATAGTCATTTTTTTCTTAAAGGCAGCTGTTTCTTTTTCCCTGAATATGTTTTACTGTTCATAATTAGATTGAGGAAGCTCATTGGTTCTAATTCATGAGATTTACTGTTGTACTGTACTTATTCATGATTTTGAACCCTGGTCTCCCACACGGCCTCTCTTCCTCTGAGCCACGGTTACCTGTGATAATCCCAAATCTCACTAAGAAAACTCCTCAAATGTCTTCAAACATAACAAAAAAGATGTCTAGTTGTCTTAAACGCAAGTGTCTTAGGATCACCGTGTTCTGCTGACACAGGAGTAAACTCTGAGTTGTACTGATCAGGGGTACAGAACAGACAAAAATATCACAAATGAGAGTTTTAGAGACCAAAACAACTGATTAGGACAAAACACAACACTAAACAGAAAATTTTAACTTCGTCGTTACAAATCTGAATGTCTTTGAAAATTCTGATTGTGTAAAATCCATGAAGTGTATTTATGTAAAAATAGAACCTTAAATGTAATAGCTATACAATTAAACTGATTCTTTTAGTTGTAGCGTTTTAAAACTCTTTGAGTTTGTAGCTGCACACTTCTGCTATTTTATTAGCTAGCTTTGTCGGTTTTACACGGAGCTTCTTTGCTCGGATACCTTGGCTAAAACTAATGGTTTAGCAGGAATCTAGGCTCTATGAGAGATATTACAGTGAGTAGATTACGTACCGTATCTTGACGAATGGAAACTGAGTCAGGAATAAAAACTTTAACAGAATTTATTATATAAAAAGACTGACGACAGTACAAACAGATTAACAGAGAGGTAGCAATTGGTTTTAGCATGTCAACACGGTGGTAAGGTGTTCTTAAGTGGATCTTATTATGAGTTTAACAATCTGAGTCTTATGATGTTTTAAGACTAGGGCGTTTATCTTAAAGGATTTAGTTACGGAGGGCAGTTTGGAGGTTACTTGTTGGAGTAAGCTACATGGGGTTGTGAGCTTATCAAACGGACCTTCAGTTACCAGATTATGGATTCACTCGTACCAGACAGTCTCGATGGATCCAGCCGGCGCCGACTCAACTCGTCAAGGAGGAAGCAGGTCCCAGTCAGGTTGAGCCGGCCACACGGGGATATGGTTCGCCGATAGGACAGTCCGGGAGTGGTCCCAGAGTACCGTGGGTAGCGAGGATCAGTTCATAATCCATGGTCGCAGCTGGGTGAGGCTCATGTTGGATTAGGAGAGAAAACGGCGTGTTTTCTTCCCCTGAGCCAGAGGTGAGATCGGCCGTGGGCTTTGGTACCCACACAAGCGAGGCCGTCTCCAGGAGGAGCTCAGCTGGGTAGCAGGTGACAGCGAGCGGTCTGGTCTCAGTGTAGGATGACTGAGAACTGACGTGTCTCAGGAACTGAAGTTGAGCTAAAGGAAACTGAGTGTTGAGGTGGACCAATGGGAAGGGTTTTACCAAGTCACATGACCCAGATCATTAACTTCACAGTTACCTTAATGAATGACTTATTTCAAGTAATAATATTGATTTAACCTTAGCAAAGTAGAAATAATACTGAAGCTGGATCAAACAGTCATAAGACTGTAGGAGAAAGTGCATTAATCATATTAAGACATTTCTGAACAGCAGATTAAAAGTGTCATTTAGAAAGAGACACCAGGGAGTCTTTTGAGTTTATTATTTACTAAAAGAGTCCTGTGGAATCTTCCGGAAAAATCGATCTGGAAGAATGTTGATTCAGGTTAAAACATAATGGAGTCATTATAATCCAAGTTATTGGGACAAAAAGAGAGGATTATTGTTTGTGTGATGGTCAAGGGGTCAGAGGTCAGAGTTATAGCGTACTTGATAACGCTACATAGTTTTGAGTGAAATCGAGATAAATTTTCCAGCTCAGTTGGAGTCCAGTGCGTTTCCTCTGAAGGTACATAAACAAACTGCCAGGTTTCCTGATGGAACAACAAACCTTGTTGTGTTAAGGTATATTCACATCACAGCACCATGAGAGATGACTGTCCTTCATAGTTGGTTCCTAAATTGATACTTTTGTCCTTGCTGTCCACACTGAGACACATTTCTCAGCTTATTTGTGCATTTTATGCCCAAAACACATGAGTAACATTTGAGTAACTGAGAGCAGCAGAGGACATCCATGTGTTTCATAACTCAAAACACAGAAACACACAAAGAAAGCTGATGAAAGTTTAGGTCTCTCAATTGATTCCACATTGAAGCATGTGGATCAAACAACAACACTGTTTTTATTCATGGGATTTTGGTAAAAAATAAAACCTCAAGCCATCATTTTTTATCCTGAGGACAGTATTTTAGATTCTCTTTTAAAGTTTGATGGATTCAAGTGCTGGATACACAGAATTGAGAAGAAAAACATTTCCAGTAGCAACGATGGGGTGATTTAAAGCAGCTTCTTGTGGAGTTGATTGAAATGTTTAATAGTTTATTCATTCTTTGTTGGGTAATTGTGACTTATTCTGCAAAAATGATAAAAACAACATTTAAACTCTGCATTTATTGTCTTTTTTTATGAGGTAAAAATAAGAAAAAAGTTGAAAAACTATCCTTTAAATACCTAATGCATTACTCAGCTTAAACACAATGGGAGTCTATGATAACAGGAGTCTCCAGCTGCTCCTCATTAGGTTTTGACTCAGCAGGAAAAAGAGCTGAGTCATGTGTCAGCGTGGGACTTGTCACAGTCTGAATGAATCACTTGAGATTCTTGTTCGGCGGTGATGATACGGGATCAGAACCAGTGAGGACGGACTGGATGTGCTGTGTTGGTGAACGTGTCTCATCACATCCGTCATGCTGTCCTGGTGCATTCCTTATAAGCTGGATTTAAAATCATTTTAAGCTGAACCACATGTAGGTTGTAGTTGGACGTCTGTTTTATTAAGATCAAGAGTTTTTATAGAGTTTTTAGTCTGTTGGCAGAATCTCAAAGATATCACGTTTCTGGAGAGATTTATCGGTTGTTCCTTGTGTTTGAGAGGTTGTCCTTTTCCTGGAACACCTGAGGTTACTTCAGTTAGGCTATATGTGACTCTCAGGACATGTTTAGGTGAAATGAGTGTTAGAAGCTACAGAAAAGTTGGAAATCTCTCCAGAAATAGCCGTGTGGATATCACTTGTGCTGACCTTTGCAGGTTTTTCTCATAGAGAAACTTCTCTTGCAGAATTCTGCAGTTGGAGTCCCTGTAATTTTATTGATTTACTACTGTGTGTGGTTAATTGCCTGCTTTAGCAATTCCTCAACAACTTTAACTTTTTGCTTTTTTAAAGACTTTTGTTCTAAACTGTCTGCTAAAAGCAAATTTTAATCCAGGAATTGAAAGGTTTTCCATTTCATAGTGTGTCCTTTAAAATTGTACCTAAAGTTTAAGTTATATCTGTGGCACTAACACTAAAATAGATATGATTCAGACTGGTTTTTGATCTCCTTTTAGAGGTAAGGTAAGCTTTTTCTGAAGGTTTGAAATATAGTATGGACAAATTAAAGGTATTTTGGTGAAACATCATCCAACAGTATGTGTAGAAGTGAACTTACTTTGGAATTCTAATGTTACCCTTAGATAATCAACAATAAAGTGAAAAGTTTTTAGATTTTTTTTATCCTTTTTGCAGAACTCATGAAGCAGACTGGTATTGTTAAAGTTTGTAGTCTGGTCTGTCATTAATAATTAGGTTCTGACTAGGGATGTACCGATACCACTTTTTTCAAAACCGATCCAATACCGATACTTAAATCTGAGTACTCGCTGATACCGAGTATCGATACCGATACTAATGCATAAAAATGCAACAAATTGGAATACAGGTTTTATTTTTTCTTCTCTGCTTTTTACAACAAATAACTGAGTTAGATAATAAAAATAAAATATATTAATAAAAATGATCACAAAACTAAAATATAAGGTGAAAAATAACCATTTTCTGTGATTTCACAGTGAAATTATTGCAGTTTTCCACATTTTAACCAAATAAAATTAACTATTTGGCACCATCTCCAGCTCTCAAACCACACTGTTCCTCTTTAGCTCAGTAGCTCCCCCTAGTGTTCAATATAGGGAACTACAACATAAATCACAAGTCACAGACAGTGAAGCCACTGGTATCGGTTCCTGGTATCGGGTAACTTTAATCGATACCAGTATCAGTGTGTTTCTATGCAGACATTTGTCTCATCTTACCTTTAAACGTCCCTCCAAACAGACCCCTCTTCTTTATGTTATTACCAGCCCTCTCTCTGCACATAAACTGTAGCTGTCTTATTTAATGATGATTTGTGTTGAAAGCAGTGACGTTGTACAGTATATAATCTATAACATAAGATAAAAGGCAACAACAGTCTCAGAGTCTTTTAGACAGTATCTCTTTGCTCAAAACATTGCAGAACATTTCTGATCAAAACTCCGTTGCTACGTTAAGCCTGAAGTGCATCTGGGATTTTAGGAACAATCTGTGGATGCTGGAGGTCTGCAGACTTTGACCGTTTGGAGAAGATTAACGTATCATATAAACCTGGAGAAAGTACCAGTACAGTTCAAGTTTTTTTTAAATTCAGGAAGGGCACAGAAAGCATTGTTACACAAAGAAATATCAGCTGTTATTGTTTATTTAACAGCTGGTTTACAGCCTCATTCCCTGGTTTGGCTCTGAGTAAATATAAAAAATAACTAATACAAAAAAAAAACGTTAACAACAAAACCCCCTAGATATCTAAAGCAAACAAAATCTAAAAGCAGGGCTATTATTAATTCTTTGACCAACCCTTTGATAGACATTTAAAGGTCCCATATGCTGCACTTAATATCCACTCTGAATCATTTCTTTTACATCTCAAAGACAAGTAAAAACTCTGCATTGGTCAAATTAGCCCTTACTTTAAGTGCATCTGTTGTTCTTCAAGCCCTCATTCAACCTCCTGAATCAAAACCTTCGTTTCGTTGGGCGGGGCAGTTGGGACGTCGAGTCCCGTCCATCTCTCTTCTCTGTGTTTGTTCATGAGACATCAGTGGATCTTCAAAAAGACTTTTGTACTTGTACGAAGCATCTGCCGTGCTTTGCTTGTAGCTTCATCATGTCTGTTTGCTAATGTTTGTAGGATGTGCGTTCCCGTGGCTCAGGGCCGGCCCTGAGCTGAATGGTGCCCTAGGCGAAAAATGATTTTGGCGCCCCCTACTGCCCAGAACAAAAACAACGTAACTTTTGCAAATTCTAAGTAGTAAGCAATGTACTAAAGTTGGATAAACTTTAACTAATGACATTCATTCATATAATAAGTAGGGGGCACAACAGCATGATAGCCCTTTAGTCTTAGCTAACTTGCTAAATGATGGGTCCAGGAAAAATGTTCACAATTTCATATATATTAATTAAATGCCTCTACTTTGGGCCCGTTTTTCCTCCTCATCATGCATTATCACCAGTGTTGGGCAAGTTACTCCAAAACTGTAATGCATTATTTATTACTTGTTACTGTCATTTTAAAGTAATCCCTTACATTACAATATTACTGTTTTTTAAATGTAAGGCATTACACTACTTTTGCATTACTTTTAGTTACTCTCACCAAAATAACTGTAAATATGGATTTGACCATAAAGGTAGCTCATTCTACATCCAGTGGAAGGTGATGTGATGGATACATGGAGATATACAACTATC
This sequence comes from Callopanchax toddi, assembly GCA_006937965.1. Taxonomy (NCBI): domain Eukaryota; kingdom Metazoa; phylum Chordata; class Actinopteri; order Cyprinodontiformes; family Nothobranchiidae; genus Callopanchax; species Callopanchax toddi. Next base: position 1,563,606 of record SSNR01000099.1, on the reverse strand, counting down.
TGGATATTAACCCATCCATCCATCTATCTATCCATCCATCATTTATTATCCATCCATCCATCCATCCATCCATCCATCCATCCATTTATCATTCATCCATCATTATCCATCCATCCATCCATCCATATCTCTCCATATATCCCTACCTATCCATATATTATTTCATCATATCTATATGCAGTATATTTAAATCTATAAACATACGTCTCTCTGCACAAGCTTCTTATCCATTAGTTTGACTGACTCCTACCTCCACCTGTGTGCTTCTTCTCCACCTGTCTGCTCCTCCCTCCTGCAGCAGACACTGCATGACGTGCTCTTTCCTCTGCTCAGTGGGCGAGAGAGTGAACTCTCCAACTTCTGACGTGAATAACAGAGTGACTCTTTACCATGAAACTTCTTCTCGGTTTGCTCGCTTCAGTTTACGGAGCGCCGCATGAGCTCATATGTCTTAACGGGCCTTGGACACCGTGAGCGCGCACGACTCGGGCCGCGTTTTCCCTCTGGACCGAGTTCAGAACTGAACCACGCATGAGTTTCGGACCGGACAGAACCGGACTTGTTTCACTGGCTGCAGATTTACTCATCTCTGCTCTGACTGACTACATTTTTCACTCAGTGACGTTTCTCCTCTGAAGAACCCACCGCCTCAATCCGGGTTAAACGTGCACTGTAACGCGCACTGACAATAACAGCTTTTTTTCTGTAATGCCTTACGTTACTGTGTTGCCGAAAAAAGCAATGCATTACAGTAATTAATAACCTTTGGAAGTCGTTACTCCCAACACTGATTATCAATAAACAACCGGACGGAGGGATGCGCGCAGCGCGCCTCTCCCCCACCTTACCTGATCGCAGCGGCAGCAGCAGGTAGCCATGGGGCGCCACGTTGACTGTTCATGCAGCAAAAGTTGTGCTTATTTATTTAGTTTATGTATTTATTTATTTATTACTTACTTTGCTCTTTACATGAGATGAATTGTGTGTCCAGCAGTTTGTCAAAAATAAATTTAAAAAAATTTTTTTAAGGGACAATTTGGCGCCCCCTCCAGCAGAGGGCGCCCTAGGCAATTGCCTAATTAGCCTATGCCCAAAACCGGCCCTGCCGTGGCTTTTAAAGGGCGGGGGTGGTTCAGGTAGCCAAAGGTGCTCGTGATTGGCTCTGTCCTCTAAAGAGGAGTGGTCTTTTCCCTTCTTGACATCAGCAGGGGAAAGATTCTGAAACTACCCGTTTTAGCATTAGCTCAAAACACATTTCCAAAAATTAGAATAAATAAGTGAAAACGGTGAAAATATCAACACTTTTGTGTCTCAGACACAGTCATTGTGACTGTTAGAAGATCTTTAGAGAATTAATTTTGCATAATATAAGACCTTTAAATAAAAAGAAAAATTATAAATAATTATAGAACTACATCTAAAACAAAACAACAAGAACACATTTCAAAATATATTTTAAAAAATGAAATTTTATATATCTCAAAAAATTATATTGAAATGATATTTTATGTTTCTGTTATGAATTTCAAACTCAGGAATCCAAATCAACACCCCAAAATTTGAACTAATTTACATTTTGAATTATGGATTAAAAAACAACAGAAAAAACTGTGACGATAAAGCACACTGAAATCGTTTTGTTCCATTCAAGGACAAAGAAAAAGCACCCTGCGACACATATATGATAGACTTCATTTTCTTTAATGTTCTCTGTTCTTTTGACTTATATTATCTACTGAGCTTTAACACAATCAGCAGCAGGTCAAGCAGTAGTTTATCTGTTATTTAAGATTCCTAAAAATTATTTTGCACTTTACTGTATTTTTTACCTATTTATTCAGTCAGCACACCGAACTCTGGAAAAAAAAAAATTGGAATACCGGTACATCTGATATCAACACCACATGTTACACATGCTTTACCATTTTGACTTTTATCTTTATTCCATTCAGACTTCTTTTGGTCACAGAATCTTTCTTCTCTTTAACATTAAGCATACAGTATTTCTTGTGGTCTAACCTTTGGCTTTGTTTAGTCATTTCATGAAATCCTGATGGTCACCAATAATTCCCCTTCTGTTTGAAAACAAGAGTCTTTGTTCAGTGAAGTGAATCATTTAAAGATGTTTCAGGCCGTTGCGTAATGCTGTGGGTTTTTCTAAGCCGTGTTCTCATTCGTAGTGCCTTCACGTCCAGTCAGCTTAACTTTGTTTGAACACAATTTTGATGCTAAAAGATTTACAGTAAGTGTTAAATCATTGTTTTAAGTTCGTGATGATGATAATACTTAAAGGAAATACTATAAAGTTACACAACAGGTGACTGAAAGGGAGCATTTTATTGAGCTTTGGTCATAAATGCATAAAGTAATGTGATGTATTAAATAACACTAAAACAAAAGGTAAAGGTGTTCAGTGAAAGAGCTCTGCTGCTCGCAGCTTCACGTCTAAATAAAAGCAGTTGTAACCAGTGAGGGGATGCAGAACTCCGGTCCAGCCAAAAGCCCTCCTAAGGCTTTACCACACTGTGCTCAGGTTTCCTCAGTAATAGTGAATAATGATCCCCAACTTCCTACATTTATCAACTGTCTCATCTTGGCAAAAGTACATGAGTCACCAAATGTCTCAGGCTGTGATTATGTTGGTATACAATATGTGTAGATCTATTGTTTAGTATGCCAACTGTTCAATTAAAGGCAGACTGTACACTTGATGTTGTCAAGAGTTAAACATAAATACACTCAGTAACAGGACTGTATTGTATTCAGTACATACAGTATATGATGCATGTAAACAGTATGGCTGTAAATACACAGAATACTTAATGGAACAAGTAGCTTGTAATAAATAAATAAATCCATGGTTTCTCCTCTTCCACCATTGTGCTCAACACCAGATCTCCACAAGGATGTGTCCTGGGCCCCCTCTGGTACTCGTTACTCACATGTGATATTTCTGCAAGATTTTCAGGCAATCACTTTATAGTTTGCAGATGACACTGCTGTTGTTGGTTTGATTTCTGCATAGGAAGGAGGAACCTAAGTATCAATGTGGCAAAGAAGAAAGAGATGGTGGTAACTTCTTTTAGTGGTGTGGAGAGGCCTGACACCTTCCATACCTAGAGGACATTTACACCAGCAGATGAGTCACAGCAAATAACATGATGATCATCCCTACCCAGCCAGTGAATGAACTCTTCATCCTTTTTCCCTCAAGCAGATATTTGAGCAGCCTCAAAGCCTGGATAACTGGGCAGAGGAACAGCTTAACTCCTGTATGAAAAACGTGTTGAAACGTGTCACTTCCTGTCCTTCAGGAAACCACATGCTGTTACGAGTTCTGCCGTCAGTTTATCCCATACAGCCAGACACCATCCACCATCACCTGGGCAACCTTACAGCTATGATGTCACAGCTGGATTCACCTGAGAAACAACACCTGATCAGACTTATTCAGATGGTTGCCGAGCAACATCCACTTGTGAGTTTTTGTCTTGTTTCTGTTTAACCCACGTAATTCAGATTTCAGAGGGTTTCACATTAAGAACAATGACTAATAAGACATTATTGTTCCATTACAAGAAGATAATGGAGTTACAATGATGACGACAACAGGATGATGTCATCGGGGTCACTTTTAAAGCAATCAAGACTTGACCTTTAATCAGAATTCAATGTTGATTCGAGTTACTCTTGAGTGTCAAGTGGTTCACACAGCTTTCTTCTTATCGTGTGTATTATTTTGAATAATAATAGATGAAAACTAAATCACATACCATATTGTTCTCAGAGTGGTGCTGATGAAGTCTTTGAAGTTTCTGCAGAACCTCTTTTGGAGCAAGTTCTACAAAAACGTTCATCTGATGTTGACACATACAGAAAGTATGCAAAAAGTTTTCTCAAGACAGCAACTTTCACAATATGGTTGTAAATTCTCCGAAGTCCTCTAGTTTTTGGGAATAAGTTTTGAGCCCACATCCTTCTGTTTTTCTTTTTTTTTTCTCTGCAACCCAGTTAAAATGATCCAAATCCATTTCTTCTTGGTATGGACCACTATGGATCTATTTAAATCTAATTTTGGCTTCAGTTATTGTGAGTGCAATGCTTTCTTTGTGTCAGACCTTTCCACATAGTTTAATTTCAGCTGTTTTATATGCCACCATCGTGCTGAACAGAACACTGTAAAACTCAGATACAGATGATGAACTGGAGCACATTTCACTGCAGGAATTCCTTTAATCCTGCATACTTTGGAGCAGAGCTGCTGGGGGTGGGGGGTACACCACACGCACACGCACGCACGCGCACACACACACACACACAACCTCACAGTGGTAAAGCATACACAGTCCAGATCAGTTGAGAAACAAAACCAGTCATCTGGAGTTACTCTCACCCTCTGCCCCCCCCCCCCCATCACCCCACACAGAGACAGTTAAATGCTCACCAAAATGTTCTGTTGTAGCCGTGTTCACGACAGCAGTTATGAAATGTTTTCTTCCGTGGTGTGACTTACTGGAAATGTTGATGATTTGACATTTCAGCTAAGAAGTGAGACTTTTTCAGAGGTCACGTATCTCAACCGTCACACTGCTGTTATTTTGATGGGGTTTTCCAGTCTTTAGGGGTCCGTTTGACCCCCTAAGACAGGAGTAATAGTTGTGAAATTAGCATGTTTAGACAAAACAACTATTTCATATGTAAAAGGATTCACTGATAGTCCATTTAAATCAAGACCAGTTTGACCCCACAGAGCGCAGAAATGTTTTTTTTTAAATGTATCAGGCTCCTTATGCTGCTCCAGGATCAGTTTTCAGACCTAGTCGTCGCTGCTTTATGTTTCTATATCAATCCCCACAGATGCTGAGTCCTCAGGTTCCTGTAATGGTCAGTTTCCTGAGCGACCACTCTCTGACTGAGGCTCTACTGGCAGCTCTGGTGGACGTATCCCAGGCCAGTCCTTCATCACTCGTCAGCTTCCTGCCCATGCTGAGGATGGTGGGACAGCAGTCCACCGCGTTCCTGGGCCGTGTGGCTAAAATCCACGAAGCGGTGGGCGTCATCAGTGAGGTAAAATAAATTGAGGCTGTTTTAATTAGAATTTAAGGAGCAATTGCTTGTTTTGTGTTAGAAAACTGTAAAACACATTCAAACATCATTACATACAGTATATTTTTGAAGTTTTCCCTAAAATTGTTCTGCCCAAGATTTTAGTATTTGCCCAAGTCATAGCCCACATAGTCTCATCATTTACAATGTAGATCCCCTGTATGCCCAAATCTGTATTTTGTTTATTTTCAATGTTTTCTCAGTTTTGTTCTTTTGTTTGTGTTGTGAAGCGCTTTGTGATTTATATCTGTGAAAGGCGCTATATAAATAAACTTTACTTACTTACTTACGGCATTAGCTCAGTTGGGAGAGTGGCCGGTCTGGTAACTGGAGGGTCACCGGTTCGATCTCCAGCTCTGGCAGGGTTAGATTGTCGTTGTGTCCTTGGGCAAGACACTTCACCCAACTTGCCTGTGTGAATGTGGGTGTGACTGTGTGTGAATGTTGGTGGTGGTCAGAAGGGCCGATGGCGCAGAATGGCAGCCTCGCTTCTGTCAGACTGCCCCAGGGCAGCTGTGGCTACAGACGTCTGTCGTAGTTTACCACCACCGGTGAGAATGACTGTGTGAATGAATAATGCAACTCTGTAAAGCGTCTTTGAGTGACCTAGAAAAGCGCTATATAAAACTGATGCATTATTATTATTATTACTTACAAATATTCCCAATGTATTAACAAATCCTAGACNTGTGTTGTGAAGCGCTTTGTGATTTATATCTGTGAAAGGCGCTATATAAATAAACTTTACTTACTTACTTACGGCATTAGCTCAGTTGGGAGAGTGGCCGGTCTGGTAACTGGAGGGTCACTGGTTCGATCTCCAGCTCTGGCTGGGTTGGATTGTCATTGTGTCCTTGGGCAAGACACTTCACCCAACTTGCCTGTGTGAATGTGGGTGTGACTGTGTGTGAATGTTGGTGGTGGTCAGAAGGGCTGATGGTCAGAATGGCAGCCTCGCTTCTGTCAGACTGCCCCAGGGCAGCTGTGGCTACAGACGTCTGTCGTAGTTTACCACCACCGGTGAGAATGACTGTGTGAATGAATGATGCAACTCTGTAAAGCGTCTTTGAGTGACCTAGAAAAGCACTATATAAAACTGATGCATTATTATTATTATTACTTACAAATATTCCCAATGTATTAATAATAATAATGCATCAGTTTTCTATAGCGCTTTTTAGGTCACTCAAAGACGCTTTAGAGTTGCATCATTCATTCACACAGTCATTCTCACCAGTGGTGGTAAACTACGACAGACGTCTGTAGCCACAGCTGCCCTGGGGCAGACTGACAGAAGCCAGGCTGCCATTCTGCGCCATCGGCCCTTCTGACCACCACCAACATTCACACACAGTCACACTCACATTCACACAGGCAAGTTGAGTGAAGTGTCTTGCCCAAGGACACAACGACAATCTAACCCAGCCAGAGCTGGGGATTGAACCGGTGACCCTCCGGTTACCAGACCGGCCACTCTCCCAACTGAGCTAATGCTGCCCCATTAATTATGATTATGCTTTCTACATTTAAAATGATAATATGCAACTTTTTCATATTTTTAAATCTTTTCCTTGAGCCAGTATGTGCTAATATGACCCTTTACAGAGTTAATGAAAAGTCACTTAGCCCCATCTGGTGATTAGATCCGGAATACCACGATTGCAAGATCTCCGTCACCGTCACGGTACCCAGGAAGTCACATGTCTCATGAGGGTCAGGCTAACCCAAAGTGGCTAGCTGTTATGCTAACGCTGGAGTGTTTTTAGCTCATGATTCCTGATTTTTTTCAATCTCTCCCTGCTTGAACACAGCTGATTTCATTGAAGGAGTAAATAACCGCTCCTGTAGAAAGCTATGAAGGCTGAGGAGACATTTCAACAGGTAGATATTGGCGTTTAGAAGCTGAAACGATCTGGTAACTTTTTATTGCAGTGATTTAAAACGGACACCAGAGGGCGCCCAAAACAAGCAAAACTGCATATTATCACTTTAACACAAGTCTACATTTGGCAAAATATTTTTAACAGTTTGTTTTAATGAAGACTGAATTGGTTTTATTGCCTCATTTTTAAACTCGTGTTAAACACCTGAATGCTCATTTAGCATGAAGGATATTTTTGGTGGGTAACGAAGTCATGTTTCAGTATTTGAACGTTTCTCTGTGCAACACTGCAGCTGGAGAACCATGCACACAGACAGTAGAGCATGATGCTCTCCACCGTGCAGCGGTAGAAGGACATCAGCAGTTTCTCTGGGATGTTGTTCTTCCTGAGAACCCTCAGGAAGTAGAGTCTCTGTTGGGCCTTCTTCACTCCCTCTGCAGTGTGTGTTCCCCAGGTCCGGTTGTCACACTGAGAGGATCATTCTGTGATCGTTGTAAACCTTGTTGGTTTATGAGGATTGTTTAATCCCCCAAGTTCATCAGCTGGTTTTACGATAAAATGAAAACTCCTACTTTATGTTTGTGAAATTGTCCTACACCAGTCCAGATCCATACTGATGTTACAGGTGTATTTTAGGCACCTTGACAAAGCATTCAGTATTTTTGTTAAACTCGAAAAAAATGTTTTTAGAGTTTTATTGAAATTTGTCACTTTTTATGCATTAAAAAACTTCTATTAAATTGTTGCAATATTATGAATCCACCACTTTTAGAAGGAAACACATATGATGATTAGGGATGGGAATCGAAAACCGGTTCTTAATGAGAACCGGTTCCCAGTGTTTCAATTCCTTGGAATCGTTTGCCATTTTTGCTAACGATTCTCTTATCAATTCCAGTCGGAGCAAAAAAATAAATTCCAGTCGGTGCGAATACGTCACCACGAGTCACTAAACTCACGTTTCTCCACCGTGTAGATTAGCGCCATATCTTTGTATAAGTGCGTGGTAACAGCAGCAGTAACCTCCTCCTTCCTTCCATCCCGCTCAGCTGGCAGCTACATGACGTGCTGCGGGTAAAAACCTGATCAGCGTCTGGAGTTTATTCTGAGCTCTTACTCCAACACTCGACGCTGCTTTTGCAGCTTTTGCTCGTTGACTGTCTCTGTATTCTTCGACTTGGTTTTTGTGCAGGTGATAAAATATATTAGTGGCGTCGGAGTCCGTTGTTGGGACCGGGAGCCGGCAAACTTTACAAACAGCTGCTGTCTGGTCCACGTCGGTCTGTTTATATTTAAACCACATCCATGAGACAGAAGTTGTCCCTCTTTTAGGTACAAGCTCCTCGGTTTGAGTTAGCTGGTTATCCTGTTGACTCTGGTCTAAAACGCGTCCACTACCGTCTGCCTCCATGTTTGTTTATGTGTTGCTGCGCGGTGCGTTCATGAACATCCCGTAAAGTGCATTATGCTGTAAAACTTCTATCGTGGCTTAAACGATAGAGCTTTTTATCTGACAGTAGACATTTTCTATCGTCCAGATGAAATATTTCGTCATAACGCACAGCCCTACCTGTCTGAGAGGGTGTTCTCCAGCTGGAGACACAATAAGTCCAGAAAGATCAGGTATCCTTCCTGAAAAAGCAGATATGCTCATTTTTCTGCAGAAGAATTGTTAATTTTCCATAGTTGATGGTTGCAAAATTGCACAATGCTCAGTTCCATTGAACTTGACTTGAGTTGTATTTGTTGCTGGCTGATGTAACTTTGTGTGTTCAGCTCAGATCCTTTTTAAAAAGAGAGTTGAAATGTTACATTCTTGTGGAATTGCACAGAATAATTTATGTTGTATTTTATGTTATTTCTACAAAATAATATTTTATTATTATTTTATACTTAGAAACTTTTTTTCTGGGCACCCTGTGACCCTAGGCTCTGGTTTTCTTAAGACCTCACTGTTGGATGTATAAGGTCATCTTACTTCTAAACTTGTATCTTACTCAAAGATAAGATATAAACCAGCTTGAAGCTAATAGATCTTGTTTGTTCTCCTTTTTTTTCAAATGAGAATCGATAAGAGAATCAATAAAGAATTGAATCGTTATACAGAATCGAAAATGGAATCGGAATCGTAAAAATCTTATCAATTCCCATCCCTAATGATGATGTCATTAAACAAAAATACGACTTTAGGCTCAGTTAGGTAAGAAAGAAGAGACATTTTGACATTTTTCGCTGTAGACGCGGCTGTTCTGGGAAGCAGTTCCCTGATGGACAACAAATTTTTAAAGTTCTTTTTTTCTTTTTCTTTTCTTGCTTTTCGTCACAGATGGAAATCCTAGACTGATGTAACATCTAATCAGTGATTGGTAAATGAGTCAATTGTCAGCCCATTACCCTCCAAAGATTTTGACATCACTTTCTGTCTTTTTGTCCTTTTTTGGTTTAATTTTATTTACATTCTGTCATTTATTTATTTTAATGTTGGCAGGCTTTGTTCATGCTGTCTTTTCCTGTCATCAAATGCTTACATCAGAGAAGATTTCCCTCGTAGTAAAATAAGAGACTGACTCTCAGGTGAGGCTCCAGATTTCCCCCCTGAGAGCAGTTTAACAACAATTAGGGAAAATTAGCAACAGGGGAACTATATTTGTCTCCAGATGAAGTGTTTTCTTTTTACACACACGTCATTGGATAAATTCATGGATACCGTAGAAAAAAACAGACACACACACACTCAAAGTGTGGAGTTTGAAACCATAACAAAGTCCTCTGTTTCTCCAGGGCAGCATTTCCTCCAAAAGCTGCTTCCTCCTCAATCTTCATGTCAAAACGCCTGCCAACTGCTGCACACACACAAAGATTTTTTTTTATAAACCTCAGTGTCCTGTCTTTTTTCACCTTGGAACCATTTGCAAAATAACCCTTGTTTTGTGGAAAATACTCCTGCAGAGGCCTCCTGGTGATGGCAGTGGAGAGTGCCTGCTGTGGGTTTGTCTTTGTGCCCTACACACACACACACACACACACACACACACGTCTTCACAATGGGATTTGCTCTCGATTGCACAACATGTTCCCTGGCTTTCCATACCTCCTGTAGGGAGTTAGTCTATACTGTGTATCTGGACGTATTGCTTGTTAGGTCAGAATATATCAGCGGTGAAGGAAACGTGATACTCTGCAGTCAAAGTTCAGTCCTGCTGTAAAAATGCCAGCTGACAATAATAATAACAACCCCAGTGTGCTGTTGAACTCTACAGAGAAGTGTTGATTAGGCCCTTTAGACTGGATGCAGAGGGAAACAGTGTCTTTGCAGGGCCTTGGTGAGAACTTCAAGCCTGTATTAAACCTAGGGTTGGGTATTGAAAGGGTTTCATTCGGTACCGGTGCCATTTTGGTACTTTTAAAACGGTACCGGTTCCTAAACGGTATTTAAATCGGTACTTTTAAAACCTCAAAACACAGATTTTTTTATGATCCCCTGACTTTTTATTTCTTAAGGCAAAAGGCCGAGCCAATCATCAAATTCTTCATAATTTAAAGAAAGAAAATATTTACATTATACTGTACATTAATTAAATGTACAAAACATTAACTGAACAATTATTAACTGAACATCAACTCAATCTACTGATTAACATGGAAATACAATCCTAAACACTGAACTAACACTCAGATCGGAGCTCTGTGGTGTTCTTGTTGTCACACAGTGAAAATGTGGTTTTGATTTTAAGTTTTATTTTTTTTCCTTTTTTTTTTCCTGTTTTTATAATTATTATTGCATGTTTTATACTGTTTTAATGTTGTTTGTTTTAAATTCTTTGGATCGCTGTGGACTGATTTTAACATGACTGATAATCACTATCACCTGTTGTAAGTGGGCGTGTCCAGGAGGAAACGTATTTAGATGCCACTCAGGTTGGCAGAGCGACAGAGAGAGTGAACAGGACAGAAAAGAAAAGAAAAGGACAGACAACGAAGGAAATGAAAGGTGTGCTGAAGGAAAAAAGGAGAAGCAGCAGGATGTGAGGAGGAGGCAGATCGGCTGTCCCGGTGAGCGGCGAGGAGTCGAGCGTCTGGTCCCCGCAGCTGGAGCCAGGATCCTCGCTCCAGCTGCGGGGACCAGCAGCGCGTCCCACCGATCTCATGGGGCGCGCTGCGAGTGAGTGACGGCCGGCATGGAGTGGACCTCTGCCCGCACCCTTCAGACCAGTGTGCTCTGCGGGGCGAAGAGATGCGAGGAGCCGCGGCTGACGTCACCGCTGGACTGCAGCACAAGGAGATGGGCGAGTGCGCGTGTCAGGGTTGTGTTTCCTGCGGCAGCCTGCTGCGTGCGTGTCATGTGACGTTTGTGTGCTACAGGCTACAGCTTATTAACGGCAAACACCAGAGGGCGTAATTAGGCGGCTATATTTTGGGGCACCGAAATGGCGCACCGAAATTCACGTTGTATTTCGGTCCGGGTAGTACCGATGATGTAACGGTCGGGTCCATACCGGAACCGAACTTCGGTACCCAACCCTAATTAAACCACAGTGAGCTGTCCTCAGCATCCTAGAGAGGATGATGGATCAACGATAGTTTTGGAGATGCACAAAACGTCTATAGAGGTAGTAGTTGTGGTTTATTAGCATATCGAGGTCCTGGTGGCAGTCTACGTTTATTGAAGTAGCTCAGTCATCTAGAATTTGAAGCACATCTGATTAACCAGATTAAAAGTGCTTTGGGAGTCCTTGGACTTAGAAAAACACCATACAAGTACAGGACATTTACCATTTTAAATAATCACCATTTATTGTTCTTTTGCTCTGGATTGTTTACCAACCACTCTGCTGCTCCAAATTTAACACCTGTCAGGTATTTTGTTAGTGTCAGATTTTTTAAAGGTGTGCCAAAAAAGATCTCTTGACTTTCTATGATACAATTTGGTGTAAACGTGTGTTTTTACAGTTTCAGACCAGCTGAGCAGCAGTGAGGAGTGAACAGTAAATATCTTCCATCATTAAGCTGAACCATAGATATTCATCACTTCTAAGAAGCTGTTATGAATCCATGAACCTTTTCTATAAAATTGGCCGTACCCAGAACAAACCCTCCCCCTTGGCTTTAATGTTTTCAATTCATCAGTCATGCAGACATTATTTTTACCAGAACAGAAAAGAAAACCATCCAAAATTTGACTTGGACTACCCTTATTGGGTTTTCAAAGTATGTAACGACTAAATTCTATATCAAGTTTTCTTAAGGGGATGATAATATTTAACTTTTAGTGGGGAAAAAAAATCACATGTTCTGAGTTATTCATTGTTTGAAATCCCTTGCAGATCAAAAACAGCAATTTTCTGTCTTTTTTTACCAATCAAATATCTGGGGAAGTATTAAAACATCCCTAAAATACTTTTACGGAGCCCATAATGTCAATAAAAATCAGTTCTAACCTAAAAAGGTTTGATTTAGGAGGAAAGAACAACCCTGAGCCAGAAACACATTCTGTTCTACCTCACTGAGAAAGTGTGTTCCCTTCATTCCTCTTATAGGTGGCATAGAGGGCAAGAATCAACTCTTTACTCATTTGTTCAAAATTTCAAGCAAAAGTTCCCCAAAAAACGATACACAAGATGAACATGACAGGCAAGGTATTTATTGGAATAACTTTAAAATTTTAATTCCCACCTATGAATTTGAGTTCAAGACAGAAATGAAAATATTTTTAACATAGAATATTATCAATGCTAGAAGAATCAGTGTGTGCAATTACTTTATTGAAAAGTAAAATAATCTTCACAATAAAAGCCTGATCATTGGTGTCGAGGACTAACATCAAGCTGATTCACGTGTGTGATAAACTCCTCCTAACCTTAATGAGGTATTATCAACACGTAACACCAAGTTCTGATGTTTCCTACTAGTTTTAGGATCATAATATAAATTGAGCATAATACAGAGAAACGGGCCAAACATGGCTGCCTTCTCTCCTCTCTTTACAAGGTTTGTCTCTCCGTCTGTCCCTCTCACAGGCAGACAGTGTGTCTGAGAGCCTTGATGTTCTACTTTTTAACTGTGTGACGTTTTACGAGCTCATACCTAATTTTGAAAGAAAAGAAAAGTCTGGTTTTTTTTGTTTTTCTCTCATCTCCAGATGGAGGCTTTTGGCCTGGTTTGGTCCTGAATCCCTTCCAGGAGGCTGTTATCGAAACATGTCGCCTTGTGTTCTGTTATTAATGGGATTTCTGTGTCAAACGGTTTATGGAAGAACAATCTTTCTAAATGTAAATTATGTTGAACTTTATGTTGCACTATACTTGTTTTTTATTACATCAACCGTTACGTTCATGTGTGACCCATCCTAGTGTCAGAGATGAGCAGGTTGAATGTGGTTTAAACGACAGCAGGCTGGGAATGATGAAATGTGATTGGTATTCCAAAACCAAAGGGAATTCAATTACATTTGGAGAAAAAAGGAAGTTTATACTTTCTAGGTTTGCTGAGAGCCAGCTGCATGTGTTTTGTGTTTATTGTTTGTCATGATTTAGAAACAATGACTTTCAGTTTTACCCCCTATCGAAACCAGAAACTGCCTGGAAGTGCTAAACCAGTTAGATAAAAGGTTCGTTTTTTACTGAAACACATGTAGTTACTTCCAAATGTCGCTCTAATGCAACACAAATCCTCATTTTTAAGGCACGTAAAAGCACACACTAATAGAATAAAACTATAAAATGGAATGCATTTATAAAAGCAACCTCTTCCTTTTTTATTTAATTTAATCCCAGGACCAACACAGATCATTACATCTTATATTACAAAGTTGGTTTAAGAAAATCCAATATTTTTTGTCTGAATAATTTAAATATTTTCTCATAATTCTTTTAAACTGCATCAGAGGATGGTTATGTCATGTATCGGCTCTAACATCTAGTTAAATAAGTAACCAAAGAGGAAAACTGTCCATCCGTCTGTCTGTCCTCTCATCCATTTCCTGCCACCTATCCTTAGCGGGGTCATGGAGGTGACTAATCCAGGAGAGGATTCCAGACATCCCTCTCCCCAGCAGCACTCTCCTCCTCCTGGGGAATCCCAGGAGGTTCTCAGACCAGAGAGGATAAACACTATAATCCCTCCACTGAGAGGTCTCCTCCTAGTGGGATGAGCTCAGAAAACGTCCAGGGGGAGGTGACCAGAAGGCGTCAAAGTTCAGAGGCTTGAACCACCTCAGCAGACATGAGTTGTAGCAGTGACAATATTATGAGAGGAAGCTCATTTTAACTACTTGGATCTTGTTTTTTTCCCCTAATGATCCAAATCATGAAGGTGGAGCTATAAAATTTGAATATTGCCTGTTGGTTCAACTCCTGACTAGATCAACACCCTCATTATCTGTTCGTTTATCTCTCGCTCCATCCTACCATCACTTAAACTCCCATGCTTGATCCAGAGACTCACCCTTAACACAAAAGGTGTACTACACCTTTTTCCAGTTGGGAATCATGGAGTCAGGTTTGGAGAAGCTGATACTTGTCCCAGCTGCTCCACACTTAGCTCCCAACACCAACAACCTGCAACCATCTGCAAAAAACCTCCCAGACCAGACACCCTCCTCTCTACAACTACACCTATAACAAACACCACAAACAGAACAATCAGAGATTTAATGGCATCAGTGTTGTATTTAGCAGAAGGGTTTTCTGTCAGATATGACCTTGCTTTTTCTTGTTTCATGTGCAAATATTTCCTTCCCTCCTTCAAATTACTCCAAGACAGACTCTATAGGGATTGACTAGAAGTGTCTATTAAAGCGGCTCTCTGGAGCATTTTTCTCTGTATCAAAGTTTTCTAAATGTTCTAAATGATATTTCAGGTCTAAACTATGATCTATGGGTTGAGTTCCACAACATCTGTCATTCTGATGAAGACCCTCCTTCCTCCTAGAGACCCCTTTCCATTATTTCTTGCCGCCGACATTTTTCAGCCAATGAAATTCAAATGTCTGCATTCTCTCAACATGCACGCGCATCGACCAAACCTGTACCAGTAGGGGGCGCTGTCGTACAGGATGCTCCGTGTGTTTCTGGGGCGGCATTAGCTCAGTTGGTAGAGTGGCCGGTCTGGCAACCGGAGGGTCGCCGGTTCGATCCCCAGCTCCGGCTGGGTTAGATTGTCGTTGTGTCCTTGGGCAAGACACTTCACCCAACTTGCCTACTGGTGGTGGTCAGAGGGTCTTGGAGGGCGCCGGTGCATGGCAGCCCCCGCCTCTGTCAGAGTGTCCAAGGGCAGCTGAGACTACAACGTAGTTTATCACCACCAGTGTGTGAGTGTGAGTGTGAATGGGTGAGTGACTGTTCGTGTTGTACAGCGCTTTGGGGTGTTCTGCACTGTAGAAAGCGCTCTATAAATACAAGCCATTTACCATTTTACCATTTCTCTGCCGTCTCAGCCATTCACTGAGGACTCACAGCTCATTTCTACTAAAAACCTACCCATTCTCCAGCTAAAGATGGATTTATTTTTATTTTTAAACCTTTCACCTCACAGAATGGCAAGGCTTGACAGGATTATGCGTTTATTTTGGTCAGAAAGTTCATCCAGGGCCGAGTCAAGTTCAGCTTCAGAGTCCAGCAGCAGCTCTCTGCTAACAGAGCTAATATCAGAAGCAGCACGGACAGAGAGGGCTCTTCAGACCCTCGTAGTATTGTTGGAATAAGAGTTGTGAACTGTGAGTGATTAAACCCTACACATTGAGCTGTACAGCTCATGTCCGAAGTATATGCGCCGCGTGCACACGCGCACACGCGACCGGACGCGCGTGTCGAGATGTTTTGAGGAGGAGCCTTTGGACGCTAGATTCAAAAACTGCTCTCCTGATGAAATCCTCCGGAGTGCTGCTTTAATGCATGTCTTGCATTTTTATGATTTTACGTCATGAATTTATCACTCTTATTTCTGTAAAAAATGATTAGACAACATAAATTCCACATTGTTACATTTTCTTTATAAGTCCTGTATAATATTAACAGCTTCTTTCTTATCTCCTGTTGACAGACTCACGCTCACAGCTCGCTGATCTACCTGGTGTCCCTTCTGGGCAGCATGGAGCACAGCTTTCACCACACCCTGCTGCTGGAGATCAGAGCTCTGACTGACCGATACCCATCTTTACTGGGAGGCAGTGGCAAAGACATCTACAGGATGAGCAACTCGTTCACCGCCATAGCCAGGCTGCTGGGACGACGACTAGAGGACAAAACTCACTGCAGGTTGGGAGAGACTTGATCAGATAGGCCAACAAGCAAGAAGCACGCACATAATGTGTTTATTATTTCAAAATTCCTCAAAAAATAACATGTTGCTTCTGAAATGCTGTGAACTTTCCCTTTAGGACCTTAAGATGTTGCAGTATTAAGATTTGCCTTGTTGTCTAATTATAGAAACATTAATGAAGTGTATTATTTTGGTTGTGAAAAGTTACCGAACAGCGTTTCAGTAAACTTTGGTTTATTTGATTGTTTATGATGTTTTATTAAGGTTGTGTAAGACACAGATCTGTAAATAATAACCCCCTCTCCCCAAAAAAACCATTTGACCTGGAAATTTTGAGTGAACCCCAAATAAAAACATTACTGCTTGTTAAAATTAATCATCAGTTAAAATGTCAGTTTTATTCCTTTGATATGATTTCCTGCAGCGTTAATTAACTGAGCTCATTAAAAGTGCTCCAAGAAGTGAAACGGCTCACGAGGACGCGCTGTGCATGCGTTTGTGTTAAAGCGAGTGTGTTGACATGGATTTTTGTGGTTGCGGTGTGGGAGTGACACACACACACATACAGAGTTTTCTCCTAAATAAGAACAGTGTGTGCAGGACTGGAAGCAGAGAGGTTTATTAGTAAAAGAACATTGTGGGGGGGGAGGAAAAAAGACAACAATGGGGCTTTTAGAAATCCTCTTTTTGTGGAAAACGAAACAGAAACGGAATCACGGAGGGATCAGAGGAGATTAAGAGACAGGAATAAGGCCAGTTGTTGTGAAATTACACTAAAAATAAGGTTGAAATGAAGAACGAATGAAGCTGTTTTCTATTCAACTTCCATGTGACCTTGTGTCTGTGTCCTTGTTAAAGGGAGGATGAGGCAGGTCCATCACTTCCAGCTGGTAGAGGAGGAGGAGGGGCATCAGAGCAGCTGCTGCAGGTAAAAGTCCAGAATTTTGATGAGAAAATGAGAGACGAGGGAGGCGAGGAGGAGGTGGAGGACTCTCCCGCTCCCCAGCGCCGCTACAGCCTGAGCCAAGCCATCAGAGAGGAGAGACGGGAGATGAGATTCAACAGGTCAGTTTGGATGTCACACTAACATCACATTCACTTTCCTCTGGTTTTTGATTAAAACGGTGAGACTTTTAGCTTCAATATTCCAAATATCTTGTAATTTACCAGTTATTTTGTCAGTGGTCATAACTGGATGCATCTGGTTGCTCATGTGTGGGAATTTAATGCAATTTGGGGTTTAATTAAGAGAGAATGGTGTAAAAATTCAAGAAACTTCACAGAAAACAGAAACTTTTCTGCTAATTCTAATTTTGTACGTGAGTTCCACCTAAAGCCAGTACCTCACTGGGCAGCGACTGTTGGTGACAAATTGTGGGACGTTTGCAAGAAAGTTTCCAAAATGTTCTCGAGGTTTCTCAGTTCCATAGTCACAGGACCTTTCTCTTGCGGTGGTAAAGGTTCAAAAGATGATTTTCCTCTCCAAAAACATCAGTCATGGTGGGAGTTAGGAACTCGACTCTTTAGGTGTTTGGTGTTTATGAGCTGAGTTCTTGTCAGTTCGTCCTTGAAAAGTGGTCAAATGTCCAGCAAAGGTTTTAATTCATCACTAAAAGTGTCTGTTAAAGGTGAAAGTAAATAAAAAAATGTAATGTTTTTCTAGAAAAAGTTATAACAACACAGACTAATACACAAATAAACCCAAGTTTTTTATTATGATTGACATTAAACGTGCATTAGGTTAGTTTTCAATGGAAACCCTTTATTTTGCATGTGATTTCATTGTGTTCATCTTGTTTAGAGCTGCAGTGCAAACACAGATTCTAGATAATAAAATAAAATAGATGTATGTTGTTTGTGTGTCCTGATCCAGGTCAAAGAGCCTGGCTCTTCACGCTGTGCGTTCGCGCTCCGTCAACTCCGACACAGGCGAAGACAACGAGGGGGCGGAGCCAATCGCAGACGGCTGCTTTTCAAATCCTCTGTCCAATCAGCATTCAGAAACCTGTGAAGTTTCATTCTGTGAGAGGAAAGCGACAGGTGACGGCTGCCTGCCCGTCACAGCTCCACCCAACTTCAAGGAGAAAAAGGAGGCTGAAACTGCTCACAGTGGAGAGGTGAATGGACAGAAAGAGGAGGAGGAGGACAAACTCTTCATCCATTTAAGAGACAACATGGAGGCGATCAGGGAGTTCTGTGAGGACGTGGTGAAGCAGATCCCAGTACCAGAGCACTGTGTGATAGAAGGTAACATTTAAAATCACATTCATATTTATGGATGAAGTAATGGATGGTTCCTTTTTGGTTTTTAGCCCTTTCATAATTTGGCTCTGGCAGTTGTACCTCTAATTATGGTTTCCAGTTACAGGGAATAAACATCCAGGTAGTGATGAGGCTCATGTGATATGTCTGTTGAAACCTTGTGTTTTAAACAACCTCCTGCAGTTTGGCGCTGCCTACGGTTCTGTTCAGAGTGACATCACACTTGTTGTTTGGTGCACAGAAAATATTCACCCAGTGTTTTATTATTTATTAATATAAGGCTTTAAAGGGTCATTTGACAAATTCACACACATATTTAACAGAGAGTAGCCTTTATTTACTGGAGTTACTCCTACTGTGACAATGCAGGACTTTAAATATTTACATTTGACGTCCATGGTGACATCATATAGAACTTACTTCAACCCAACTTGATTTACACAAAACCTGTTTACGTTTGTGTGTTTCTCCACCAAACATATAGAACGGTGATAAAAACATCAAAAAACACAAGACAGTGAATCTGTCACTGTCTTGGAGGCACGTCAGGTCAGTAGGTGGTCTTTTATTGAAGCCATCCATCTTCTGCTGCTTATCTGGGACCAGGTCACAGGGTCAACAATTTAAGCAGGGATCCCAGACCTCCCTCTCCTCCAGGTCATCAGTAGGGACTCTGAGGTGTTTCCAGGCCAGCTGTGAGATATAATCTGTCCAGCGAATCCTGGGTCTGCCCTGAGGCCTCCTCCCAGTGCCTGAAACACCTCCAATGGAAGGAGGCGTCTTTATCAGAAGTCTGAACCTCCTCAGTTGGGTTCTTCTGATGCAAAAGAGCAGTGACTCTTCTATTAGCTCATTTATACAACCTGGAGTCATTGAAGCCATTTCCATTTTTATTTCCTATTAATTAGTTAATAGTCCCATTTAGATCTCACACTAAGAACAAACAGATGAATTATAATTCACACATGGAAGCAGGTTTGTGAGCACGCTCCTCCTTCAGACTAGAGTAGTTCATGTGAATCAAACAATGACCGGGGAAACCTTCTAGACCTCTAATCCACTTTCACCAGTCACCCTCCTGACATTTAAAGGTTCTGACATTTTATTTTCATTCACGTCTGACTTTTTCTGATTACTTTCAGCTTTGAAAATCGATTTGATTCAGTAAATCAAACCTTCACTGCTGTGTTTTTGCTGAGCTCGTCTTCCCTTCTTTCAATTTAACTGATTTATTGGTTCCAGTCAGTCTTTAAATAAAAAATCTATGAAGTTTAATGTGCTGGAAATTGTTAAAATATAGTAAAGCACACAGTTGTGTTCACAAGAAAAGCACAAAATTTTCTAAAATGTGCATATTTACAAATAACTTTACTTTTACACAAATTTAACAAGAGTTTTCTGTGTGTTTTGTTTGTTTTATCCAACTAAAACAATTTAATTTGAGTTGTTTTAATGTTTTATACATTATTTAACAGGTAAACTCATAGAGAAAGCCTTTAATCTTGGTGTTGTTTTACCTTTGAGCTGCCAGGAGTCGAACTGCATTCACACCCTCAAGACAGGAAACAACAAAAACATAAACTCCTTTTTGGCTCCTAGAAAAATGTATTCTACAAACTAAATGTAAAAACACTCACACATTGTGCATTTATCTCTAAATGATACTTGACCCAACTTGATGACGTCATCAGGCTGCTGGCTGACCCTCCGTCTCTCAGATCGAGAATTACACAGAACACTTACATCCAAACAAAGAAACACATGCACAATAAAACACAAACCATCAGAGTGCACATGCTCCAGGTTAATGCTGCTGGGAGTGGTGTAAACCTTTAAATCAGTTTAGCTTTGTTTTGAGGGTGTGGCCTTGTTGTTCCATCGTCTGTCTCTTCTCCTCCCTCTGCATTGGCCTTTGGAATTTATTGACATTAGTCTAATGTTACGTTTAGTAGATGTTTACCAGAAGAAGGAAAAACATGGACAGCCGCCAGCAGAAACCGATGGGCTAACTTCAAGTTGTCCATCTTGTGATTTCAGTCATTAATCAACAAACCTGATTGGGAGGAATTTGCTGAACGTGTTGACAGTTTGTTTTAGGTTCCATAGTAACAACATTAGTTCACCATGTCAGCTTGTTGCAGCAGACATTCAACAAAACTGTATTATTATGATCTTATTCAACGGAGAAACTCGGTTACATCAGATGTTTTGCTGAAATGAACTTTTACATGTTTGTCATTTGCAGGATTTTGAAAAAGTATTTACCCCCTTACAGATTTCTTCTGTTTAAACCTTTTTGTCACATGCAAGCGTTTCAAATTCATCAAAGTTAACCTGAGTAAATACAAAACACAGGTTTCCTTTATTAATGAAAAAAGCCATCCAATCTAACCTGATTCTATGTGGAAAAATTATTTGCCCCCTTGTTAAATCATGAGTTAACTGATTAATCACGTTAATATAAAAGATGAGTACCCACACTCAGGCCTGATTACTACGAGACCTAGAATTAATAAATCACTTCAATAGAACCTGTCTGACAACATGAAGGAGGCTAAAAGATCTCAAAAAGCAACACATCATGTCCTGTTCTAAAGAAATCACGCACAACACCTAAAGCACTGCAGGCCTCACCTAGGTAAGGTTAGGGTCAAAGGTCATGTTTCATTATGTTGCTGCCAAGAGTGTTACAACCAGTGATCAAATGTAGGGACCAATTACTTTTTCATAGATAATCAGGTTGCTTGGATTTAGCTTTTTGCTCCTTAGTAAATTAAATCATAATTTAAAAGCGTGTATTTTTTTAGTTATTTTTGTCTGGAATCTGTTTCCTGAATAATTTAAATGTGACAAAAAATTTTAAAAGAAAATTTTTTTTAAGGGGCCAAAAATATTTTCACAGCACTGTAGCTGAAAGAACAACCTTAAAGCGCCTCACTTTGATTGGTTTATTACATCACCATCCTGATAGCATGATTTCCTTGTGATGCTGCAGTTTAATTCTAAAATTCTTTTCTCAGGCGATACATTTAAGTTCATGACATGTCAGATTGTGTGTGTGTGTGTGTGTGTGTGTGTGTGTGTGTGTGTGTGTGTGTGTTTGTGCGACAGATTCAAATCGAGGTTGCGTGGCCAAGCTGTCGTTCTCCTGCCCTCTGAAAGGCTATTACTGCCTGTACGCCAAGTCCTGCTTCAACCTGACGAGTCACCAACCTCACCTCTGGATCCACATCATGCTGCTGCATTTACAGGTGCACTCAAACATCCTGCTGTAAAATACAAAGTGACATCTGTGTTTACAGCCTCACACTTTGTAGTGTTTCATTTAAACTAGTGGCCGTGGCTCAAGAGGGAAGGACACTTGTCTACCTATCAGGTCAATGGTTTGATCCCTGACCCCACAGGCCCTGTGTCAAAGTATCCTTGGACAAGAGGCTAAACCCCCAATGTTTTCCTCTGGGCACTGTGCAAATGTCACTGCTCCTCAAGGATGGGTCAAATAGAGATAAATAATTTCCCTAACAGGATCAATAAATGATTGATTATTAAGATAGTTGAGTTTATTGCAAATAAGCTCATAATAATTTCAAATAAGAGGAAAAACCCAGCGGGCATCTTGTTGAAGAGTAGTCCCTCAACACACTGCCAGAGCAGCTTCAGCGTGTGGACCTCTGCTGGGGGAGTCGAGGATCTCTTCCAAGGAGGTTGACTCATTTGGTGTTTTGATGACTGAAGGGAGTGTCTTCTCTGGAGACTTGTTGGTTTCAGTGTGTCTCATTGCTAAAGATCAGTTTTTATGATGCGTTTTTATTGTCGGTTTAACAATTTTTTTGTAGGTCAATTCTCTCAATTTACCCCCATCTATCAGATTAACTAAATAGTTTATTTTGGACGCTGTCTTTGCCATCTGGGAATCACTTTCCTTCGCAGTGATGTGTCTTAGAGACGCTCAGGGGAAGGGGAAGGGTTGGAAGTGAACCAGTCACCCTGGTGCAGCCGGTTAACTGAATGTGGGATTTTCATGGCTGGCTGAATACAGAATCACCATCTATGTAATAACCGTCATCCTGAAGGTGACCACATGATAAAAGACTTTTGTATCTTTATTTTCCAGATGTTTCTTCTCCCTTCTCTTACCTACGTGTTTCCTGCCTTTATCCCAGCATTATCTCAGTGCAGAATGTTGTAGTTTCCTTCATGTTTTTTTTTTTACCAGAGTATTTCCAGCGTCCCTCTGTGCACCAAAGACAAGTGCGTCCAACGACTGGCCTCTCTTTGGGAGAAGACGCAGCTGAAAGGGTCCCACAGCTTCTCCATGGCCATGACTCAACACACCACCCCACAAAGGAAGGTAACTGGGCCACAGCGTGAGTCTGTGTTTTCAAGCTGCTTGCTTTTGCAGAGAGAATGACATCACATACATGAAAGAACTGAAAGATAGGAGGGATTGTCCACTAAATGGATATTTCTTTATACAAACCTCCTCCTCACTCAGACCCTATCATATCTCTCTATGTGTGTGTGTGTGTGTGTGCGTGCGCGCGTGCATGTGCACTTGTGTGTGTTTCAGTGAGATTTTGTAAGTGTGTGGATGTGGGTGGTGCTGTTCGTGCTCACATTATGACAAGCTGAGCGTCCATTAGGAAATAATTCAACCCACAGAGAAAATTCATCTGTCCATTGTTTTACTCAGAGTGTACAGTTATGGTTACCACATGGAGCCCATATTTACCCACATGTGAACACACACAGAGACACACACACACGTACGTACGTTTACAGAGGACAGTGAGGTCACGCTAATCCAGTTCATTAAGAAGTCTACTGTATCAAATCCAAAGTGCACACACTCACGTCATGTTTCCATAAAGTCAAACAAACTTACACTCACTTACATCAGTGTTGTAGACACTCCCACTAATTCTAGACATAACTACCTACCACCTCCACTGATCAAACCTAATCTTAGCCAAAAAAAACTAAAAATGAAAAGAAAATATTCAGATTAACATGATAGGGATGTTTTAGAGGAACTAAGGAAGTAGGTCCCCAGTCCACACAAATACAAGTATACACACACACACACACAGAGAGAGAGACCTGTGACCTTTAGACATTGTGGGTACATAGTAAAGACACATTAAAAAAATGAGTCCAAAGATGCCAGAAGTCATTATGATCTGCTGAATCAGCCAATCTGAAACCCGTGAAGCAGCAACAACTACTCTGACATCTTTCCTGGTCTGTGAGGTTACCGTTACTAAGCACTGATTCACACTAGGGATAACTTTCACATGGAAGTTTTTATTTCCAGAATCATAACTTAATCAGAAATACAGAAGTATTCTGTTAGTTATAGTTCTTAGGGATGAATGAGGCTGAGGTGTCGGCTCTCAGACTCAGAATCATCATCGTGCATCTGAAGGACTGATTCATTTTACTGACAACAAAGTGCTGTGAGGGTGTGCCTGTTTATTGCTGTGTGCTCTGCTACTGGCTGTACCAGTAATTGGCCCCAGGGGATAATAAGTATTACATACCTGAAGACAAAGACAATTAAAGTGCAATTAGCTTTTTACTCCCTGATATGTTCTTTTCAAGTTGACACAATTATAATATACAGTAAATGCTTAACCTAAGTAAACATTCATTTTATGACATTTAGAAGAACTTTGCTCTTAAAAATACACGAAAAGAAGATTCTCGCCTAAAAGGACTAAACATATTCTGCAGTGACCTGTAGCAGCTGTTGCTTCCTCTTGTATTTTATGCTTGGTAAAAAAAACCAAGTATACACCACTGTGGCCTGCAACTGATTATTTACGAAGTGTCAAATATCAGTCAGACCAAATAATTGATTTAGCTGTAGTTTCAGATGGAAGGTGTGAAGTTGTGCTGCAGCAAAGGAAGGATTTGTTTTAGATCAAGAAGGTTTATAGGATGTTCTAGTTCAGGGGTCTGCAACCTGTCGCTCTTCAGCACCACTGAAGTGGCTCCTTGCAGCTTGGAGTAATGCTTAGTATTGTTTTAATGTTTGCATCATTTAAGACACAAGAATTCAACCTAATGTTTTATTTATCAATAATTGTGTTTTTTGGTTTATTGATTTCCTACAAATTGCAAGATTAGGTCCAAACTGTTTCACAAAAAAGTGTATTTTTTCTTTTTCTTTTTTTTAAAGTGCACTTTATTCTCTTTGTCTAAGAAAAGGAATAAAACTGAGACAAGGTCATCAAGAGAGGGGAAAGACGAAGGTCATGACCTTTCTCACCACCCATGTGCACCACATTTCCCCTCTGCTCGCTCTCCTTTCCAATCAGACCCACCGTTTCCTTCTTGTCTTTGTGAGCCGATCAGAAACACATGTAGGACTCTCCTACACAGACAGAAAAAGGTTCCCAATTACGTCTGTCCCAGCAGGGAGGCCTGCAGGGCTTTAGGAGGACTCGCTGATTTAGTATGGACTTCGTGTTTGGGTTCTGACAACTAAACTAGTCATTTATAGCTCAGAGAACGTAGGAGGCTGTTGTGGGAGAGAAAGAGGTGAATAGAGGAGGTAAGGAAAGCAAGAGTTAGTTATGGATTTTAGAGGGTGGATGTGGCAGGGGCTTCATGATCAGAAAAACAACTTCTAGATGAATAAAAACATCAGAAAAGTGTTGAAATGTTAAAGAGAGGGTGTGAGTGATGGTTCAGTAAGAAGCACTACTACAAAAACAACAAAGTAAAGTAAAAAGAAATGTTTATAAGTTTATGTGTTACAGATGTTTAATGTTTTATAGCTTTATGGAAAGAGAAAAAAACGGAAGAGAAGAAAAGAGACAAGATTAGAGCAGGAAGAATGAAAAAAGCACTAAAGTGTTTCTTAGAAGGTTAAAGGACAAGTGGGTGGAGGCGTCTGTTTATCGGTGTGCATGTAGCCGTGTGTGTGTGTGTGTGTGTGTGCGTGCGTGCGTGCGTGCGTGCGTGTGTGTGTGTGTGTGTGTGTGTGTGTGTGAATGTGTGCGTGTGTGTGTGGCTTGAGTCCTTTAACCTCCCAAGCTTTTGTTTGTGTAAATATAACCTAGTTATTTGTGATTAGTAGGAACTCATTTACATAGAAAAACATTATTTTAAACAAATATTGGTACAAAAATACATAACTTTACATAAATGTATTATGTAAATAATAAAATGTGTTATGTATTTAATTTTTTAAATGAGTAGAAATTAGGGATGCAGCGATCCCACTTTTTTCAAACCGATATGATACCGATACTTGAATCTGAGTACTTGCTGATACCAAGTAGCGATACCGATACTCCTACCGCACAGAAAATGCAGTGAAATGGAAGACAGGTTTTATTTTCTTCTCTGCTTGTTACATCAAATGAGGGCGGATTAGGAAACAAAATATTAATAAAAATGATCACAAAACTAAAGCATTTATGTGAAAAATAAACATTTTCTGTGAAATTATTGCAGTTTTCCACTCCTAACCACACTGCTCCTCCTTAGCTCAACAGCTCCCCCTAGCCACCAGTCTAGAAAACTACAACAGAACTGAAATGTCAGCGAAGCCACCTTCTGACCGCAGTCAAAGCAGTTGTATTGGTATCAGTTCCTGGTATCGGTTAACTTTAACAAGTACATGGTATCAATATTGGTATCGGTGCATCCCTAGTAGAAACCCACTTTTAAATAAAAAATAAATAAAAAAACATACAGTAGATTCCCTGAAAAATAATACCAGCTCTGAGATAAAAAGAATAAGATGTTCAAATGCATTTAGCCAGCATCCATATATAAGAAAAAGCTTTTAATATCAGGGATTGCATAATTTATACTCAAACTGGAGAATTGCCAATGGAAATGAAAAAATAACCAGATTGGATATTAGTTTTAACTCTTATTTCCAGTCATTTGTCCCCAGAAGTTTTAAGTAAATTTTACAGTCTGTTTAATAAATATTAAATGTCCTGTATTTATAGAGCGCTCAACACTCCCCAAAGCGCTGTACAACACAACAGTCACTCACCCATGCACACACATTCACACACTGGTGGTGATAAACTATGTTGTAGCCTCAGCTGCCCTGGGGCGGGGATGCCATGCACTGGCGCCCACCAGGACCCTCTGACCACCACCAGTAGGCAAGGTGGGTGAAGTGTCTTGCCCAAGGACACAACGACAATGTAACCCAGCTGGAGCTGGGGATCGAACTGGTGACCGTCCAGTTGCCAGACCGGCCACTCTACCAACTGAGCTACACATCACCCCATAATATTTGTGCATTGATTATATTTATATTAATCCATCATGATGTAAAAATAATAATGATATAAAACTAATCAGTGTTGCATTGTCGTTGCTTGTTTTATAAATAAAGTTAACATTTAGCAGTGAAATGAAAATATACTTGTGATTTAAAACCTGTGATAAAGAGAGAAGATGTTCCATTAAATAAGTAATCCTTAGTAATTTATTGAAACCATCTTTTTGTCCCTGATGAATCACAAACAGGTTGTTTGTTTGTTTGTCCACCACAGGCTGTTGCTCTGCAGCTAATTTGTCACATTGGCTTTTTAAAAACCCCTTCGCACAAAATGTTGTTGTCCTCTGACCACATGGTTCTCTGTGATGTGGTTCCACACACTCTCATATGTCTTGATGTAAATAAGTGTCATCTGACTCATCTGTCCTACTGAAGTGAATCATTCCTGAATTTTGTTTTGCAGCTAATTCAGACTCTATGAGTTTTTTCACTCCTTAGCTATAACTGTCACTTCTCCAGGCTTTTTAACAATTAACCTGTGAGAAACATTGGTGCATAAGTCAGATTATCATCAGTTTAAAAACTAAAGGAATCCAGCAAATGCTACACACTAACATGTTGGTTTTGCTGGGATAACTATGAAAGCTGGAAGTGACAAAAAACTAAATAATGAAAATGTGTGATGTTCTGAAATTAAAATAACTTGAAGAATCTATATTTGGATTAAATCTGTTCAATCTTGTTCCAGCGCTGAAATCATCTTGAGGTTAGATCAGTAGATCAGTCTGGTGTTGATTAAATCTAGATGCATTGGTTTATTATGTCTTAGTATGAATACGATTTAATCCCTTCATAATAAAATGTTCCATGCTTTTATTTAGAAGCATGACAGATCTAAAAAGCAGAGCTTTTAAAGTATTTTCTACCTTTTTTTTACTCTAAAAGTGTTGATAATTGCTGCTAAGCATTGTGGGTAAGATGCCACACACATAAAGGTGATGAACTGAGCCTGATTCATTTTCATCATTCTCTCTTTTATCACTTCAAGTCTAAAAATCCCTAAATAGATTATTTGATGTAATCAGTGATCAGCCAATCAGAGTCAAGTTTACATCATGTGGAGCTCTTTATCTCCACCTCACTGAGTTGGCGCTGGAGAACGCTGTGACACAAACATTAAGAAGTCTCATTTCTCTCTTTGTTCTCTCATCATTTAACTTCTCCTAAATCTCTAGACTCACTTTCTTCACACTTCATCTTTATGGATCTTTAAGTAATCAGACAGTATTTCTGTGTTTTGTTACAGTGAAGACAGCTCAGTCTCTTTCACCATCTGAAATAAATATTATTAATGTAACAGTCGTAGATGTGCTGACCTCAGACACACACATGGTCCTGGTTTATCTCAATCTGTGAGCAAAATCTGTGTCTGATAAAATGAAGGTTTAAGTCTAGCTCCAGTGCTCCAGATAAATAAAAATACACAGTTATACACAAACATTTGTGTGTGTAATATAATATATATGAATACAGATAGGGTTTTATCTTTTGGTTCTCAGGACCTGGACAATCTTCAGGTGCAGCTGGAGGAGGTGCGTTTCTTTGACCTGTTTGGGTTCAGTGAGGAGGAGGGGAGGTGGCTCTGCTTCATGTGTAACAACCCTGAGAAGGCCACAGGTAAACACACACACACACACACACACACACCATTAATTACACACCTTCCCTTCTTCTTCTGTGTTTGATTTACATTTTAGAAACTGTCATCAGTATATCTTGAGTGGATTTTGCAAACACCAAGGTCCAGCAGTTTTACTTTATCAATGCATTTGATCCTTAAAGTGATACTATGCAGCTTTGCTTGTTGTGAGCACCCCCTAGTGTCCGTTTTAAATCACTGTCGTAAAAACTAACTTACCCCCCCCCCCTTGTTTTCAATCCGTGTTTTCAAAACTACAAACCACAGAAGCAATTAGCTTCTTTTAGCTTCATCAGATAAAGGTTTTCTTTGTTTCTTTGGAGGCTCCACCATGATGAACACGATGCGATAGTCTTCAGCTATGATTCAGCCGTAAAGCGTTACTGCTTCTCGCGAGATGTGACTTTATGAGACTTCAGGAACACCGTGATGGAGAAATTCGAGTTGCAAACGCTGTATTCTTGATCTAAACACTAGATGGGGCTGTGTGACCTTTCAGTAACCTTATAAAGGGTCATATTTACACATACTAGCTCATGAAAAAGATAAAAAAAATATGAAAAAGTTGCAAAGTTTCCCTTTAAACCATAGTTCAGTAATAAGATCATATCAATCAGATCATAAAAATGAAATGTTTATTCTCTGGTTTATATTTGGTTTTGCAAAATAAGTTGTGTATGGAAGCTCTTTTTTCATTGCTCGGATAATGGTCTGCGGTCATCATCACCATGGCAACACATGGATGCAGAGCTGGCAGCATGGCCAGTGAAGGTGAGGCAGAACCAGGTTCTAAGGAGATTTAAGGAGAAGAGTCCTGCTGCTGAAAAATTACACATTTATCATTAAACAAGAAAATATCCAAACTAATTTTTATTTCGATTTGTCGGCTCATATTTGACCGGAACAGAAAGAAAATACACGACGGCCTGAAAGATGAGTAATTCTTGTTGAAACAGAGAACTGAGCAAGGTTTAGCTTCACCTTCATGTAATTCACATGGTGTGATGTCATAACCTCTGATAGTTTCAGTGTTGTTTACTGATGATGTGACAGCAGCCAAAAACAGCTGGATGAATTCTGGACAAAATGTCTTCATAAATTCAACCATATAGAGCAGATTTGATTGGAAACATTCACATCATACAGTTCAAAATCCACCTAAAACATTCAGCAGAAGAAAATGTAAAGTCTTTCAAGGTAAAACAGGGAAATCTTTAGCAAAGGTCAAGTTTTATTTCTCCAATCTGAGCAACAAAAACACAGATTGTAAGTGAGTGATGGTTTAAATTACAGCATGTCCAGTTTTAAAGTTTTGCTTCTGGACATCTTCTAAAAGCCAAGCAGTCATTAGTTCAATGAGACTAAAATAAGAAGCCTGTTTCTGTCAGGATCTGATGAAGAATTATGGAGGTATAATAAGTAGGACTGGCTTCTGAGGGAAAAGAAGTGTTTTTAATGAGTGGCTTTAAACCTGCGTACCACACATGGCTCATGGCTCTGGTGTTTGATGTCAGGAAGCAGAAAGAAGAGAGAGAGAGAAATGATGGAATCCAGTTAAAGAACTGCCTCCAGTGAAAGTTTGTAACTATTTCAACATGTTGGCGCTTTTTATTTGTTGTTGCAGAAATGTTTACAGAGCCGGTGAGTCTGTGTTGCTTCACTGATACAGTCATGGTAAAAATGTGAGTTTGTTCTCAGTTCACTGAGGTTTGAAGGTATTAGTTTAAACATGGCTGTGCTCAGACTCTGGGACAAGATCAGGACTTTTGTTTGGTCCCTGATTGGACTGGTCATTGATTCTGTTGTAGGTTTGCTCCTGTTTGGGGTCTTTTGTGATCCAGGTAGGTCCCAGTTTCAGCAGCAGCCTCACATTTGGATCTAGAACACCTCAGTACTCTGAAGATGGTTGACTGCAAACTTCTGAGTGACTGGGTGGTTTCAAAAGGAATACTTAAATACAAATACTATAGGAATACAGTTATTTTAGTCTTTGGTCTTGAGCTGCCACTAGGGGGTGTGTGAGATGAAAAATGTAATGGTAATAATTACACAGTTACAGGTTTTTTCCTACACAATAAAGATGTGTAAATAAACATTTTCTATCGTTATTGTGTGGAGCTGTGGGACAGTATTTGGATGAACTCTGAGTCTTTTTTCTGTTAATCATGTAAACTCCTCCGAGCATCCTTTTATTGTGGAGGGGATGAACTTTTCTATTAGTTCGGGGCGATCTGTTGCATCTCATCAAATGGATATTTATTCAAAGAATCCTTCTTGACAGCTTGTGACAACCCTGCCGATTGATTCCATGATGTGTCCTTATCTAATCAACTCCACAGTGAGTCGTTTGTTTGTTTGTTTGTTTGTTTTGCTCAAAATGCAGCGCTACGTTCAACCAGTAAAACCACCGATGAGCTAATGACTAACGAGCTTTAGTCCTGATTAGTGGTTTTATTCATTAAGCAGCGACATGTCTTTGTTATCATTATGGTTAAACGTTTATAATACATGGTCTCCTCATCAAAGTTATTCCAGAGGGCAAAGTAGAGGAATAGGAGTCCATGGAGCTGGGTTTTAATTTTTGCATCATTTAGAAAACACTAAGCAGTTGGTTAAAGGTTTTCATATTGAAGAATTCTGTATAACACCACGATGATCAAATCCAAACAGTTGTGTTGTTTATTGTGATATTTGTTACATATTGTTTATATGTTGAGAAATAAATATATTTAATATAAAAAGAGATTTAATTAATTATTAAATACTCAAAAGTATAAAAAATTGGTACCGTTAACGATTCCTAGGTACCAGGAATAGGTTCACATGTGGAAGGTACTCATCCCTGGGGGATTGGGGGTGCATAGTGACATAGAAAGGGAAGGGGGTGCACGGCTAAAGTTGCTCTACTGGGAAGACTGGTGACTGTGTTGGATGATTACAGAAGTCTTTTCTCGATGGAATCAGATTAATCCCAAAGTTGAGGCGGGACCCTATGGTGGGTCCTGATACAATAAATGGGGGTCCTGAGATGAACTCCAGAATTCAATGTAAATATTAAATTTTTTACTGGTTCATCAAGATATGTTGTAATTGTTGCAAGAACAGTTGTCAGAAATGGATAAAGATAGTAGAATACATGTTGATGTTTTGTTGTCATTATGTTCTTGTTTAGTTTGTTATTAGCAGTGTTTTTATGATTGGATGTGTGGAGAGAGCTGGACTTGGTGTCCTTCTATCACTGCTCTACTGAAAGAATCCTGAGCTGCTGCCGCTGTGTGGTTTACCAGCTGCACAACAGCACAGAGGAAAACACTTCTGCAGGTAGTGAAGTCTGCAGGAGATCATTGAGTACCTTCCCTGCATGAATTGCACAGTTCACGCTGCTTCGGGAATGCTAACAACATCCTAGGAGACTCGTTGCACCCTGCTAAAGAAATGTTCCAGCTGCTGCCATCAGGCTAAAGATACAAAACGATTAAAGCCAAGACCGACTAATAGTTTTGACCCAGCAGCTAATAGGTTACTCAACACTAACTAACCTCCATTGAAGCTGCAGCTTATCTACACTTTAGATTGTTTAGTTAATCAAGTGCAATATAATTTATATTTGACTTTTTCTATTTCTATAAGGGGCCACACCTAATTTAGCTGTACATGTTACAATGACATTAAAGATATTGTCTGATGATGACAGTTATATGTATTGGTGTTTATTTGAGGTCATCACTCTCTCATTCATCTCATTTAAAACCATTTCACCCAGAGAGCTGGTGTCTCTTTCCAGCAGTCAGGGGGCGAGAGAAGGGGACACCCTGGACAGGTCACCAGTCATCACTGGACCTGTTAGATTTGTCTAACTTTTTCATATGAAGTGTTGCTGATTATTACTATAACTATGACTTTTAGGAGGACTTTTACAGAAAAGTTTCTCTGTGTTTCTCCGCATCAGCATTGTTTATGTTTTACAGCAGAAACAGAAACGTCTCATTCCTACTTCAGGCAAATCACATTTGCTAACAATGCTGATAGTTTCACTGATGAGTTGTAACTAAAAATGGCAGCAGTTTGACTCAGAGTTTTAGTGAGTAAGTTGCAGCACTCAGTATCACCATGGCAACCTGAACTCGCAGCAGATGGACATCAGAATCAGCAGTTTCTCTCATCTCTGTCCTCGTTTCACACTTATTTATAGGATCGGCCTAAACTTTTGCAGCAGTTGCCAAGAGACACAAGATGGTGTGTTTGATCAGAAACGGCATGTTTCAGTTCTTTATTAAGCTGCAGTGAATTAAAACTAGCTGACCTGGTCTGAGCAGCTCTGCTCTCGTGTTTTATTAGTAAAGAAGAAAGAGACAAAGAGCTTTTCAACAACAACAGTCAGTGGAGCCAGTGGTTACTGCAGCTCAGTGATACTTTATGAAATACATCAGACTCCAATGACTGGAATGTCTTTAAAGTGTGTTTACAGCCGGTCCAGTGTGTGTGTGTGTGTGTGTGTGTGTGTGTGTGTGCGTGCGCGCGCACACCTTCTGAATGCCTGTTATTCTTTCTCTGTTATGAATAGTATAGAATTTTTTTAACCGGTCAGCAAACATACAGCTCTGAACATGTAGAGGCTGGTTACTGTTTTATTATACACCCACTGGCCACTTTATTAGATACACCCTACTAGTACCAGGTTGTACCTCTTTTTCAGAACTGCTTTAAATCTTTGTGTCAATGATCCAACAAGGTGTTGGAAACATTCCTGAGGAATCCAGATGCCTAAGCGCATTGAGTTGCTTCCATGTGACTGGACTCACCTTCTTCCAATTCATCCATGTCTGGGTCGCAGAGGCAGTGTTACGCCCCTCTGCAGTTTCTCTGGCCATTATCAGGCTGGTGGCAGCTCCAGTGGTGCTCCTCCTCAGGCCTCTCCCAGCAGGCTTTATGCCTGCTCTCCCAGGTGCAGCCCAATTAGCAATCAGACCATGCAGATTGCTGCACCGTCACAAAATGGCCAGAGAAACTGCAGAGGGGTGTAACAGGCAGCATCACAAGTTAGGAATCCCAGACCTTCCTCTCCTCAGCCACTTCCACCAGCTCCTTCAGCAGGACCCCAAGGTGTTCCCAGGCCGGCCTGGAGGTAAACTTTCTCTAGCGTGTCCTGGGTGGACCCAGGATCCTCCTGCCAGCAGGGCATGCTCAAAAAAACTCCAGAGGGAGGCGTCTAGGAAGCATCGTCACAAGATGCCTAAACCACCTCAGCTGGCTCCTCTCAATATGAAGGAACAGTGATTTTTCTCCGAGTCTCTCCCAAATGTCCGAGCTCCTCGCTGTATCTCTAAGGCTGAGCCCGGCCACCCTGAAACTCATTTCGGCCGCTTGTATCTGCAATCTTGTTTTTTGAGCTTCCAAAGCTGATGACCATCGGTCAGGATTGGAACGTAGATCGATTGATAATCTGAGAGCCTTGCTTTCCGGCTCAGCTCCTTCTTCACCACAAGACTGGTTCAGCGTCCGCATCACTGCAGACGCTGCCGCAATCCGCCTGTCGATCTCCCGCTCCCTGCTTCCCTCACTCGTGAACAAGACCCCGAGATACTTGAACTCCTCCACTTGAGGCAGGACCTCTCTCCCGACCTGGAGTTGGCAAGCCACTCTTTTCCAATCAAGAACCATGGTCTCAGATTTGGAGGTGCTGATCCTCATCCCAGCCGCTTCACACTCGGCTGTGAACCTCCCCAGCAAGAGCTGAAGGTCAGAGCCTGATGAAGCTAGGAGGACCACATCATCTGCAAAAAGCAGAGACGAGATTCTCCTGTCACCAAACTCAACACCCTCCACACCACGGCTGCGCCTAGAAATCCTGTCCATAAAGGTTATGAACAGGACCGGAGACAAAGGGCAGCCCTGGCGGAGTCCAACCCTCACTGGGAACAGGTCCGACTTACTGCCGGCTATGCGGACCAAACTCACACTCCTCTGGTACAGGGACTGAATGGCCCTTAAAGGTGATATGTGGAGCATTTCAGAGAGAGAGAATTTTATGAATTCAATGTACCATGGCCCCTCTTAAAACATTCATTATCCCCCTCCTGCTTTCTATAGCCCCACCTCTACATGGATGTGCACACGGCACGTCACTCTGGTTTCTGGTCATAAACCATGCTCAATTAGCTCTGACTTCTCCATGACTGGCTGAGACTAAACAGGAAGACACGGAGTGCGAGAGCACGGCCCCTACCTCCACAGGTTTGCGTGAAGCACATGCACTCGTTACAAGATGTACCTAATAAAGTGACCAGTGAGTGTAACAGTGACCCCCTGCACCATTTTTTGCAACAATCTGCACTAACAACAACAAAAAACAAAACTTTTCCGTGTAGTTTCCATGTAATATCTGATCATTAACATTTTCTGGAAAACATTTGTAAGATGTTTGTAACCTGATTGCAAGGAAGTCTACTCATCGTCCTTCTGAAGGAAGGACAATGAGTAAGTTCAGCAGAACTAATGTAGAAAACTGAGCTGTGTTTGATGCTCGTTTGTTCTGTAGACCCTTTTTAGTTTTCTGTTGGAAAATATCTCTGGATATTTGAAAAGTTTTGCAATTAAAGTGATTAATGACTGCCTGAGAGAAATAAATGAATGAATGTTTGGGTTTTCTACCACATTACTGAAGTGATTACATTTAGTGTAATTTAGGATTATATATAAATATGAGTCATTTTACCCAATATAGTAAATATAACTATTATCATATCATTAATCTAAAGCAGAATCACACACGTACGGTTTAAAATGTTCGAGCTGTATTATTATATAGTCATAATTAATGTTTTCTGTTTATTTGGAGAAATCTATGAAGATATGAAGAGACTCTGTGCCTTGAAGGAATCCACAATACATTTTAAAAGTGATTATATTGTCATAATTAGCACACAGTTGCTGTTTTTATTCAATTTCTATGAATTTATTTAGGCTCGAGCTCAAATTTCTGATGATCATAGGTCATAATAAATACTCAGATCAGAATCTTTGAGTTTTTGTTCTTTCTGGTGTTTACACAGACTCACACTGAGTTTCTTATTATAAACAGACACCAGATACGTTAGCATTGTTGTTACAAATCTCTCAGCAGTGTTGTAAAGTCAAAAGTTAATTTTAAAGCTAACATTTTCCTTCTTCTTTCCCCTCTCTCCATCCCTCTGTGTGGGGTCGTGTGTTTGTTTGAGCCTGTAGTTGTGAACCAGGAGGGTCAGCCTCTAATCGAAGGGAAGCTGAAGGAGAAGCAGGTTCGGTGGAAGTTTATTAAACGCTGGAAAACACGTTATTTCACTCTGGCGGGAAACCAGCTGCTTTTCCGCAGGGGCAAATCAGTACGTAGGTACACACACACACACACACACACACACACACACACACACACACACACACACACACACACCTCCTGTTCCTGGACTCCCACTTTGAGTGTGATCTTTAATATTTTCCATTCTGTGTCATTTGAATCATGATGATGTCTCGGTTTAAACCTTGGCTCTTTTAGCAGCTCTTGATGCTGCAGCAGTGTGAGTCACTGTCACCCTCTTTAACAGAGAGAGGATGTTAGATTGTTCAAGTAGCAAAAAACTAAAGAAGGAAGAAATTCACCAGAAAAACACCAAAGGAAGAGCTAATTTAAAATAAAGTTCCAGCATGAAAACTCCTCATGTTCTCTTTAAATCCTCACTAACTCTTATAGTAGGTTTAGATAACGACTACGGGGACTTTGCAGACAATTATTGCACAAACAGAATGATGCTAAATTATATGCAGCTGATATTTTTTCCACTTTATGAGAATGTTCATGCCCAAACTGCAGCTCATGTTATTCCCTACTAAAAGATAACAGTTGTCCTCTTGGTGTTTTACTCATTTACAACTAGCCCTCTAAATACTAAAGTCATGAGTCTGTGCAGGGACCACAACAAGCTCAGCTCTGTTTCTTTGTTCCTGTCAAACCTTCGTCCTTGTGCTGCTGTCCAGATGGTGATGGGTTCTGTTAGCAGAGTCCTTTTGTTCTCTCAGCTCTGTGTCCATGCCAGCATGTTCTGGAGCTGGATGGAAAGTTTGAAAATACTTTTTTTTTTCTATTTGGAAGAAGGATTTTTTAGTAAACAACCAACATTATGTTTGTATTCTCCATATTGAACGCCTAAGTAGCTTTGACACTAGTGGATTTAGTTTTTTTTTAAATCACACAAAGCAAAACTTTTGTTTTTCTTTAGCTTAAGTGTTCCCTCAGAGCACTGTAAACACCTCATCCTAAGACTGCACAGTGAGGGTTGTGTTGATTACATCTGCACAGCTGAACCCAAATTATTCAACATTCTAAGATCTGTGGAGCTCAGAT
Organism: Callopanchax toddi; assembly: GCA_006937965.1. NCBI lineage: Eukaryota > Metazoa > Chordata > Actinopteri > Cyprinodontiformes > Nothobranchiidae > Callopanchax > Callopanchax toddi. The sequence goes on along the minus strand of SSNR01000099.1, from coordinate 1,526,767 downwards.
GACGCTCCACAGACCTGGTTTCATATCCCAACCTGTGCTCCTTTACTGGACGTCCACTGCCTTATTTTCTCTCCTTCATCAAACACTATAGTGTCTAAAAATATCTACAAAAAATACATCAATATGAAAACATATCCGTTAATATTAAACACCTCGGTTTACTCTTTAAATTGAGTGCATAGTGTGTGCATTTGTTTGTAAATCTGAAATATTTAAGTGCAACAAACGTGCAAAAAAAAATGGATATCAGGGAGGGAGCAAACAAAACCAGGTGAACTTCCCACTGAGTAAAAGGGTTTCTGTTTAGTGTTACATCTCAGTAAATTTCTAGATAGAATAACTACAACAGTACAGCTAAACTCTATCATGACGTGGACTCTAGCAGTGAGCCCTGTGGCTCTCCACACTGCTGTGCTGCAAAAACACCTCAAAATGATTTTTACTCTTTAACCCCAAGAAGCATCATAACATTATGCAGCTGTTCATTTGTTCTGAGATTGGACTTTCTGGTTAACGGTGTTTTGATTTGGAGCTGACATCATGGCAGCTAAAGCATTTTGAGTCAGTGGGATTGGTTTGTAACAAACAGCCTCATATTTCCTGTGTTTGTCTCCTTTACAGAAAGATGAGATGGACGATATTCCTATTGAGCTGAGCAAAGTGCAGAGTGTCAAGGTGACTCGTTTCATTCCAGGATTTAACAGGAAACTATCATCTTTTCCACTGATCACATGTTTTTGGGTTAATATTTACTGCCCTGACCTCACAGCTGTGGTGTTTTATATCTGCTGTTAAAATCCTGTGACTCAAATCCTCCAAATCAGAGTTGACATGAGAAAATCAGAGCTAAGAAAGAGACCACACCAAGTCAAAGGATGTCTTCGTCCTCCTTGTTCACAGGTGGTGGCTAAGAAGCGCAGGGATCGAGGTCTACCACGGGCCTTTGAGATCTTCACCGACAGCAAGACGTACGTCCTGAAGGCCGAGGACGAGAAGCACGCCGAGGAGTGGCTGCAGTGCATCAACGTAGCCGTAGCTCAGGCCAGAGAGAGGAAGAACAGGGAGGCCACCACCTACCTGTGAGGCCTACACAGAAACAATCATATCACAAAACTGAGCTCACAGCTCTTTAGTCGCCTTAGAATGTGATGTTATGCAGTATTTTTAGTTCTAAGACTTTAAACAGCAATAAGAAGACGCCTGAGCTGTTACATGATACCATGAGAAGACCTGCTCATGTTATGCCTCCAAACAGCATAAATAAAACTTACAGAACTAAAGTGTTACAGATTTAAGCTTCATCAGCCACCTGACTGCAACACAAAACATGGAGATTTCAACTCATAAGCCAAACTAAACCAGCTGCTCTTGAAAACTGGGATTTCTGAATGAAATGATGGCTGAGATGTTTTAGAGCCAGAGTTGCTATAAACATTTATTAGAAGCACAGACCTCATTTGGACTCGAAGCAATAATGAGACTGAACTTTTGGAGGCCGGAAAGTTGAAGAGGAGCCTAATGGACCACAGATGAGAAAAGGCTTTGATGCTGGAAGGTTGTCTGGGGGCTTAATGGGGTACAATGTGGGGAAATACCTAAAGGATGTAGCTTTATTCTAGCCAAAATATAATGTGAATGAAGACATTAAAAATCTGTTTTATGGAAACAGGCTACGCTCAGAGGAAAGTTAGCTTAGATAGCTCCCTTATGGTGCGCTCCATTTGTACTTAGAAGAGGTGAACCACAAATCCAATATGGCCGCCTCCTGGAAAAACTGTGATATTTGTAATTATAAGCTTTTATTTTTACTTCTGCCAGTTTGTATCTCACAGAATCAGTGAGACTCATAGTACTATTAGGAAATGTGTTGCTATGGCGTTCAAATTATTAATAGGCAGAGAAATACTGAGTCAGCTTGTATTGCTAGCAACTCCTTCTGGCTTTCTAAATTTGAACTGGGACTGTTCAAAGCTATTCCCAGATCAAATTCCCAAAGTAAATGAAACACAGCTAGCATGCTAGTGGTAGAATGAGAAGCTAAGCTATGGCTAACCTTAAACCATGTCTTGGTGCACATTGTCTTTGGGAGATTTTGATACAAATTAAACCCTGAAGTTGTTTTTAACATGTTTTAAGGTTTGTTTATCATTAGCCCAGCCATGCTTTTAAGCTAGTATGCCTCCTAAAAATGAGCACATTCAGTCTTATGCAATCCCAGTGTTGTTGTGTCCTTCCCATCTGTAGAAATTCACTCCATGTTTTACAGAGATCTGTGTGTGTCAGCTCAAACTGTTGCTAAATAGAGTTCAGACCACAGGACCCAAAAGGAACACTGAGGTTAAACTGGTTTCCTTGTTGATTTGAGATTTTGCCTTTTTTTGTTAAACCATTGAGTGACATTTTTAAGAAACTCAACATGTTTGAACCACAACTTTTTTCAAAAGTTTGCATTTGAAGCCTCCTTCGATTTTCTGTTTTTTCCCTCCAAACTGTGAGAATGGATCAAGTAGAAGTGATGCAAAAATTAGAACTCCTGTTGTTTTGATTTGAATAAAACTTGAACTTTTATTTTAACATAGCAATTAGTTGTCCAGGGGCTTCCAACCTTTGATTAATTTTAGTTTTAAGTGAAATAATGTACATCACAGACAGCAGAGATTTAGTCTCAGAAACATTTAAACGGTCTGACTAGTTAGCTAAAGTGTGTTTAGCTTGAAGTTTGAACGGATTCTCTGATCTTATGGGTGATTTTTAAGCTGTCCTGCTGCCCGTGATCCAGTTTTCTGGACTCTGTGTTTTCAGTAGAAAACATGAAACTGCCTGTTTTCTTTGTGTAGAATAAACGTCCTATAGGCAGCTCTGTAGTTCAGACACTGCAGCATCTGTTTGTTGGTCTGATTTAAGGAGATTATGTCTGAAACTGCTGTAGATTTCACACTGTGAAGATGATTGATGTCAGTGTTGAAAGTATCTGAATGTCTATAATCACACCAGTCAGCGTTTTGTTAAAAATAATATTAAAAATGATTTATTCTTGTCTTTGATCACATTAGATTTTGATAGAAGGTCAGTATTTATTTATACAAGTGTTTTTAAGGCTTCTGATGTGTCTGGAAAGACAATGAAAGCTTTTATGTTACATATCTTTTTTCATGTGTTTTATTTTATATATAACTGAATTAATACTGCAAATAAATATTTTATTGACTGTTAAAATGATATTGTTATAAATTGCAACTTTTGATTGTTGCACTTCTTTGCATGTATGTCTGCTTTAATTCATTTTTCCTCAAAGGAATTGGTCGAATAAATAAATGAGTTAAAGGAATCTCTACTTTTTAGTTTTAGGATGGGTTTAATTTGGGGGGGGGGGGACTGTCCTAATCCCAGAATCCTAACCAACCAGTCGACTTCAGGTTTGTCTGAGAAAACGAGTGTCACACTTCAGCTGAAGTGAAGTGGGCTGATCATGTCTCAAACTGTCTGTGGTCCCATTTCAGGCTCTTTAAAACGCTTCAAGAAACAGGTTTCTCATAAAAGTGAAAGGGGAGCGAAGTTGGACCACCTTGAGATTTAGTGGATGACTCATTGTGATGCACTGTAGACTGGAACACTTGGCAACAAGTTTGGACTGTATGACCAAACCTCTTAAAGCTGTTAGTAATTAAACTGTATATTCAAATAAATAAGCTCATCTGTAACGGATCGCTTTCAACAACTGGGCTTTTAGATAGGTTTAGACTTTTGTCAGATTTTGATGATTACTAGTAAGTAAGTAACATTTATTTCTATAGCACCTTTTACAGAAATAAATCCCAAAGTTCTTCACAAAAATCATCAGAATTAAAACATGATTTAAAACCAAAACCAAAAGCATCAAGATAAAATAAAATACTTTTAAAAACAAATAAAGAATAATAAAACAAATTAAAAATATCATTAAAAACACAATGATCAAAGTACAAATAAAGATGTTAAACACAAATAGGAGAACATAAAAGAGTTATTTAAAAGCAGTTTTGAATAATTGGGTCTTCAACTGCTTTTTAAAGGAGTCCAGACTGTCTATACAGCGTAAAACTAAAGGAAGGTCATTCCAAAGTCGCGGTGCAACAGACTGGAAGGAGCGATCACCTCGACTTTTAAATCTGGTCCTTGGAACTGTTAGGAGATTCTGGTCTGTGGACCTGAGAGCTCGGGTTGGAGCGTACGGCTTTATCAGTTCAGTAACGTAAACAGGAGCTTGACCATGTAGGGCCCTGAAAGTTAGAGTCAGGATTTTAAAATGAACTCTACATTTAACAGGTAATCAGTGCAGAGACCTCAGAATAGGAGTGATGTGATCTTTTCTGTTTGCTCCAGTGAGGAGCCTCGCTGCAGAGTTCTGGACCAGCTGAAGGCCATAAAGGGCTTTTTGGTTCAAACATGTGAAAAGTGTGTTACAGTAATCTAGACGGGAGGAGATCAAAGCATGAAGAACCATTTCCAGTTCAGGTTTTGACACCAACTTTCTCAGTTTGGAAATATTTCTCAGATGATAAAAACAGTTTCTGACCAGCTGTTTTGAGTGGCCTTCAAGAGACATTGATTGGTCGAAAATAACACCCAGATTCCTCAGGTTTGACTTTACAGCAGAACTTAAATGTCCAATATGTTGACTGATCAGAGGGACCGTCCTATCAGGGGCAACAATCAGACATTCAGTCTTTTCAGGGTTTAACTGAAGGAAGTTCTTTTCTAACCAGTTAGTAATAGCTGACAGACACTCCAGTAGTTCAGACAGTTTGTAGAACTCTGAGTCCTTGAAGGAGCAGTACAGCTGAATGTCATCTGCATAAAGGTGGTAGGAGACATTGTGACATCTACTAATGATCTGTCCAAGAGGGTGGATATATAGTAAAAACAGGAGTGGGCCCAGAACTGAGCCTTGGGGTACCCCACAGAACAGATCAGTAGTCCATAATCCAAAAATCTATTCATTAGTATCAGATGTTGAAATGTGAAAACATAAAGCTGTTTATTAGAATAACTCACCTACAGATGGTCGTGTTTTGTCAGTCCCATAATAAATCATTGTTATGTTTGTTTTTTAAGGCTAAGAAAAAAATGCTATTATGGTACAAAGGTCATCATTGCCTCCATAAAGAGTTTGCAGTCTTTAACTGCATCAATTCATTTTATTTTAATTTTCATTTACGTTTTAAAAATATATAGCTCTAAATGTTTCTGTATGGCACAGTTGAACACAGTAGGAACATTTAACATCTCCATACTGTCTTGTATCAGCTGGATTTTTCTTTACTTTTTTGTCCTCATTTATAATCCTGTTAGAAAAACAAATGCTGCTAGATTTTTAAGGTGGGATGGGTCATAAAAAGTCTCGGGTATCACTTCGCTTCTATTTGTATTCTATGTTTTTTTTTGCATATAGACTTCAGCTCCATATGTGTTGACCAACAGCGCCCTCTGGTGGGAGACATACTTTACAGCTATCGCCAAATCTAAATTTATTTTTCAATTTTATTTATAAAATCTTTTTCTGCACTTTTGAGTTTCAGATATTTTTGAGAAAAAAAAATTCATCTGAACAGGATTAAGGGATCTGCAGATTTTGTCTAAAATGTTCCTCCTACTGCATGTTAACAGTGAGTACACCCTCACGCTGTTGTAAATATTTTATATTTTTTCATGGGACACTTAAAATGAGACTTTGATAGTCGGTCTACAGCTTGTATAACAGTAAATTTACTGAGTGAAAATGGCTAATTACACAAGTTTGACATTCTGACTTTGGTCAAGTAGTTTAAACAGTTATTTTGAGGGGAAAAATCCAGTGTTATACAAGCTGTAGACTGACTACATTTCTTTGAATCAAAGTGTCATACTTTTAATGTCGTCATAAGAAATATTAAATATTTACCAGAACCTCTGTGATAATGTAACAGGTTACGAACCGAGACAGAACTTAAGTCTGTGGCAGAACTCATTTATTAATGAATAAAAATTGGACATGAATACGTGCAGAATAAAAACCAGTTCAACAAATTTACATCCCTAAATTAAATTTGAATCGTTTGCTTTTCCTGTTGGAAAATTGCAAAAAGAAAAAGATTACCACTTCTTAAAGCAACATAAACCTTTCCAATAAAAAATAAGGAATAAACTAACCACCTGTCAGTCAGCCCCTTAATGTGCAAACATACGAATCCTTCCTGAACATCTTTTATTTTTACATTTACTCATTCGACCATTCCACTGAACAGTTTGCTTTTATAAATCAAAGCATTCACATTTCGTCAGTGGTTACCAATCTTTTACATTGTAAATAAGTTTGTAACTTTACATATAAGACCAAGAACACAAGAGTAGGCTAGATGGTAGGGATCAGGAACGAGACAAGCCTGGGGCCGATGGGAACTCCACCCTCCTGTCTTTTACTAGTCTGGAGATTTTTAGCACACGCAAAAAGACAAAACCACTCCTGGTTAGGTGATAACTTGTTTCAGAAGTTGTCAGTTGCAAAAATCAACTTTAGCATCAGATCAGGTCAAATGAAACTCATCAAATTCAATAGACGTTCGTCTGTGGAGAAGCTGCAAGTTCAGTATTTGGTCATTTTAAGTGTTGCTTCAGTTTAACAGATTTCATTAGGGAGAAAAACAATATGTTCAATTAAACATGGGAAGGAGATGTTAACTCAATTTCAATGATCAAATTCAGGATGATAAACAAAACCCAATTATACAGGAGTGATTTCATGTAACAGAATAAACATCCTGACATGTTCTCTGGGTCATGGTAGCTGGCATTTGGTGACTGTTCATTACTGTCTTTACAACCCGTCTCCAACAGTCACCTGGTAAACATCTGGAACAGTAGTCCTCTTTCCTCTGCAGGTTTCCATCTTGTAACACAACTAACTGGTCTAAGATCAACAGAACGGAGATCGCACAGCTACTAAATCACACGATTCAGAGAACATATCAAACTTTATAAACTGAAATCTGTCCATCAGCCCCAGACTTTGCCCATCGAGGTGTGTGTGTGTGTGTGTGTGTCTCAGCGACGGTGACGGCTATGTCCTGAGTGTCCACTACTGCCGTGGTGTTTGCTCTTGTGGCTGCGCTCTCGGTCTCTGTCATAGGACCGAGACCTCTCCCTCCTGTCTCGATGTCCACTCCCTCGGTCGTGCTTGTGTTTCTTTGATGACAGGTCAAAGGAGCTGCGGTCTCTGTCTCTCTCCCGTTCTCTGTCCCTGTCCACCTTGACGGGAGTACGAGACCGTGACCGAGAGCGCTTCCTCTTGTGACCTGAACCTCCGCTGCTACTATGGCGCCCACTGATCTTAGGGTTGCCAATGCCATGGTGGCTTGACTTGGTCTTGAGGTGTGAAAGGAGAGGCGATGGTGGATGTCGTCGTGATGATGGGCTGCGACTGTGAGAGCGCGACCGTGAACGAGAGCTATACGTTCCTGAGCGACTGCGTCTGCTGTTGTAACTGCAATGGCAAGAGATGAAAAAACACATAGTTAACTACATAAAATCAAACATGTTTACATTCAGAGTAACACTGGTTCACTTACAATAATGTTTACAAATTAAAAATAAACTCACTGTCTGTGAGGGGAGCGGGATCTCGATCGCGACCGTGTTCTGGAACGAGAACCACTTCCACTCCTACTGTTCCTCCCAATCTTCACCTCTTTCCTCAACCTACAAAAAGAAAAAGACAAACCAGTCAGGGAAACATCAAAGTACACGTTATAATTGCCCCCATTCAAGCGTGGGTCTTCACTGTACTAGAACCCATGCATTCATTTCTTACCCATTATGAGGACTCTTGTTCTGAGTGCGATTTTCTGGCTCTTTCTTGATTGGTTTGATGTTCTGGGGATTTGGAGACTTCTCTTCCACCTTGACCACATTTGGGGTGGAAGGCTTGGAGGCAGGAGAGAAGCCACCCATATTGGACAGCGCAGGGGTCCCATCAGGGTTCAGGCCTTTGGCTTTTAACTTAGCCTCTGCTAAGAACAATTTCCGCCGCTCCACCTCTTTCTCCAGCTGATCATAGTTAGGCTGCAAGAAAAAAAAGTCCAGTTGAAAATCTTATTTTTAGCATCTAAAACTATTTTTCTGAGGCACAGATTAAATTACCAACAAAAATAAGTATTTTTACAAGACATTGTAGAGGTTATTCAGTTAAATTTGGTTTAGAGGCTTTAGGACCTGAGCAGTACAGGCCAAACTCTAAACTACCCCCTTTAAATATGAGCCAATTTACCACAGATTGGTAAACAAAGAATCTACTAGAAGTTATTACAATTAATCCAATGTCAAAACTATCCTGAAACAAACATTTACCCTCTTCCTAGTGTAAAGTTTAAGGGTGGTGACGCAGATCTCCTTTATCTCTTCTTCGCTGACTCCAAACAGCAGGTACCAATGAGGTTTGGTTGGAAGCGGCATCTAAAACAGAACAAGGTTATAACCTGCTAAGGCACCCCACTATCTACAAATCATATACTGTGATTAATGTTCACGTAGGTGGGAAATAAACAGCATTTCCTGGTACCTGCAGAGCTCGGGCAGCCAGGTAAATGCAGGCACAGGCGATGGTCTCAGCTTGGAACCTCACAAACACATTCGTCCTCAGGCTGTCATTCATGTAGTTCCTATGAGGGCAAACAAAACATACAAGAAAACATAGCATCGTCGCTACACAAACAACCTCTCACCAAGTTTCAAATCATGCCGAACAAATCCATTACTTCACATCCAAGATCAATAAGCAGCAACATTCATTAATGATGCCAATTTTTTACTAGGGCAGTAAATGTTTATCATCCAAAATCTGTACTCGGGAAATCATTGGCCATGTCAGAGTAATCATTCTCATTGTGAATTGGATTTCTGACAGCTTTTCAAGTCAATAACCCTGATATACAAGCACAACAGCTCTGTAGTGGAATCAGCTGTCAAGTTTAACTTTGTCCATTTCTCTCTGGGGCATCCATAAGAAGCTTGTATGTCACACAAAGAAAGAAAGAGTGATGGGATATGAAGGGGAAATGATGACACTTCAACTCAAAGAGCCTCTAGAGCACACCCACTGATGGCCAAGACAAACACATGCCTTGTAAGGTGGGAACATGCAAACAACAAAGTATGAATTCCTGCAAAAAGCTGCTGTCAATTTCAGATTCCTCCTTTAGATCTGAAAAACATACAGAAGCACATGTATGGTGGCATGCAAAGACTAAGCTGTGCCAAATAAGAAGTGTTGTATCAATTAAATGATACATGGTTCTTATATAAAGAGTGTACCGATATCCTTTACACTCTGATGGAGGCAGAGACCAGATTGTTTCAGTGCCAAAACTGAAAAAGTCTGATAAGTCCAAGTCTGGTGCACCAAGAAAGATCAAACCCAGTGAGGGTTAGAGCCGAGTCTCCACAAGCTACCTCACTAACACAGATGTAGGTTTCAGCTACAAAGATTTTATGAAATGTGCGGGGGGAAAAAATAGCCTTAAAGATAAAAAAAAACAAAACAATGAAGGTATGAGGAGAAAACAGCTCCACGAGGTCTCAAAAGTACAAACGAATCCTTAAATTATCAAAGTAGGTTGACTTTGAATAGGAAGACTCACCAGTTTGATTTATCTGGCTGTGATTTTGATGCCTAAACAATCTGTTTATAAACCAACAGACACACTGGCCCCCCTTTTTATTTTTAAATATCTATGTAAATATTTATAGTGTTTTATGAGGTGACAGTGACTCCTATAGAATTATAAGTTCAGTAAATGTTCAATCCTCTTTGTGAAATTACTGTATACTGTACTAGGACAAGTCTGGATCATGAGTGCATTAAACTTAATGGTGTCTGTGCTACTGCATCTGTCACTGTGCAAAATAAGTTAAAGCTAATGGCAAAGTGATATAACTGTAAGGTTACATAACCCACCCTTACTCTGAATGACACTCAAACAGGGCTGTGGTATATACTCGTCAGAATCAATAATGTTGACTATGATAATTAGCCAATGTCAACATTTGCAGTCAGTTTTTTTAATGAATATCTTTAATTTCGTAAACCTTTCAGCCGACATGACATCGTGTCTACCTTGGTCTCATATGAGATGAGTCCTAAAAGTTTTCAAATGCTGAAGATGTTCTAAATGTGGGCAAACGCCAACCTGACTGACCGAAAAACGGCTGTTTGTTCACTCTGCAACATGAGCCTGAGCTGCTGCTGATGAGCCACCAGAAAACTTAGATACAGGGCCCATGTTGGATTGAAAAATGCTGCCTGTGTGTATTATATGCAGTTTATCAAATCAAATAAAGTAAATGAGAGAAGATAAACTTTTTCAAGTTTCAAATGTCAATTTCAAGCAATGAACGACAAGGTAACTGCCTCTGTTTCATCTACTCTTAGCTACACTACTTAGGCTTAATGAAATCCCTGTGCTACACAGATTACGTGTCAAAAGGTTGTCTAGAACAAAGATAGACAATTAGCACATGGGAAATACAGACAAGACAAAGTTGCCTGGACTGTGAAGTGAGCACACAAAGGGTGGTGTGACAATCTATGTTCTTAGGAAACATAGAATCTATCAAATCAAAACAGGTGATAAAAAAAGATGATAAGACTTCTTGGCAAAATGAAATTAATCCCACTATCAGATGATACAAGGCTACCTCAACTACTTTAAAATGGATCAAAAATGATGTACCAGGGATATTCAAGTAGAGAAGCTCCAGATTAGGATATCAACAACTGGTAAAAGTCTGCCTCATGCAAGTGATCATTTTAATCTAAATGTTTTTCCATAGTATTTAAAGAGTCCAAGTTTGACTACAGGTAACACATTGGAATGTAATTGTTGCGTAGTCGAGACCGGTCCTTGGAGCCAAAATCTGAAACAGGATCAGCCTGTAAGACAGACATGTCTGGACACCATGTCAGTACGAGACAAGACAGTTTCCTACTGTTAAATGATAAACAGGCAGATAAACTGGCCAAAAAGATAAATCAACGTTTGTTCTGGCTAAGTTTACTTCATTGCTAAATGCAAGTAAACTAGAACAAGATATGATGAATCTATCTGTAGCTACTTGGATTTAAATTAATTACAGTTGAAAATCTTTGTAGCAAGACCAAAAAAATACAAATCCTTTTAGACACCCAAGAGAAAACAAGTTGATGCTGGCTGTTGGGAAAGGCCCGCCCGCCCCCTCCAGTGAATCTTGGCATTGGGAATGGCTGTCAGGAGAGGGACAGCCAGCCAATAGGGGGAGCTTCCTGAGGTCATGTGGTTGGAGGAGGCAGAGTTCAGAGGTTCTTTATGTGACTTACCAGCATGGACTACCCTTTAATCAAAGAGTAGAGAGAAAGGACAAAGTTAAACCAAGTTCCCTGGGCACCGAAAAATAAACACTTTACATGTAAGGGCAGACAAGAGTGTGACACAAGTAGCAGGTTTGCAGTACAAGAAGTTGCTCCATCCCCAAAATAAACAAATGAATGAATAAAGACATAAATAATTCAAATAAAAGTGAAAGAGCTAAACCAGAATAAAGTATGTCGCTGTCAGACCTGGGCAAAATAGTCATTGAATCAGTTTCAAATATGCACTTTCCAAAATGAGCAGTTGAATCTCATGACTGACAGGTCTTGTGTCCTCTAGTGGGGATGCTCCAAGCTCCTGGCAGATGCATCAAATGCTCTTCATCAACTCAACCATTCTAAACGTGTTCAACTCCATCTTAACCCAGGTCTGGTGGCACGTCTTGCAGTTATGACACATGTTGCTGCTGTGAGGGGGTTCTGTGAGAACTATAAAGGAACTTACCAGGCTGTCTGGACCAGTATCTGGTTCTTCTCACATTCCAGGACTTGAAGGTACATGACGACAATCTGGAATCATACATTTTGTTTGGCATGTTAAGAGCATTAGAGACAACACTGTTTAAACTGAAGAATGAGACCATAACCTGTGGTTGTACTGTACACAATGTATGAATAAAAGAATGCCTTTAACTCACCTTGTGTGGATGCTTGACATGCACACAGAAGCCCAGCTCCTTCAAAACCCGTCGCTCCGCTTTGATGACTTGGTTTTTGGTACTAATGTAGTTATGATCAAGTATCAATGGAACTGGAGTCCTATTTAGCAAAGGAATCAAAATAAAACAATGTTTGCCTTCTTCATACTAAAACTAAAAAAGGAAAGTGCCCTTTTGGATTCTTGCACTTTTTCTCCCATTCCAACCAACTTAAAGCAACAAGTTACACTGCTTGCATTTCTGACAGTGTGCTGGGGGTTGTTGACTCCTGTGGTTTCAGTGAAAGCTTGAGGGATCTGAAGATGAACTCTGACCTGATCAATCCATGCCACTGCATCAACAGAAATATCAACCTGAATCATAACGTGCTACTCACATAAACATCAAACTTTATGATACAAATATTATGTTTGTTTCCATTTAAAAATCTAACTACAACAGCAATTTGGTGCAGATATTTCTAACATGTAACTATATGATACTGTGCTATAATTAGTAATCAAAACAAAGACAAGACTGCTTGACAAGACAAAAGGCCATTGATGCAAACAGGCTCTACAAGTCTCTTGTCTGGAAAAAAAAAACTAAAGGAAATTATAGAATAAACTGCTAACACCGTCAAACCATCAGTCTGCCTTTGTTATATCACATTAGGATTAAATACAATGTGCAATGAGACATCAACACTTACTCCTTGTGGGTAGTGAAAAGGCAGTTTCATTACCAGCAAATTATCTAACTGAATTTGTAAATCTGATGTTTTGATGTATCCATAGCAAAAACTGAAGAAATTCTCATGCTACAAACTTTATGCATGGCCCTAAAAATGTTCTACAAATTTTCCACTCTACAGCAAGTAAAAAATTAAACATACAAGAAACTACACTCATAGCTCAGTTTCACACACAAGAGCTAATTCAGATTTACAACTAAGTGCGAGCATGTGTGACTAATGTAATGCACTGTGTAGTCTGTAACTTAGAAGTGAGCTATACAAATAATAGAGCTACACAACATGAACTGGCCAGTGGCCGTCAGCAAAAACCTAACTCAAATGGAACCAAAGTATTCTATTAACAACAGGAAGATATTTCTGTCAAGGCCATGGTTTATGGTAGGTGAATGAAGTTTTGCTTTTGATGCACAAATCAAAATACATGGTGAGAAGCAGTCAGAGAAGAAAGCTACATTACCCCATGGTCCACAGATATACGGACAGATACCCAAAGCTTAAGACTGAACCACAGGAGTCCTCAAGGTGCCCCACGGGCCAAGGACCTTCGGCCAACCTGTCATCCCCGATCCCAGTGCCCCGCGGTGGCTCAGACCACGGAGTCTCCCACAGGAGGGGGTGGGGAGGGCCTGGGGGGACGACAGAGACCCCCTCACATCATGGTTGTCATGCCGACTGCTTCATCTTACGTACCATTCCACATCACCCAGGCTTTGGTAAATGTAGCTGGTCGCTGTTAGTTGGTTGCAAGGGAAAAAAGGAGCAAGTTAATGCCAAGATCTTAAACACGGACATAAAAACATGAGGCACACAAAGTAGATATGCCTCATCTTTGACAGTGATATGCCAAACTAATATTAAATGTAGGCAATTACACTTTTTAAACTACCAGTGAAGCTGGAACTGAAAAGTTTTAAAATGGTTTAGAGTGCAAGAATAAACAGAAGGGCACTTTCACAACAAAATCAAAACTGCAACATTTTACAAACAAATGCAGTGCAACATATGCTCTATGTAAACAGATAAATCCACAAAGGTTTAACGCTGATACTTACTTTTTGCCTCTAAGTTGCCTCAAGTGATGAAAAACATTGATAACGTCTCGTATTCGTCGTGGTGCTTCTTCGATCTTAGAGGCCAGGTTGATACAAGCCATTGCAACAATCTGAAAAAGACAATAACAAAACACAAAGTTTGAAGGAACAGTGCGTTTACTTTAGTAAGCAAACCTGTAAGAGAGTTCACATGTCAAAAAAGAGGCTGTACAATTTGACACAAGTTTCTATAATTTAATCAGTCCACAGCCTTGATCTTTAGTCGACAGGTTTTGTAGAAGCTAGAATAAACATTTTGATAATGACAAACTAAAATTGATGATGAAATCAAGGCAGACAGTAAAGGCTAATATTACGTTACAACTATCATTTTAAAACCTGTTTAAATATAGTAAAGGTAATTTAAAAAAAATATAGGACATATTTAACAAATTGTGTTGTATAAAAATAGAGATCAGCACCACCGCTAATTTTAGCTTGAACTTTCAAATGTCTTTGACAAGGCATTATATAAAGTTAGGATCGAATGTTAAAAATGATTTTTTAACTTAAAAAAAATACTAATACAACTCTATTTGAGCTAATAATGAGGCTGAGTTAGTGACAAGTCTTCGAGTTTAAAAATAACCCCACATGAGAATTAGGAAGCTCAGAAACAATATGGCTGCCACGAACGTCATTAGAACGTTGTGCTCTGCTGTCATCACCGGCAGCTAGAAAACCCTTTAATACTTCAAAGAACTTACTTCGAAGCTGTGTTTTACGAAGGACGTGGAGTAAAAGAACCGATGGAAAAGAACCTGTCCCGTCGCCAATGCCACCTGTCAAAAAAAAAAAAAAAAGAAAACAAATTCTTAATAAAACCGGCCTAACACCACACAATGAAACCGCCGCCATTTTAACTCCACCACGCCAACATCAGCAAACTGCTACTGCCGCGACATGTCAAAGCCACTTGTAGCTTGGAATGAATAAAAACAAATAGCTTTTTAATTATATATCTCCATGAACACGCACCTGGGGCAAACGAAGAAGAATACCCGCCGATTGGATTAGTTCACATCCAAGGATACGGATGTCGGTCTCGGTGTTAGCGTCGAGGCCGTCGAGCATAGACGGTGTCGGAGAGAGCCTTTCCTCCGGTATGAGCGAGTTGTCTATTGTAAGGTACACTTCAGAGTAAAGTTTGTCCCCAATGAGAATACCCTCGTTGTTAGTGGACGCATTAGAAGAGACAGAAAGAGGACCTGCGGCCATCTTCGACAGACAGACAACAGCTAGCAGCTACAGATCAGGCAGCCTCGATGGAACGGCGGCTGAGAGAGGAGACGGTGACAAAGCACGGTACGTCACTGCCATGTAGCGGCGACGCTAACGTATGTGCACATCCGCGGTGAAGAAATAGTTTCGCAATATTGGATGGATTACTATATTTGAAAATTGTATAAAGCACACACAAAAAAATGCTTCAACATTGCAATTTATTCAGTTATCTAAAAAACGCGTCAAACCAGACATTGGCTCAAGTACATTATTTATTCATGTGAAGTTCTATAAAACACATTTAAAAAATTACAAAAGCATTTAAGAATACAATGAGAAATCAATAAACACTGTAACTGAACCAAAATTGTATCTGTATTTAAATAAAAATATAAAGAATCCTTTAACCATAACTATTAACTATTAGTTAACGTTGAATATATTTACACACTGTTTTTGAATGATACTTGTTCGTAATATAAACTCATCATCAATAATTTGAGAAAAGACATGAAATAGTGTTTGTACTTTATGAAGCATTGTACTTCATTTCCCCATACATTACCACCAACAGGAAGAAACGCGTCATCACCACAGGTTTCTGTTACGTATTTTACAGGAAAGTACGGACTTCTCACATTTGTCTCTAGAACATATCCGTCCGCTGATGAAAAATAAACTATAAACGTGTATAAATTAATAACAAAAATAAATGAATGAATTTAGAGCATGAAAAAATACACAAATTAGAGTAGTAATTTTGATACAATTGTTTTTTTAACTCACATGGTCTAGATATTGAATAACAATTGCTCAAACTGTATAAATAGCTGCTTAAGTACTAAGCTGGGGAAGGACCAAAACACTGTTTAAAGCTTATTGTGATTTAATTTCAAGAATTTTCAACAGTTTGAACTTAAGGAACAAAACTCAATGTTCTATTTGAGCAGTACTCAGAACACAGTGTTCACTTACAGCTCTCAACTCTTGCTGCCTAAAGCTTTGCAGTAACCAAAATTGAACAGCAGAGGTCAGTAGAGGATCGACAAATTGGCATGAAGCATTAGGCATCTTGGGGTTGACTTTGCTCTGAGGACTCAAAGCACCCCAGCTACATTGTATTTATTAGGAATTTCTAAATAGTTTTATTAAAGATAAATGACATCTGAAGCCTTATTCACAATCAATGTTTATTATGATGAATATTATTGTGCAAAAAACTTTGAAATTCTTTACATATTGCTTCCAAACAGCCTGATTTTCCTGCACTTTTTAAAAAAGGTGAACTTTATTGATAGTTTTAATCAAATTTTAAAGATATTTTTTGGACATTTGTTGCTTTATTATCACTCATTTTCACTCCAGTTGTTGCACCTGCACTATTTGTTCTAATGTGCGCTTTAAAAAAAGGCAAGTAAAAATGATACAAAGAATTTTATCAAATTAAAAAAGGTCTTACATTTTATATATATATTTAGCAGACTTAGCCCCAAAACAAGTCGGGTTAATTTACAGGTACACGATGTGTTTTCTTTTGTTTGACACAGAGTTTAGAGATAGGATGATACATAACAGCTGACAGATTGAGGAAATGAGATCAATAGGAGCCCGAAAGCACATTATTGTCTTTAGACAATAGTTATATTTGTGTTATATGTATTCTTCTAAAGTTAGTGAAAACACTTCTTCCATAAACTGTCCAAAGTTCTAAACATTATGTAGGAGACACAGAATACCACCCACACTGATTTATTGCTTGGTTTTGGTGATACGCTGCATAAACTAGCAGACTGAAGTGTCTCTTGTCCTTGTCATTAACCAACACCTCCAACTAGCACCTCCGACCAGCACTTACGCAGTTACCACGACAACAGGAATACTAAGCATTCTTCCTCCGGTTGCCCCGGTGACGCTAATTATAGGGTGTGGGAGGGCTCGTGGGACGGCAGAATTCCAAAACGACCATAACGACGCAGGAGAGAGGCGTTTGGGGACGCCCAGTGACGAACAAGGGCTTAGTTATACACACACACACGCCACTCCCTGGAGCGTGTGTGTTTAGAAGCAACTAACACAGATTCCCCGGGGACACGTGTGCATGCCTGCCCTACTATGATAATTACTGTGGTGAGATCACAAACCCATTGTGTGTGTGCATGACAGGCATATTTGTACAAATGAAGGTTTGCGTGCGCAGGGATTTTTGGAGAGTGACTGAATTTGAATGTTTAAAATGGATCAACTTGTCATTTATGTCAACTTTATGTTTTTGTGCACTTATCAAGATGTAGACAGAGCTTTAAGGAGTTGGATCTCCCTCAATCTTTTCCCAACACACACACACACACACACACACACACACACACACACACACACACACACACACACACACACACACACACACACACACACACACACACACACACACACACACACACACACACAAACCAGGAAGGACACCAAGTCAAGGGCTACAAAGCAAGGGCACGAGCAAAGGAAAAGGGCATAATAAAAGAGCTGTGTGTGTGTGTGCGTGCGTGTGTGCGTGCGTGTGTGTGTGTGTGTGTGTGTATAAAGGCAAGAGCTGACTGGATCAAAAATAAAGTGAAGGCACAGATAGCTGAGGAGGAGAGGCTGAGAGGGAATTGCTTCGCAGCAACAGGGTCAGAGGGGACGGATGCCAAAAGAAGGCCGAAGAGATTAAAAGAATATTGACACAGAGAGGGATTCATGTGTGTGCCAGAGGTACAGAGGGAGTCAGAAAGAGAGAGAGAGAGAGTTGTGTGTTTGTGTTTTGAAGGCAACAGAGATAGAGAGTGTGTGCAGTTCGAGCTGAGTGAAAAACGTAGCTTCAAACAGAGTTAGAATGCCTCCGTCTGGCATAGGAGGAGGTCTACTCTTTACATCGGCCAAAGCAGCAAAATTAATGCGAGCGAGGACAAAAAGGAGAGTTCAAAGGTCACATATGTTGAAGACTTTTTTGCCATATTCTGTTCCCACAAAGGGTCAACATCTCTTTAGATATTAATGATCTGGATCCTGATGTTGGTTTATCTGCAACAGAGGAGTTTAAACAGTGGATGTAGCTCCTAACATCACCTGTTAGGGGTGGTACTCTGCTGTTTTTAAAGCATTCAGTTTGGCATCTTGCTCTTTTTGGAGTCAGATGTGAGAATATTTGAACAAGTCATGTAATAATGAAGAATGGTGAAGTTATCAGTCCACAACATATCTGTCAAATTGATGATAAAAATATCTGTTTCACTGAGTATCTATGAAGAAAAAAGCACAAAAACGGCTTTTTCCTCTCTTGACATCGTTCAGTTTTATTTAGGAAGTAAAAAATAAATGACCGTGACTAAGAGTAGAGTGTCTTTGAACCACATTAAAAGGGAAATCATTCCTACTTGACACTTAGTCTGCTAGCAATTTTGTTTTTATCAGCTGCTTAACAGAGATCCTGAGCTTTTAAAGCTGACTATAAAATCTCTAACAGCAGAGCAACAAAATCTAAATTCAAAAGGGAGGAGATCAGAACCAAAGGAAACCCTAATTTGGAGCTCATGAGTCTCTTTTGTTGCATTAAGATGGACCTTTCTGGATAGGAGTGGATACAAAACATAGAACATGCCATATAAGCAGAAAGAAATAGAAAAATGTGTAATCCTGACATGTTGTTGTGTGTTTATATGAAGCTAAATGGAATAATCTAACACCTACAGTACATGTCTGTTTTAAGCCACAATAATACCTTTTAAATAAGAACTGTAATCAAATCGACTGCAGCACATCATCATTTTAGTTCATCAGTTTGCACCTGCAGCTTCTACAGTATTTGGCAAGCTGCTGAACAGCTGATTTGTTAACATTTCTTCCCTGTGTTGCACATTTTAGAGGCAATGTTTAAAGTGAATGAGTGCCCACTCACACGACCTGCCTCCTGTCTGTGGAAAACAACAGATCAGGCAGAGTCCTGCACCAGCTCTAGGTCCCAAACTCATTAAGAGCAGGGTTTTTTCTGCAAAAACGCTGCTGACTAATTCCAATAATTTGCTCAGAGCATGCCTGTGTGATTAGTCACAGGTCAAAGGGTCAAGGGTGAGCTCAGATGCAGGTACAGGTGTAGATTTTGTTTTTTGACTCTGGAAGTAAGCTGAGATTTAAATGAAATAATGTAAGCTACATATTTATCTACATACTGAGTGAGGATGTGAGCTATGAGGGACAAACGTTGACATGAGCAGTAATGTAATGCATTAATTATAGTGCATATCAGAATGATTAGTTGTTCACTTTTGATTTAATAAAAAAATAAATGTATCAAATGAATAAAGAGGCTAAATGAATGTATTTACTCTCAGTCTCTGACCGTCTGTTTCTGGAAAAACATTCATAAAAAATTTGCTGTGAAAACTTTCCTTCACAAAAACAAACATAAATTGTAAAAACAGAATAATACTTTTGTTATGTTAAATTAGAATGTTCTCTCGGTTTTTAGCAGATAAACCATGTGCACGTGTGTTTGGACAAACAGGAAACGTTGCCAGGAGAAAATAATTTTTTCTCATCTTTTATGTGTGAGTGAAGTGCACGTGTGCATTGTCTCACAGATGGACCGGGAGAGAGGAAAGCAGGGAAGTGGGGCTGAAAAGCTTGTGTGCATGTGTGCCAGCAAGCAGGAAAACGAGCTCCATGCCTCACACACTTCATGCATTTGTTCTATTGTGCCGATTCATCCCAAATGTGGAGGGAGAGGAAGAGAGAGGAGGGATGGAAAGACCTTCTGCAGAGTGAATGATGTCAGTAACACTCAAAGCCTGGGAGAGGAGGGGCAGGTAGTTTGTGTGTGTGTGTGTGTGTGTGTGTGTGTGTGTGTGTGTGTGTGTGTGTGTGTGTGTGTGTGTGTGTGTTGGACTGTTTCTTTTGTATTTGCCAGGCTTTTGTTTGTGTTCATGGGCGGGCCAGGAGCTGCCGTCAGCCTCCTTCAGCCCTGCCTCATGTTGAATGCTGCGTGTGTCTTTGTATGTGTGTGTGAAGCTCTTTGAGTGCCAGAGCAACAGAAAACTCATGATGCACCATGTGTGTGTGTGTGTGTGTGTGTGCATGTTACAGAGTTTCTGAAACACTCAGAGGTCGTGTTGTAAATGAAGATGTGTTGAGATGAGAAAATAATAAAATTATTTAAAAGTTTAAAAGATATTTACATTTCAAAATAGATGATTTGGCTTTGAACAGCTTCAACATGTTTAATCAGTAAAAAGTTCTTTATTTTGACAACTTCTACCGACTTTTCTTTTCCCCATAATTAAACTGACCTTTTGTTTGACCTCACTCACCCTCCTCCTGCTTGTATTCAGCTTGGGCAGCGTCCCCTCCATCTCTTCTCCTAACATATTTCTGAACTCCAGACTCTTCCCTTCCCTTCCCCTCCTCATTTTGTATCAAGGCCTCTGGTTTTCTTGTGCAGGTATGAGACTGGGAGGGTTTGAATGTGTGCAATGGAGGTTGCAGAACGAGTGAGAGGTACTCGGGTTTGACTCTGGTGACAAAGGTTTTTGTTTCCTGGAGGTGCTCGTCGCTCCATGAGGTCTAGAGGAGGCCTGGAGGAGCCACACTGGTGGAACGCTCCTGCTGAGCTTGAGCAGCCAGCTCCTCCCTCTCCTCACACTCCCTCCTTACGTCTCCAGGAGAAATTAAAAACATTTCTTACCTAAACTGGTTTCACACCAACAGCTCTGGATCGTTGTCTGGACTATGTTGGCATTTTGAGTATTAAAATTACAACCCTGATTTTGCCTTACACTGATTTATTTCAGCATAAGACCAAGAAAAGTTTGATTTAAGTCTTTATTTATATACGTTCATTTTTATGCTTGTTGAAAGATTAGTTAGAATTTCTTTTAAAATGTGTTAAAACATTGCATGGTCTCGTTTTGTGGGTTGAAAGTAAATACCAACGATTTAAATCATCTTCAAATCCTGCTTTCTTGCATTAAACAGCATAGCTCAATCAGCCTTTCATAATGTAAAAAATGCAACGCTCCTGTTTATGAAGGCCTAATTTAGAAAAGAATTACATTTATCAACAAAATCAATTTAAAATGAATGAAAACAATATCCTAGGAATGAAATGCAGTTTTGTGTGAAATGAGGCCCATCACATGCTGCAGCTGATGAGAAGAACCAGCAGGTTTGGACCACTTGGGTCACACTCAAGCAGAGCAGTGAGTTTGTTTCTTTTTTTATAAGCTATAAACACATGTGAGAAGTACTGTGTGCCACAAACCTAGGAATGCCCAAAAAGATTAGTTGATTTTCTTTACTAGTAGTTGTTAACTTTGAAGCAAATTTCAAATATCTCCTGTTGGAAGTCAGTGAGGTCATTTACCATTCCATTTCTGTGGTTTTGACTTCATTTAAATACTAACAGTGGCAACAATTCTTGTGTTCTGGTGAGTAAACGAAACGGAGGCATCATAATGGAACCACACTTCTCAAAACTTTGCTCAAAAGACTATAGGCCAAAGTCTCCAAAGGCTATCTTCAGATCTAGCAGAAGAGGTTAAAGAGAAGGTGAGGTCGTGGTGCTCAGGAGAGATAATAGAGGCTTGAGGAACAGAAGGAGAGAGTGAAAGATACAGTGACCTTCCACTTCAATCTGAGAGATCAATTTTGCAGTGATGGCTAAGAAAGGGTGACTGTTCAGAGCAGCTCAGTGACACTAAAAATCTGTCAGAGTCAAAGAGACTCGGTCAGCAAGACCCAGCAGGCAGGTCGCCTTAACACAGCGGTACTATCACATACAGCACACTCCGTTCACATGGAAGCAACATACGCATGAAACCAATAAATACACAAAGTCTGTTCCTCCTAAAAAAAATCACTAAACAGTTTGGAATAGAGCAGCGGAGAGTGAAATCTATCATGTGCCTGGAAGCAACATGGAGCACATTATATTGTTTACATTCTGAAGTCTACTGACAAATAAAAGCAATGTGATTAAGTAAAGCGTGATTAGAGCCAACTGCACAGACAAAGAACGAGATACAGGAGCTGCTGGGTTTATAACCAGGACTCTGAAATAAAAAGCCATTCTTTCAAGGTCCATTCATGATTTCACATCCAGTCCCAACCGATCCAGAGCCAGGTTATAAATAAAGCTCACTGGCTCGTTTAATTACAAACATGTGCTGTTTGAACGGTTTACATCGTTACCACCATCTGCTGTTTGATAACAGACACGTGTTGTTCTCATCCCACCGTGATTCAATGAAAACGCTGCGGTTCTGCACATATAAAAGATTCAGACAGTCTGTGGACTCTTAATGCAATTAATACCTCTGATAGTAAGGCTTTACTCCCACACATGGCACATGTGCACCTTCGGCAAATAAAGGCGATCTGTTTAGGGTCCCGAGTGATAATTACACTATAAGAACAGCAGCATTATATTTATTGAAGCTGGAATTTTAAAGAAAAAAAGTTTTCAATTAGATTTTTTTATTTGCTAAAAGATAAAGCATGTCTGCTAACCTCTGTGTTGTAACTCCCACATAGTCTCACCCATACCTTCATGTGTATTTTCCCCTAAAATCGAAAAACATGTTGCAACAGCAAAGAGCTCCAAGTGTAATTTGTCTGTTTGGTATGTGTTTACACCATATGCTGCAAAAAAAAAAAAACCCATTATGGTCAGGTTTGCTCTCAATACGTCCATAACAACATGCAATCCACCTCCTGTTGGTTTTCAGAGCTCAACTAGTCCACATCAGACCTACACACTAAACCTCAGATGTTTATGTTGTTTACCTTTATTAGCTTCAGATACAGAAACACTTACATTCTGTTTTCAGTCCCTGTTGTTAGAGAAACAGAAGACCTGCTCACTGATGGGACTGTGAGGATCTAAAAGATGCAAAAACAGTCAAAATAAAAAAAATAGAAAGCTTCACACTCGGAGTTTCTCTGCTTCTAAATTAGTTTATATTGTTCATCATCTCTACTTTAAGTTTCATATAAAACACATTGATTTAGCCAAGCTGAACCATCTAAACAAGCTTTAAAACACATTAGTGATGAGCAATATCAAGATGTTCAAAACTACAATGTTTCTCTCACGAGTCAACACCTCAAGTCATGAAAACAAGAATAAACATCACAGTTTAATAATGCACTTTTTAACTTGTTGCATTTCTATTATGTTGTAACTAACCACCAAGTAGCAACCGACCTCTGAGCTAATGTTGCTCAGGTAGAGAGTTTGATAAATTCATGGACAAGGCTATATAGATAGTGTAATAATAATAATAATAATAATAATAATAATAATAATAATAATGAAAGAGATTAAAGAGAAGTTGGCTTTAGTGTTGTCAACACTGATCATGTGATGCTTTAAATCATATGACCTTATGCAAACTTTCTCAGTTTTACTCACTTTCAAATACTGTCAGATGCATTTGCAGATTTTCTGAATTTGATCAGAAGGAGGATTAGTCATGAAGGTTGTAAATGAGTTGCTTTGGTGAGAGCTGCATGTGTTTTTGAAGAGAAAATAAAAGCAGCATCTTGTTATTCTGGACAGTGAAACAAGTCACTGACAAACTCACAGAACGCTGGATTTCAAATATAACACAACCCACTGGTAACACACGCAGATTGTCGACCTTGTGTGTTGTGTAACCTCTGCCTTAGTGGGAGGTTAAAGGTCAGGCACATTGTCCTCGGGACACAGTGACGTTTATTTCTTGTGCAACAAACCCAAAGAGAGAGAGACAGATGAGAGGGGACTGAAGGGGCAGCAAGTGAAAGACACACAAACAGAAAGACAGATGGACAGGTGGAATTTGGCTGAGAATGAAGAGAAAACCCTAAACAAAGAAAAGAGAAGAGGGAGGACAGAGGTTGTGGCTCCACCTGTGGCTGTTTGAGTTTATTACAGTCATTAAGACAGAATTGACTATTTTAAAATATTACAAGCTCTTTTAATATTTTAGATATGCAACTTAAAAAGCTGAATTTAGGAACACATCCCCACATAAACATATAAAATTTGGACAACTTATAGAAGAGCAATAAATCTTTGACCATTTGGAATCTGTTCAGTGGAGGACACTCTGATGGACACAGACCACTGTGGTGGGTGATGAAAAGTGTTTATGACCTGATTTTTATTGTTTCTCAGTTCTGAACTGACTGATCGTTCCCCAGAGAATGATCATTACTTTGCTGTCTGGAAAAAACCGATAGGGTGAAAGGTCACTGATACCCTCCACCAGTCGAGGAAAAACCCTCAGACGTTGTAGCGGTAGCCTAGCAACAGAGTGATATCACAAGGTCACGATCAAAAGCCTGTTATCTCAAACCAACATGCACAAACATTTTCTGATCAATACATCTTTTCCAAAGGAAAAAAACCGAAGATTAAAGCTTGGGTTTGAACTAGATAAGAGCTGGGAGAGATCGTTAGAGGCACCGTTAAAAAGCAGAACAAAAAGCAAACGAAAGAAAAATGAGAAAGGAATATACTAACGTCTGATTCAACTTCTGCTCCAACACGATCAAAAATGGTCCATTTAAATGAGATGTGAAAGAACAGAAAGACAAGGGTGGTGGTGGTGGGGGGGGGGGGGG
>SSNR01000099.1:1473162-1501998 GCA_006937965.1 Callopanchax toddi | reverse complement strand
GGGGGGGGGGGGGGGGGGGGGGGGGGGGGGCTGCTGAGCTGAAGGTCCATGACTGACATAAAAGAGCATGTCAACTGTGAAATTGGCATCAGGGCACCTTGAACTGGCTGACCCTATCTGGACAGGCAGACTGAAAGGGAGGCAGTTAAAGAGGCGGATGGAGGACAGAGACGGGGGCGCTGATAGAGAGCTGCCAGCCAACAACGCTATGGGGGGGGTGATTAACAAACGAGGAGAAAACAAAAGGCAATCACCTGATTTAATGACCTCTACAGAACACTTTGTGATTATGACTGAAAGAAAGTGTTGAAATGCTCTTTTTTAATGTTTCAGATCAAAACCATTTTAATATCAGACAAAGACAAAATGAGTTAATTTAAAATGCAGTTTTCAGATGATGATCTTGGAGGTCACACAAAACAGCTGGTCCAAAACTGTTTTTATCTGAGAAATATTTCCAAATTGAGAAGGTTGGTGTCAAAACCTGCCTCCAAACTGCCGATATGTTTTGTCAAACCTCCCTCCTTATCAGCATCTTCCTGTGCAACCTTTGTTTTACTTTGCTGCCCAAGGCCCCAGATAGCAGCAGATGGTGAGCTTCCTAGATGCATAAACAAGTCCTTCCTATATCCTATAAGAACGTTAGCATTAGGGGTGTAAGGAAAAATTGATTTAGTGATATATCACAATATTTCATGTCACAATATTATATCAATATTTTTAAAGCACAATATCGATTATTTTATTAATAATTTACATGGGCGGAACTAAAGTTCCGCGGGGCGGAACTAATGTTGGAACAACTCGAAAAGACTCTGGATTGTCTTGAGCGTGGTGTCGGCACTGCTAGCCGACAGTCCTTTGATGACGGGAGTGACCAACTTAAGCCTTTCCAAGAGGATTCAAGTAGATGGGAGCGTTCCAATCAGGACTTTGTATGCTAGTGTTAGAGACTTGAATTTGATGTAGGCAGCTATGGGTAAGGCTAAGGGTAGCCAGTGGAGTTCAATGAACAGAGGGGTGACATGTGCCATTTTAGGCTAATTGAAGACCAAACCATTGTAGAACCATTTGTAGAGGTTTCTCAGTGCAGGCTGGAAGACCAGTTAGAAGGAGTCAAGGCAGGAAATAACCATAGACTGCATCAGGGGCTGGGTGGCATTGTGTTAGGTATGATCTGACATTTTGTATGTTAAAATAATGCAAAGTAATACAAACAAGTGAAAGAGATAACATGATCTTTAAAGATCAGCTGTTCATCAATCATAACACCCACATTTCAAACTACCTTTGATGGAGCAAGAGATTAGCAAACTTTATGTTGTCGGTCAGGTTCTATTAAAGCTGCCAGAAGGAGTATTTTTCTATGTGTCAAAGTTTTCTAAATGTTTTAAATGATATTTCAGGTCTAAACTATGATCTATGGGTTGAGTTCCACAACATCTGTTAGTCTGATGAAGACCCCCCTTCGTCCTGTCGACCCCTTTGCATTTTTTCAGGCCGCCGAACTGTTTCAGCCAATAAAATTCAAATTTCCGTATTTGGTGTTGATACTCGACGTGTATGCGCATCACGCAAATCCGCAGAGGTGGGGGCCGCCCGCACACCCGTCACTCTGTTTTTTTTCCGTCGACTTCAGTTCGGATAAGAGCGACCATGGAGCAGTCGGGGCAAACCTCTGCACCAAAGTTAGCTATTCCTGGGCTACCAAGAGCTTCATCAGTTACAGCTGATAACAAATAATAAAACTAAGGTAATGCGCACACACAATTTCAGAGGTGGAGTTAGACGGAGCGGGAGGTGGGGGTGAAGGGATTTTTAGGGAAGAGCCGTCTTGTTTTGAATTAAAAAACTGATCTTTAGCTGAAATCCTCCTTCTGGCAGCTTTAAGTGATTTATTAATTCCACAGGTCTGGGTGTGGTTAATGCTGAACTCACTTTCCAAATAATGTGGTTAATCATATTTAATTCATGATTAATTCATTTTTTCCACACAGGACCATATTGATTTTGATTCTTTTCCTCTAATAAATGAAGTCATCTTTTGAAAACTGCGTTTTGTATTTACTCAAGTTATCTTTGTCTGAAATTGAAATTAATTTACTGATCTGAAACATTTAAGTGTGACCAAAAAAAAAGAAGCAAAAACAGAAGAAATTGTAAGGAGGTTAAACACTTTATCACAGCTCTGTAATGGACATTTTTTAAACACATCTTGCAATATGAGAATTGTCCATTAGACAAAAAAAAAATCACCTGATCTTTAGTTCTTTGAACCTCAGAGTCTTTCAGCATCTTTCAGTTCACTGTTTTGGTTTTACCGTCTGCATCTTCAGTCTTTTGGTTTCTCACATAGCTCTCTCTGTTTGTTGAACCATGTAGCTGTTGTCAGCAAAAACACTGCAAAAAATACATTTACTACACTTTCTGGAGTGAAAGGCAGATGGACTGATCAAGAGCTTTATTGTTTAAAATTTGAGATGAAAAGAGAGACCATTTTCTTAAAGTGTGTGCAAAAAATATACAATCCATAGTGTAAACCAGATAAATGTTAGGTGGATTTGTTTTTAAATTTAGCTGACTGTGACTGTTCTTGAGACATACACAAGAGTAATGTAAAAATACATAAAATAGTTTAAAAATGTTTTTGTTTTACTGAGAAAAGTAAATTTGAGGATGCTATCAAAGTAGCAATAAACTGAAGAGAGTGATATGAGGAGGAAATATAGAGGATTAAAACATAACCCACAGGTGTCTTTGCTTCTTTTACAGTTTAGTTTTGAACTAAACTATTTCCTCCTTTGCTGCTGGAAGTGAAAACGTCAGTGTCTGCTGCCCACACGTCTAAAAAAGAGCCGCCAGAGGGAGGAGATCAAATACGGTATCGGTTTTAGGAGAAATAACCAGAGGAGAGCAGATTAAGAGTTCACAGAACCATGAGTGGTCTGTGAAAGCTTACAGCTAATCACAGAAAACTGTCTTTACAGCAGGATTTGAGCGGGTTTAAAAAAATTCTACTACTGTTAAGTGCTTAGCAATTATTTATTTATAAAAAATATTTCTAGAAAAATATTTAAAAGGTTTCAAGATATATTTTGAGGCAATAAAAGCAAGAGAGAAAGGTGCAGCAGAAAGTTGAGCTAAAGGACAGACAGGGGAACTACGGCAAGTCCCCCCAAAAATTAGATGTGTTTGTTTGTTTGTATGGGACTGCGTGCATGCATGTGTTAGTGGTTGGCCAGCTGAGGCGTATCGTGACTGCAGCCTCAGACGGTTCACTCACACACACGCACACACACACACCTAAAAGTGCACAACACACTCACACTGAGTCTAACAAAGTCACTCCTGCTTATCAGCTTAAAAAGCTGTCCTCACTGTCCTGTCTTTGTAGCATTTTATAAAAATGTTCCCACATTCTATTTAATTTACTCTCTCATGCACACACACACTGACTCTCTCACTCCTTTCTCCTCACATGCATCTCGCTTCCTTTATGTGCTGCATCCATCTTTTCACGTTTTATCTCACAATTCAAATGAGCTGCACTTTGCACAGAGATTCATCACTGCACACTCTGCTGCCAGAGTAAATATGAACTCCATCTGCAGCTCTCTCTCTCTCTCTCTCCCTCCCTGTTCATTTATAACCCACTCACCTTGTTCATCTGTGGTAACACTCACCCAATACTTACTAAATTTACCTCACGCCACACATAAAGCAACAAAAATGTTTCTTTCTAGAAAGGACCGTTAACACGCACGTTCAGCATTCCTCTCAGCCATCAGTGTGACATCCTCCTCCCTGATACTCCCCTCCTGCTGCAGCTCCTCTTTCAGGTCTCGTACCTCCAACTCTCTCTCCTCCAGCGAGATAGTTTCACTTTTAGGAAACACAAGACATGATCTTTGTGGCTATGCTCATTTTTCATCAAACACACACACATTCACACAAATAATATTTTGTTTTAACACCATGATTGGACTTTGCACAGGAAGTGGGTAGGAGGGGAATTTGCATTGACAAAAACAGTGGGAACACAAGAGGCTGAAGAGGATTTCAGCATTTACTTACAAACTCTGGAAATGTATCGCCTGCCAAAATAGTGATCTTTCGTTTGCTAAAACCTGACATTTCTTTGTTGTCACCCATCCAGTAAGCGTTGCTCTGTGGGTGGATTTATATTGGATGTTGTAGGAGGACTGTTTGCCTGCTGTCGTCCTATTTCTGCTGTCTCACCTCCGCTGTCTGGATTCGAAATCTCTTGCAAACCACAATATTCATCATCCTGTCTGCATGCGAGTGTGAGCTCCAAGAATGCTAAAAGGCACGAAGGTAAATAACCACTCAGGCAGAGCGGAGGACAGCTCTGCAGACTGATGAGGCAAGCTGCTGGAGGCAGTCGCAGCTGTTTCTAACTTCAAACTTGTCACTAATGTAAACACAAGTGTTTCAGATGGTGTAAACCTTTCTGAATTATTGTTGGCAGCACCACAAAAACGAGCTTTTCTTAACTTTTAAAGAGATGTGCTATGGTAGATAGATGAGCCACATAGATAAATATGTTTATTGCTACATAGAAAAATACCAGTTTGTCTCATTGATTAGTTTGAAATGAGTAGAAACAGAGAACGACCAAAAAATTGAAAAAGAGATGTTTTTAACTTTTTATAAATGTATTTATACTATAATTATAAGTTTCCTGTTTCCTTTCATGTTAAAATGATCCCTCATCATCAGTAGAAGAATAAAAAGACATGCGAATATAAAATGAAAAATTTAAGAAATGCATATATAATTAAAAAAGAAATAAAACATACAATTTTCTGGTGGTACTATGTTCTGTGTACTTTTTGCTGAAGTTGTGAGTTTCCTTGCTGGCTCTGTGAAAGCAGCATCTGGTTCTTCTTCCTTTCCTCTTTCAGCTTTAGCCCCGCCTCCCTGCAAAGCTCCTCCATCGTCTCCCTGAGGTGCAATGCACTCTGGGATCTGTGTTCTTCGAGGACAGCTGTCAGCTGCAAAAAAAATAAAAAATTCAAAAACAAAAGTGAAAATAAATATAGAACAAACCCATTTTACATAATTCTCACAAAGTATGAACTAAAATACTGAAGAAACATGATAACCTTTAAAATGATGATGTGATAAAAACTCGACTTTACTGTCTGAGTTAGCATGACAAAAATGACTGATGCATTTGATGTAGGCCAGATATATAAAAAGATTTAAGCTCTTTACTAAAGCACATCCATCTAAAGAAAGACCTTAAAACTATTTTGGCTCTAAAGTCCTTTAATACCCATTAGAGCAAACATCAACCCCTCTGTATCCTATAACACAGAACATCAAACGTGATTTTGTTCCGTGTCGTAATAAGTGCTGTTAAAATAGCAACAATACAAGGCCTTGTTGGAGGGTGTGACCTTTGGCTCCTAACACAAAGCTGTCTGTAATATATTTATAGTCTGGGGTCAGCCAAGGCCGCCTTGTGCATTTCCTCCAGCATTAGAGAACAGACAAATAGAGCGTCAGCACCGAGGGCCAAGACGATTGTGATTGTGCCTTTATCTGTATGCATGCCTACAAGTGTGAAAAAAGTAAAAATAAATAAATACATTTTTAAAAAAAAGGATGTGGGTGTTAGAAAAAATTTAAAAATCTGCAGACTGGCATGTGAAAATGTGTATATTTGACTGTGTGTGTGTGTGTGTGTTATGGTTATGGTTTGAGACGTTGTGTGAGAGGCTAAGATTGCGTGTGTCAGATGAAATGAAACAACACCACTTCCTTCTTGTTGGTTGAATATACGTGTGAGGAGTATGGATGGTTTGTGTGCGTGTGTGTGTGTGTGTGTGTGTGTGTGTGTGTGTGTGTACACAGCTGCAGATTGTATCTGAGAAGTGCATCAGCACAGCCACTTCCTTTTTGTGGGCATCAGCCCTAAGCGAGGTCGGGAAGCTCATTATGTCAAATAACCTGTATGTTTGTGAGGGTGGGAGCTAACAAATACGTGTCAGCGCCTTCACACACATGTGCTGGCGTGTGTGTGACATTTTCACATCTAGGTTGGGAACTTTTTTTGAGACATGAATATATGTGGTGGACTTGTCCAGCGTGTCCCCCCACCTCTCGCGCTGTGACTGCTGGAGATTTGCACCAGCTCTTACTGGATGAAGCAGTTCAGAAAAAAATGGATGTATTGGTCTGGATGTAGGAAATGTGTGACAGAGCTTGTATCAGC
The DNA here is from genome assembly GCA_006937965.1 of Callopanchax toddi. Lineage (NCBI taxonomy): Eukaryota > Metazoa > Chordata > Actinopteri > Cyprinodontiformes > Nothobranchiidae > Callopanchax > Callopanchax toddi. The sequence goes on along the minus strand of SSNR01000099.1, from coordinate 1,495,757 downwards.
TGACGTTGACTCAAAGGTTTGTACATCAGCTCATGGAATACACTCTTAAATATAGCAACCCTCACAGATTTATTCTGCTTCTGCTTTATTTCATGTTTCATATCAGAAAACAATTCCAGTATCAGACAAAAGTAACCAGTATGAAAAAGTTGATTCGACCCTGTGAAATCCTTAATTCATGGTAATTAACCACATTATTATAAAGCTGAGTTCAGTTTCACCAGCCACACCCAGGCCTGAAACACCAACCTGTCTGACAACATGAAGAAGGCTAAAAGATCTCAAAAAGCAACACAACTGTTCTAAAGAAATTCAAGAACAAATGAACCATGAAAAAAATAAAGCTGCAGGCCTGACTTGGTTAAAGTTAAGGTCAGAGGTCATGATTCAACAATAAGAAAGTGACAGAGGAATCAATGGCTTCTTCCAAGGCCAAAACCTCTGGTGACCAAAAAAGAACACAAAGGCTCATCTCATATTCACAAAAAAAAAAAAAAAACCATCTTGATGATTCCCAAAGACTTCTGGGAAAATGTTCTCTGTGTTGAAGAGACAAAAGTGTAAAACTAACACTATTTCAGAAAAACAACATCATACCTACAGTCAAACGTGGCGGTGGCAGTATGGTGGTCTGGAGCTGATGTGCTGCTGCAGCTGTGACTGATGGACCCATGAATTCTAATCTATACCAGAAAACTCTGAGCGAGAATGTCTGTACATCAGTTTATGCGTTTTTCTTTCTAACCTACTGAAATCTGTTTGTTAATCTGAAACATTCAAGTGTGACATAAAAAACCAAAACAGAAGAAGCCTGTGAAGGGGCAGAATACACGTCCACAGGTCTCTGGCTTTCAGCTCTTTAGGAGATCTGAAGATCATTTCCATCTTTTGTGGCAGTCACGTCATCAGAAGGGTATGAAATCAGTTCCTGGTAAAAACTGTTATCTAATTTGTTTGTTTTCTCAATTTATGCACAACAGTATTCTGCATCACTCTGCTACAATCAGTCTTATTGTAAAATGTGTTCAGTTAATTCTATTTAATTCCTATAGCCGGTAATGCACATTTCAAGCAAGCCAGAACTCTACAGCTAAATAAGATTTTTGTACAAATGTACATTTTATTTTATTATGGTAAGACCAATCCATTGTGACATACAAGTAAACCTCAGTGAATTCTGCCCCCAGACAGGGAGACAGACTGCAACACTATTGGCTAATCAAAGACAGACTGGTTTTGTGTGTGTGTGTGTTTGTTCAGTTTATCTAGTGTTAAACAGACTGGGGGTCTTACAGCCCCATAATCTCATCCACATTGTGTGTCAGGATTCTCCCGATTAAACTCTAAACTGTGACAATGGCTTGGACGCCGTCTCAAACGTCTGTTTACTTCTGTCTGCCAGTCGTAAACCGATGCAGCTGCAGTCACAGAGCTCAGTGTGTCTGACTGCATCACACATTAAAACCTCGGGTCGTAGACGTCACATTTAAACAAGTGGAATATGCTATTCAGCGTTTCAGGGTCCTTGATCACTATTGATTTGACCCATGTGTTCACCGTTGACTGCCACCATGTGTCTGTAGTGTTAAGAAACCACTCAAGAACTGAGCAGATGTCATCGACTACTCATTAACTTTTAGAGTCAACCCAACTAAAAATAGTCACAGCTGCTAATCAACCTTTGCAAAGACAAAAACATATATAACCCAGTCAACTTCACAGATAATGAGCTACATTTCCATGTGGTATAGTCATGCACAAATTTCAGGAATCGACTCAAATGAGTATAACTGTAAGGTGATGGGCGATATGCATGTCTTCATATTTACATTTATTCAATCAATCAATCAAATTTTATTTATAAAGCACTATTCATGCCTGGGGCAGCTCAAAGTGCTATTATTTCAGAAAGTAAAGCTCGTTCCCATTTACCTTAGCCAGCAGTCTAATAACATCGGCTAATTATTTATTTAACCTCCCAGACCTGAACTCTTTCACGACATGCATTTTTAATGTCTCTTCACTATTTGGGCTGATTGGGACCTGATGAATGAAAAAACCAATAATTATCTTTGTACTACCTGATGTAGTTTCTGAGAAAAATGATGTCCACGTATACATAAAACACTATAAAGTCACCACAGAGTAATGATGTGCTAAACTGTATTTGGTGTCTGAACACAGCAGGACTTAAACAAAATGAGAGCCTGGTACTGGTAGACTCTAATACCAGTCTCCAGAACCAGACTCTAGTAGTGTGACATCCCCATATGTGGACGCCAGACCTTAGGAGGTTAAATTATTGTTTATATGAAATATCTTTGATTTTCTCTGATTTGGTTTGGTTTATTTAGGGCTGTTATAATAAAGTTAATGAGGACAAAGACTTACCTTTGTGGTTAGTTGTTGTAATCTTGCTTTATCTGGTCAGGGCTTTATTATGAGATGCCATCAAAATATCCATGTGAACACACACAGTCACACACACTCAAGTACTCACTACAGTTCTTGTTTTGTAATAGAAATGATTTGCCGTGTGGATATATATCTATATATTTGCTTTTATCTAAATAACATGTCTGCTTTAACCAAACTGTGTTGGGGGAATATAAACGTATCATCAGGCCAACTGAAGCATTGGAATCCGTATTCACAGAGCAGGCGCCTCAGGGCTAAATAACTCATAGCCGTACTTGATAAACCATCTGTTCCTAAAACCAGATGGAGGTCTTATACAAGGCCAGTGGTTCAATGGCGGTTTTAGCCCATCTCACAAAGATTCTTGGTGCCTTTTGAGCAAATGAAGAGGTCAAATTACAGGCAGAAATCAGTGAATACACCCCAAATTTACACATGGAGGAACGCAAATGAGAGAAGTGACAAGTTTTTTGTTGCAGATAATGAAAAAATTAAGCACAACAAGAACAATATTACATCTGAATCTGTTGTAATCCACAAACCTAAATGAATATTTACATATATCTTGCTTTAAAAACCTTCGTCATGTCTTTGTTCAGGAAAGATAGCTGTAATTCCTTTCTGGGGAAAAATAGAAAGAAAAAAAGAGAACAAACATTGTGAGATGGCCTGGAAAGATTAAGTTTATTATATTGTTGATCTTCTGTAAAAATATAATGTGTCATTTCAGCAGCTGGTTTAGGCCATGTGAGGGAGAATAAATGTCACTGACATATGGGAGAGAAACAGCTGCTTAGAGCTAATGTTTATACACTTTTATTTGAAGGGAAATGCTTTTCAAGCCAGTTTATAAAGAATATCTTTTTCCCATTAGTCACTGTGCTCAGATATGTCATCATCTCAAAACAGTGAGTCTTTAAATACACAAGAATATTGGGTCTTAAAAAAAGCTAGCAAGTGCAAACGAGTAGTACATACATCTGGAATGATCACGTTACAAAATAACCAAGGACAACCTGAGCTCTGTGGTGGATCAACATATTGAATGATTTAAGCTCATTACAGTGATCCAATCAGAATCAAATTAAAGCTGTTGCCAGGCAGGATTTTAAACAATCCCTCAAATAAAGGTTGATTTGGGAGAACAACTTTTCAGTAAGATTTCTCAGAAGATTGACCAGAACTGAAGAGAGAAATCCAAACAATCAACAATTCTCATGACAAGAGACAAGAGCTAATGAAAGAAATGTCCTGGTCAGACTGAACTTTATTCTTGTCCTCACCACTGTGAGTAAACAAACACATTTCTTAGTTCTTGAGGAGTATGTAATATATCTCAGAATAACCTGTTTTGACCTCCCGGTCTGTCACACTGTTATGTGTGTGTAATAAGTGGTGTGTTTGTTTGGGTGTGTTTTCCATTGAGCATATATTACCAGAATCCGGAGGCAAACTGTGCCTTGGAATGACTTAACCCCTTATGGACTAGTGTCGCTAAGTAGCATCGAACCATTTCTGGCCTTAAAACAACCGGATGGAGAATCAGGATTAGTACTTTCATCAAAAACCTTCCATATCCAGTCCTACACATCAGTGATCCCCAACGTTCTTTGCGACATTGACCGGTTTTGTGCCAAGCAATATGTCTATGGACTGTTCGGCTGGGGTTATGTTGGGGGTTTAGGGCACTGACGCTGTTGCCTGTGTGTCACTGACGTGGGGTGTAGTACGTCCTCACCAGAGACCTCACGCTGCACCATGGACCATGGAGCAAACCGTACCCCACTCATTCACCCAGATGAAAGCACTTTGCCTGCAGTCCAGTGGGAAGTGAGGATTACAGAGGAGCTCAGCTCACTTGGCAGCTTGTCAGTAGGTAATCATGGGCTGCAGGCTTGAAACCGGGATGTAACACATTGGTCCTGGGTCCTTCCACCGCCCGACTATAACTCCAGTTGATGTCAGCAGCTCCTCGTCCCCAGTGTGAGCAAGTGTCTGTCTTCCTCCCCTGAGGCACTGGATAGTTTGCCAGAACCATTTTGGAGCCGACCGATAGTCTTTCTCCATGATCTCCCACCCAGAGCAGAACAAGGCCCATTCTGACTCAATGTCCCCCACTGCTCTCGGGACGCGGTCGAAGCTCTGCCGGAGGTGGGAGTTGAAGACCATCTTGACAGGCTCTTCTGCCAGGCGTTCCCAGCAGACCCTCACTATACGTTTGGGTCTACCAGGTCTGCGTAGCATCTTCCCCTGCCATCTGATCCAACTCACCACTAGGTGGTGATCAGTTGACAGCTCCGCTCCTCTCTTCACTCGAGTGTCCAAAACATACGGTCTCAGGTCAGATGATACAACTATAAAGTCAATCATCGACCTGTAACCTAGGCTGCCTTGGTACCAGGTGTACCGGTGGGCATCCTTATGTTTGAACATGGTGTTCGTTATGGCCAAACTGCGACTTGCACAGAAGTCCAATAACAGAACACCACTCGAGTTCAGATTGGGCGGGCCGTTCCTCCCAATCACGCCCCTCCAGGTCACGCTGTCATTGCCCACGTGAGCGTTGAAGTCCCCCAGCAGGACTATGGAGTCCCCAGTTGGAGCACTATCCAACACTCATCCCAGAGACTCCAAAAAGGGTGGGTACTCTGAGCTGCTATTTGGTGCATAAGCACAAACAACAGTCAGGACCCGTTCCCCAACCCAAAGGCGCAGGGAAGCTGCCCTTTTGTCTACTGGAGAAAACCCCAACATGCAGTCTGTGAGTCTTGGCTCAAACAGAAAGCCCACCCCAGCCCTCAGCCTCTTTCCCAGAGCAACTCCAGAATAAAAGAGAGTCCAACCCCTCTCAAGGACTTGGGTTCCAGAGCCAACGCTATGTGTCGAGGTGAGCCCGACTATATCTAGCTGGTATCGCTCAGCCTCTTCCACAAGCTCCAGCTCCTTCCCCGCCAGAGAGGTAACGTTCCATGTTCCAATGCCCAGTTTCTGTGTCGGGATCGGACCTTCAAAGCTCCAGCCTTCATCCATCCGATCCACAATACACCGGACCCTTCATGTTCCTCCTGCAGGTGGTGGGTCCACAGGTGGATGAGATCATGTATCTGGTTCGGGTTGGGCCCAGCCAGGCCCCATGGGTGAAAGCCCAGCCACCAGGTGCTCGCTCACGGGCCCAACCCAGGCCTGGCTCCAGGGTGGGACCCCAGTAACCCTCTAGGCCGGGTACAATGGCTCTTTGATTTTACTTTCATAAAGAATTTTCTGCACCGCACTTTGTCTCACCCTTCACCTAGGACCAATTTGCCATAGGTGACCCTATCAGGGGCACAAGGGCCTCAGACAACATAGCTCCTAGGATCATTAGGGGCCCTCAAACTCCTCCACCGAGATAAGGTTCAAGGAGGAATCAATATATAGTTGTTTTATTAATATCAGCCAATAATTAGTTCAGTTTTAAAAACTAGATATTAAGATTATTATTATTTTATAATTCAAGCTTTAAAGGGTAAGAGACTTTTTCTGTACATATTTAAGATTAAGTATCAGTACTCAGATTACTGAAGTGAATTAGGGTTTAGGCCCCTAATGGGCACTTGAGGGTCCTAATCCTGCTTAGATCTTATTACTGCACTATGTTACAGCACACTGCATCTGAAATAGGGCTGATCGGAATGAGGGAAAAGCATCCATGTCAGGTGAGGTCTTTGTGTGTACAGGTGTTCACACACTATATCTGATAACGCAACAAACAACCTACAACATAATAAAGAGCAGCAGTAATTCATCTCTTCCTCGTCAGGGCAGACACAATATTATTCACTCCACTGGTTCTGGCTAATCACATCAGTCTACTGACCACACACACACATGCACACACACACACACACACACACACACACACACACACACAGAGAAGCACAGAAATAGATGCAGCCAGACATTTATGCATGAACGCTCCCAGAGAGTAGCAACTTTGATGCCAAGTTCTGACTCCCATTTAAACGTGTTTCCACAGTCTCATTATAAAGAGTGAGACTTCATCACCATGAAATCATCAACCAGAGTGTAAAACCTTCCTTTAGATATGTTTGGAACTGTAACAACGTAGCATGCGCAGCACTACGGGTACGAGATAATACATCGGGTGTGTGTGTGTGTACGTGAGTGTGTGTATCAGAAGCATGGAGCCAACAAGAATTTTTTTTTTTTTTACTTCCATTTTTGCAGAAGAAACCCTGGAGGTGAGAATTTGACAGATTTGTGAAGCAGAAGCCTTTTTAATATGGAACAAACTGCTGATGCATACAGTATCTGGGTATGTCTGTTTGAGGGGAGAGGAGGGGAGGGGAGAAGAGGGGAGGGGGTGTTGAGTGCCCTGAGTGTGTATGTGTCCTGTCAGATATCATTCCCCTCTGGTTATAAAAAAAAAGAGGAAAAAAAATAACACCCGGCAGATCTCTGGAAAGATAGTGTACCAGCAGTTTTAAAATCAGCTTTCAACCTGCGCATGTTAGACTCACATATTTCACTGTCTGTGTTAGACGCCCCCCCCATACACACACACACCCCAGGGAGCATGAGCGTGCAGCTTCAGCCCTCAGAAGGAGGTCTGGGGGGGATTATAGGGAGGAATGATGAGAAAATCTGAGAACACTCTTTCATTTGCTCACACGCCAGCCTGCTTTTAAGGACGGCCAATGGTGTATGATGTGTGTGTGTGTGTGTGTGTGTGTGTGTGTGTGTGTGCGTGTGTGTGAGCGGCTGCTCCCTCTTCAAAAGGCACATTCCCTCTTTCTACTGATAACATCTTTGTGTGCACACCCAGACAACCGAAGGCCCAGCTCAAGGGCAACTTTAAATAGTTTTTTGTTGTGATTGAATCAACAATGTAGATGAAGAGTTAACAGGAATCTCTGCTGACATCATCCACCCTTCGGGCTGTTTTTAGGGACACGGCTTTCCACCTGGAAAGATGATTATCATTTCAAAGTCAAATAATCTTCTCACATTAACCCAGATTTTCAAAGCTGGGAGACAAAACTGGTCTAATTTTAAAGCAAGGGCAATTTATAGATTACGAATTAAAAGGATTGACAGCAATGATAGAAGTCAAGATTGAAACAACGTTGCACTAGGGGGGAAAATGGGCAAAAAACTTGAGAAAATACAGAAATAGAAGAGAAAAGTGTGAAGTAACCTTGGAGGAGGGAGTTATCTTATGCTCAAGGCATTACTCCACATCTCAGTGAAAGTGTGGACAGGCTGGAGAGCTTCTGAGAACATCATTTTTGTCACGAAAACCAGGCTGCTTGAAACCACTTGAAACATGTTCTCTCACATTTAAAAGATGGATGAGGAAGCAGAGATACTCCTGACCTCTCTTGACTTTTAAATCTTTCACTCTTTCCACTCATTGTGGCTTTCCTCCTCTCCCGGTTCTTTCCCTCACTTGCTCTATCTCCTTTTTAAACTCTGTCACTTTTACTGAATGAAGAAGGCAGGCTGTGACGTTTTCTCTCTCTCTGTGTGTGTGTATGTGTGTGTGTATGTGAAGAGCACATGACGTAACCATCTAAACCACAGTCACAGCCTCCCTCCTCTCCTCCCCGCCTCCTGTCTCCTCTCCTTATCCTTCTCTTCATCATATTAGTCTTTCATTTCTCTCATCAGTTCTCACCACCCCTCAGTCTTAGCCTGGCCTGGGAAAACTGTGATCTTGTGGTTTCTAAGATTCTCTTCACAGTCACTTCACGATTGATTTTCATCACCAGCTGAATCTCCCTCATTAGGATTTATAACTGAAGATGCACATGAACCAACAGATTAAGGGTGTCGTTACTATAGCAGAAAGAATACTTTCAGCATTACTAATCTGGCTTCAAGCCTACTTTGACGATATTGTTTCTAATTGGAAAACTAAATCAGAGTTATACATAATTATGCACTCATTGACAAATGAGAATTCATCTGTCTGTCTGAAATGAAACTGCTCATGCTGAAAGGTCTCATGATGATATTGCTATTATCATAACATCAGATGGATAATGGAGAAAGCAGCATGGTTTCACTGATTCAGTGAAGAAGTCAGTCCACAGCTGTTGTAACTGGCCTTTGAGATTCAGATCAGTTCTCCATCTGACTGACAAGCTGATTGCACACATGTCCAATTGAGAAAAGTTCATTGCTTTAAATAATGACTAGATAAAGAGTCTCCAATTACTTTGGTTGTAAAAAGTGATGGCGAATGATGCAGTTTACAGACCCTGCTAGAGCCTGTGCAGCACACATGGAGGTCAGGTAACTAATTACAGCTTAACATACAGTATAAGAAAAGAACCAGAACATGCAGCAGCAAAGACAAAACAACGTAAAAAAAACAAGAGTCAGCACCTGAAAAAACGATCTGAGGTAGATATTTGTAGTTTAGCCTGGAAAATGTCACATATGTAAACATGGAGGTAAAACATATACTGCAGCCAGCCACTAGGGGGCACATAGGCTTCTTGTGGCTTCAACCTTAGTATTAAATTCTTAAAGATGAGGGATCTGGCTAACCTGAAACCTGGACCTGGTTAAATTTTGGTTTCAGGTTTGTTCTCTAAGGCACACTATGTAACTTTTTCATATTTTTACATCTTTTTCTTGAGCCAGTCTGTGCTAATATGACTCTTTACAGCGTTAATGAAAAGTCACTCAGCCCCATCTGCTGCTTGGATCCAGAATACCACTTTTACAACTTCTGAGTCTCCGGTCCGGTGCCCTGAAGTCTCACAAAGTCACGCATCTCGCGAGGGTTAGGTTAACCCAATGTGGCTAGCTGTTATGCTAGCACCTGAGTGTTTTTAGCTCATGATTCCTGATTTTTAAAATCTCTCCCTGCTTGAACACAGCTGATTTCTCTGAATGAGTGATGAACAGCTCCAGTAGAAAGCAGAGGAGACATTTTAACAGTTAGATTTAGGTGTTTCTGAGCAAAGACAATGCTAACGTTTTTACAACAGTGATTTAAAACGGACGCTAGGGGGTGCTAAACACAAACCAAAACTGCATAGTGTGCCTTTAAATGTAGTTTTTCTCCAGGTGCTCAGGTTTTACTCTCATGGTACGTTAAATTAATTGTTGATTTTAAACTGACTTTAGGAGTGACAATCCAGTGTGACCTTTCCAGCTCCACATTCTGCTGCTGGGAAAAGCTTCAACACCCCCTCTAACCCAGAACAGGACAAAGCAGGCACAGAAAATAAATGAATACATTTTGTTCCCATTCCACGATGGCATGGCCATTTTCAGAATTAACAATGCCAGAATTCATCAGGCTCAATTTGTGAGGATGTGGTTCAGGTAGCATTGTTTTCATACTTGAACTGGCCACCACAGAGGTCCATTAAGGCTGTTCAAACGCTCCCACCTTCAGTACAGAGTATTAGGAAAAAATGAATCCAACTCAAGATGTAAATAGATGTGACTATGAAATGATGCTATGGTGAATGCATGTCATATTCAATGCAAAAAACAAAAAAACCCTGAAATAAAACTAGTAAATATTAATAAACCAGCAACATTTTAATTTTATTCCTATAATATAAACGTTGTTTTATGTTCACATTAGAGCTCTACATTGAATTTAGTCAAGAAGAAGGATGATTTCCACTTTGAAACTCTGCATGTGCCCTTATTATTAAACTATACGTTAATACACAGTGACATCACACGTTGCAGCAACTTTGCTCCTTCAAGGCATATTACCAATAATACGCACAGCTTCGCCCACGATCAGATATTTTTTCTTCCACAACAGCAACCATTGGAAAGAGCATGATGGGATTAGTTTAAAGAACACAACACTAATGACTGTGTACCAGATCACATCTGTGATGATTTAAAACACAGTTTACTGCAGCTTAAGGACACACTGTTCCTGAGCATGAGGGGGAAAGGCTTTCTCTACAGAGATGTGATAAAATCTAATTCTATACATGTGCATTACTTAGTGAGCATAATTCAAGATGTCAGCATCAGATAAAAGCGGTGCTTTTACAGTTAACCAATCTTTATAGGTTAAAATGTATCATCTGCTCTAAATCTACATACAAATACAGACGTATATTATTTAATTTTTGTTAAGGAATCTAATTCTATCAGATTTAGGGAGTTTACGAAACAATAAAACAAAAATAAAGAGACAGAAGGCTGAGATCCTGGAGAATGAAAACCAAACCCCATGGTTGTGCTCAGATAGCTGCTGGGTAAACTCAACTCAATTAACTATACTTTTCTTTCACAGTGTTGTTGTTTGTGCTGTCAGTGATTTTTTATAAGCACACTGTAAGGATTCACAAACTGCACTACAATAAACCGTCTCACCTTCATCGCCATCTTCATATAGGAAAGGGAAAAAATCATTCTAGCATTCTATTTTTGATCCAAAACAAATATAAACTTTTGTATTTTCACTGAATATAGTTTAAAACCTGATTTTTAAAAGTGTAGAAACAAATAAAATCTACAATTTAAAAAAAATTATTATTATTTTTGCTGCACTTTTTGTGCACCTGAGTTTTGGGCCATTTTGAAGAGTGTTTTTCTTTAAAGGTTATGAATAACTTCCATCTTACTCATAGGTTCCTGAATGGCCTCTGTTTGGAGAAATGAAGTTTACATCCAACAGGACTGATAAAGCTACCAGCTGGTCTGAGTGCAGCCAAGACCAAAGTGTATTACGCCTAAAACAACTCTAACCTATAAAACATTATGGTGATTCATGCAGATGGGATATTCTCAACCTTTACACTGCTGTTAATTTAGAATTATCATTATTCACATGTAATTCTGTGGTTATTTACAAATGCAAACATAACCAGCAGCAGCTAAATGTAGCCCGCAGTCCAATGGGAATTTACTAATATTTCTGCAAACATAACTATGGAAATGTGAAACGAACAGCAATGAAATAACAAAATAATGTCCACATGAATGAGCTGTTTTCAGATGACACTTTGGTGTTTGAAGTTTTTTCAGGAAGCTATTTATGACTTATTTTACAGAGGAACATGTCCAAAATCTCCTTTTAAAAGTGAATAGTGCAGTTTCAGTAATATAAGTTTGGAGAAGTGTTTACTTTTGTTGAATTTTGCTACAGAAAAGGTTTAATGCATCCATAGAGGGGTTAATAATGTAATAGTGGTGCATTGTAAAACAGATATGGAATATTCTACCTAATGCATTTTAAAAGAGTACTCTATACATGTATATATAACTCTAATCAGACAGCATGGGTTTTTGATTTCAGCATATTGTTGGTTTACCAGTATTTACATAAAACGTCAAGTCATTTTCAATAAACAAAACAGAGTGATATTTTAAAATTGATCAAGTAGTTTACATAATTCTTAAGTATTCATACAGTTTGGATCAATCAAAAAGAAGAAAACGTGTGATTCTTCTGGATTTAAGATCAGCTAAACATCTCTTTGTGCCTGGATGGGTGACTCCCACAGTCCAAAGACATGATGTCAGATTACCTGTTTATTCTAAATGACTCTAAAACGGTCTGTATTATCTGTGATGAAGAGACGACCCCCACCCAGCAGCAGGAGACAGTGCTGCCTTTGTGATTCTGTATAACATAAAATGAATCAAACTAAGTCTCTGAACAGTTTATAAAAATCATCTGACAGCTTCTCAAACTCTTTAGGATAACAGCCTTTTTGTCTGACAGCAATATGAGATGTGCCTAAAACTCACTTTACTCACTTTGGCTGAAGGTCATCGCATATATGTGATAAAGCAATGGTCTGAGGTTAGTTTGTCATCTGCAAGTTGATGTGATGAGGAACAGGAGATATGAGTGAGGATGGCCACACAGAGAGTTAACACCTAACACAGGAATCAGGACCTAACAACCAGCTCTACTGCACCCAGAGAAAGGATGTAGGCCTTTTGTTCCACGCCCTGTCCTGTCAGAGAGAAAGGAGCCCTAAATATTTAGGATTAGATCATAACAACCTATTTCCCAACTCTAATTAGGGGGAGTGTAGACTTGAGCTCTCAGTTTAAACGGTCTCAGAAAGTTTCTAAATTGTGGGTACTGAATATAGAACAGCATCCTTTCACAAGCTCCTGAATTAAATTCCAATAAGTGTGTTGGTAATTGAAGTGATGCTGGATAGTTTATTTGCTATTGTTCAACTAAAAGTGGTCAACTAGAGCATTAGTATGGAAGTATGGGAAGAGTTCTATACCTATACAAGGGACTAGAATAGTTTAAAGAACCGTATTGACAATCAGGGCCTTCCTTTCATCAGCTCTCTCTTGTTCTGCTGGATCCTCTCCAGGGTTTTCCTGATTCGCGTCACTTCCTCCACAGCTGCGCTGGTACTTCTGGTTTAGTTGTTCCTCTCTCTGGTCCCATGACTACTGCTGCTTCTCTATGGCATCACACCTTTGTTGACATAACAACCACTTCTCATTTTTCTCCTCCAGCTCCACTGTTAACCTGATGAAAAGATACAAAGGTTGAGGGTTGCTCAAACACGTCAGTGCTCTAATATTTGGGGAGGAAGTGCCCTTTTCATCTACACGTGAAAAGGACGTGTTTACGCCTGTTTTGAACAACCACATGGATACACACCTGCAGGTGAATGGTAGCTCTATGCTGACGGGTCAACAGGTAGGGGATCATAACGACGCTTTAAGGAGAAGACATCTATTCCCTAAACATACCGGGCTTTTTAAAGCTTATGGTCCAGTGCACACAGGGACATCAGAACTGGGCCAGGTTCCATTTTTAAACACTCCCTTTCACTTCAGCTGCAATAGCATCTATGCTGCTGCTTCTCTGAACAGGCCTCAACTTCTAAAAGATATTATTAATAACAGAGTGAGATTTTTTAAATTTGATATAGTTCCAGCAGCTGATATAGTTCATGTTTTAGAATAACTTTGAACAGAAACTTTAGGGATTGTTATGGAAGAATCTACTGCTATAACTGACCAGAAGTCACTGTGATGACAGAGTAGACTTTAAACACATTTAGACATTTTGTTAAATTCATAAAATATTCTTTAAATCAGGTTAATTTCTGTTCCATTTTCATTTTAGCATTATTAACAACATGTTTTCTACTTTTTAGGTTTTCAAATTGATGTCACTCTTTAGTATTACTCCAATCAGTTTTTTGCCTTTAATGTTTTAATAATTGAATAGATAGTTTAAACTATAATATTCAGATGAATTCATGTGGCTCTTTGTTTTGTTGCAGGTGTTTTTTTTTTTAACCATTTGACATTTGACAGCATGTTACATGGTTTTGGCATCTATAGCCTCCATTCTTAGACAATTTGGTAAATTGTTGTCTTCTCACTCTGAACCTCTCCCGCCTTCTGAAATAGCATCCACCCCCGGTGCTATTATAGGGCGAGCTGTATAGGAACCAGAGGGTTAGATCAGAGACTGCTGTGTGGGAAGGGAAATAAATTGACAGTGTAATTGAACACACCAGGCAGAAAAGTGGCTACGAAAGAGAATACCAGCAGATACCATGTGAAAAAATACACACCCTGCATACATCTAACGCCTGCATGGGAAGATGAGAGGCCCTATATGAGTCCGTCTGTGGGTGTACACATGTGGACTGGGTGTACGTGACACACATGCCTGTGCATCAGTGGGACGCACTCCAATCAAAGTGCCACTGCAACATGCGTGCCTCTGAGCGCTGAAGAGAGTGTGTGAGAAACATGACTCCGTGCCAACTAAGAAGTGCTCCCATCTGTTGCGCCAACCTCACACGAGACGCTGCGGTGTCACCGCCACTTTACAGAGCCTAAGATCTCCTGAACTTATCAAAGGGATGAGAACACCTCTTTATGGAAGTCGGGAGATCTGATGGAGGAACGGAGCAGAGGAAGAGGGTAATTATAAGAAGGATGGATGAGCGAGGGGACTGCGTTTAAGAAGTTATGTGACGACCTGTGTGTGGGGGGGGGGGGGGGGGGGGGGGGGGAAGAGGAGAGGTCAGCAAACCTGAGCAATTTCTCTCTGTGCTCCTTCTCAGGGTCTTCCTGTTGAGACAGCTGCTCGTCCCTCTGACTCTTTGGCTCCCTGGAGACACAAAATAGCCTGGTTACTCAATTTTCAACGTGTGTTGTTGAGTCAGTGAATTTATAACCAGTGTATGCAGACCCAAAATAAATCTAATCTCCCTCCTCCTCTGAGTTGTACATTATATTTGGTGGATTTGTAGATATTTTATTCAGAAGGACATTTATTTACCCTTCAGAGTTTGTTTTGAAAATGTCACTGAGCAACATATTCATACATCTGGTATCCTGACTACTCCTACGCTTGGATCTTCATGTGGAAGAAGCCAGGATGGAGAACGGATCCTTCCTGAGGGATCAGCAAAAGTTCAAGAAGGCCTCCTGCTTTTTGTTACTCTTTGCACTGAAAAAGTGATTTTTTTTGACACATGGACTGAATTGCTTCAGTTCTATTTTTATGAAAATAAAAGTGTGTTTTCAAGACAAACCTTTCTTCTATTTCTTCCCTATTCCTAAGATGATGGAAATCCATTTTTAATATTAATTCTACACACTTTGAGAGCATGTGTCTACATACACACACACACGCTCACAAACACACTTTAATCTAACCCTACTAACCCTGTCAGCTTCTCAACCTAATTCCTGCTTCGTCGGCACGATCAGTTAATGTGTTTGAGTGCGTGTGAGTGTGTTGCTGTCTAACACTGTGACCTTGCAACCGCACGCAATGAGGATACAAAGCGAGAGGGCCTGCATGTCTAAGCTCACAGGCAGACGGCCTGTTTTCTCTTCCAATCTCACAGATTTTTCTGATGTGGAGTTATTTGTACACTCCAATAAAATGGGATTTGTAAAAAAGAAACATGAATATTATAAAAGGTTTTGTCTTTTCCAACACACCGTTCCGAATCTCTCGTTCCTGCTTTGTGTTTATTATTTTTGCTCTCTTTTATAACCCTCATGTCCTCAGAGCTATTCATGACGTGGAGCAGGTTGTCTATTTAACACCAGGATGCTGTTTGTACTTTCTTTTGTCTGATTTTTTCTTTTATGTCTTTTTGGTCAGAGATGACGCGATACAGCCAACAACATATCCATGATTCGCTCTTCTGTTCACCTCTGAGTGAGGGAATGAGATAGAGGTTCATGTTATATTAATTGCTTAGAGTTTAAGACATAGTGAAGGGCACAGGAGGGGAAAAGCACATTTGGTATTTTGCGGCTAAATCTTTTAGGATTTTATATTATTTTATTATTATTGCTTGTTTTTGCACTTTTGTGCAGCTCTTCTTGTTTTTTTAAGTACTTAAAAAATGACACTGACAAAAGAATGAGGTGAGCCCAGCACTGCATTTAGCATAACAGAAAAACAGAAAGTCCACCCTCTTTTAATTTTATAGTTTTGCATTACTGGATATAATGAAAATGATTGATATGATCTTTACAACCTCTATAAGAATTCAAATCAAACCTCAAGTATAAAGACACAACAGATGCCATCATGTCATTTTTATTATACAAAAATGAAGCCAAAGAGCTGTGTGTGAAAAGTTATGATCCACAACTTTTAGCAGCAAAAACTTCAAACGGTTGTTTTCTGTCTGACTTTATCAGTCTCTCACATCATTATGGAGGAATTTTGTGCCAGTATTCTTTGTTTTATAGTCTCTTTAAATGTTGATTCAGTTCAGTGATATTTGTGTGCACGGCTCTCTTAGGGCCCCACCTCATCCTTTTAGTCAGGTTAAGGTCTGGACTTTGAACATTTGCAACACATTGATTCTTTTATTTTCTCATTCTGTCATTCTGTTATAAATTTGCTGCTTTGTTTGGGCGTATTGCTCTGTTCCATGACCCAATTTCAGGAACCCTTCAGCTGTCAGACAGATGTTCTCAGACTCGACTTATCCAGAGGAGTTCATGAGAAACAACGCCTGCAGGGTGTCCAGGTCCTGTCGCTGCTAAACAAGCCCAATCATCAGCCCTCCACCACCGTGCTGACAGTATGAGATGTTGTGTTTGGGTTTGGTCACATGTGGTGCTATGCATTATGGGTAAATGTCTCTACTTTGGTCATTGTTTCAAAAGATTTGTTTAGATGAAACTGCACAAATGCCATGCTGCTGTGATCTGCCATCTCTCTCCTGAGGCCCTTTCAAACAAGTCCTAGTTGTTCAGTCTTTTTCTAATTTGACTGCCATGAACTTTAACCTTTAACCTGCTAACTGAGGCCTGTAAAACCTGAGATGGAGCTCTTGAGTTTTTTGCGATTTTTCAGTCTGACCCTGGAGTGAATTTTCTCTAAAATCCTCTCATGGAAGATTGTCTTAATTGTTTTCACTAGTGAATATTCCTTCTCACTGTATAATGATGAACTCCAAATTGTTTGAAAATGACCTTTAACCCCTACCAGACTGATGAGCAGCAACCTGGCTGACCATTTCCCTCTTAAATCCTGTGGAAGCAGTGAGGACAAACTTAGATTTTCACTCACAGCGTTTCCATTATGTTTTTGTGAAACAAACAACATTGTGAAACCTGTTGCACATTTGAGGTTAGATGTGAATTATTTTTATTGTGTCCTGACATGTAAATCCCTAAATCTGAAAGAGGGCTGGACTCTCTTGCTCTCACGACTGAAAACACACGGCAATAAAGTCAGAGGCTTCAGCTGGAACACCTGCAGCATTCAGCTGGCTGTTAAGGCGTTCATCATCTGTCCTTGATGACAGATGCTAATAAGAATCAAACGTTAATCAGTAGTTGTCATTCAGTAGCCTTGGCAACATTTTTGTTTTCAATGTAAATAGATGTGTCAACCAGTCAAACAATGTCATAAAAGTAAAACAGACATGTGGGCGTGCCTCTACAAATTAGAGTGAAAAGAAAAACCTTCTGCTGCTGATCCTGTCTGAGCAGACAGGTGGTGAATTTCACAAACCAGCGAGAACCGCAGCGATGAAACGGCAACGTGGAGCTGAGCTTCTCCTCCCACTTCGACGTTTGGTCGCAGAAATAAAATCATTTCAATTTGCAGATGATGCCATTTGATGAGTGGCATGTGTTCCCTTGATAACAGGCAGGGAAAAAACTGGGGAAAAGAAGGGAAACAAAAAAGAGTTTGATTTCTTTTCATTTAGATGGAAAAAAGAGGGTTGTGACTGATTTAATCAAAGATGAGATAAACGGCAAGGAAGGAAGGGAAAAGTCTGTTTCTGTGTGGAAAACAAGATATGGTGGAGGAAGGGTCCTTAGATACACCCTGAGATCAATTAGTGCCAATATCTACACACACACACACACGCACGCACGCACGCACACACACAAAGCAGTCAGCGTGCGTCAGCCTGATGAAAACAACCTGCTTCACATCAATCACATCAATCCGTTGCCCTTTCTCTCTTGACCTTCACTCATTCCACCATTCACTCTTTCATCTGTTCTCCCTTGTTCAGCGCATCTATCCTTTCTTTCATCTATTCCTCCCTTCCCTCTAATCCATCCTTTCATCCAGGCCTACGTCTACCATGTGTTCATCCTATGATGAAAGAACCAGCTCTGTGACTCCTGCCAATCAGCGAGCAGCAGGAGCCTTCCTATCACCGCTCACACACACATGTCACGCAGACGTTACAGGAGGAGGTTCGTGAAGCTCCTCCGGTTCACCGACGTCATGTCAAGGCGTTCCTCAGAGGTTCAGAACAGCCCACAAGTCCTGTGGTCGTCTGCAGTGACCAGAAGTCTGGAATATAATTCAGCTCTCAAATGACAATCACAAAAATTCACCTAAAAATAATGAACACACTGACAGTCGCTGCTAAATGAACTGACAAAAAGTGTGTGTGTGTGTGTGTGTGTGTGTGTGTGTGTGTGTGTGTGTGTGTGTGTGTGTGTGTGTGTGTGTGTGTGTGTGTGTGTGTGTGTGTGTGTGTGTGTGTGTGTGTGTGTGTGTGTGTGTGTGTGTGTGTGTTTCCAAAGCAACGAACTGGTGCCACAGAAACACAACAGGTGCGGAACACTGACAGTCGATGGAGGTGGAGGATGGGGGTGGGGAGGGGACAGAGGTTGAGAAGTTGTCATGGCAACGCTCTATTCCCTCAAAACAAACTTTTCTTTCCTGGAGTCTCAACAGAGAATCAGCGGTTTGGGAAGTTCTTTAGCTGATAAGACACACAGTGAGACTGGAACGATAACAGAACACAAACACACAAATAGAAACACAAACAACGACTTTAAACAGAACACCAGTCGCACAAACTACAAACTACACCGGCTGGGTTCACGACCTCGCTGTGAGTCAGGATACACAGAGAGCGGTCTTAAAGGGATAGTTCAGGTCCTTTGAAGTACGTTTATGCTTGCTTTTATATTTTGTTTAACTGAAATGTGACTTATGTTGTACAGAGCTTTGTGACATTGTCTGTGAAAGGCGCTTTATAAACTTTACTTACTTTCTTGTTCTAATTAGCTTTTAGAACAACCTCAGTTCAGAAAAACACAGATTAGTTCTGAGTGGATTGATGAGCTAACTGCTAGTCCGACAAAGTGTTTCTCTTGTCCTAAAACTAGGCTCAAAGCTTTCATAGCAGTTCAATAAAATGTCTTTTTATACATATTAAACTATAAATTCCACTTTACAAGGTTATTGCATAGAATTCAATGACTGTTTGCAGTGGAAGCAGCATACCTAGAACCTGTAGCACATTAGGCTGGAATTTCATGATATTTCCACCAGAATCACCATAAAATTAAAATGTAAGACAATGTAAAGGTTATAAAATAGCATTTGCATTCCTTGCTCTTATGTTTTTGAGATAGAAAATATTTAATTGCTCACATTGTGACTATGTTTTTGCTTATCTGTTAGATCAGAAATAACCTGTTTCTCCAAACTGAGGTCATTCGAAGTCTAGAGCTATTTACAACAGGTAGGATATTAATTCTTCATAATATTTCTATAGAAACCCACGTCATAGGAGTGAGCCATCAGGACGATCTACAGAAATCAAATGAATGTATAGGTTAACCAGCGATACTTGTTATTTTCTGACTTAAAAGATTAAAAGTTTGGGAAGGAGACCGTTAAATAAACATTAGGTAATTACATCAAACACCACATCTGGAACTCAGTTCAAATCTACATGAGACAAAAAAAAAATCACTATTTATATTGATTGTATTTAAATAAGCTTCAAATAAATGTGTTCTTAATATGCAACTCAAGGGTTAAAACGGTCTAATTAAACATTACATTATATAATTATATTGGACCATATTACTCTATCACTCTGACTTATAAGATGTGGTACTTTATTCTCTGAAATTTTTATCACAAAACACACAGATAAACACACACACACACACGCACGCACGCACGCACACACACACACACACACACACACACACACACACACAGAGACATCATGCAATGAAGTCTCAGAGTTGAGCTCTCTCACCTGCTTCTCTGCACACAACTCATCAACATGGCCTCAAGGCCTACTCTCCCTAAAGCACGCACGCACACACACACACACACACACACACACACACACACAAACCTACCTACACACACACACACACACATGCACACACATGCACACACACACATGTCCATATGTCTTGAGTGGGTCGCGTGAGAGCTCAAACATCCCCTTCATCCTCCCTGTCTCAGCGCTGATCCCTGTGTTAGAGGGATCTTTGTGTTCCACAGACATTTATAGAAAAAAAAAATGAAATAAAAGAAATACCTTCAGAAATATTTCTAAAACGACTGGAACTATACAGTGAAATTTGTGTGAGAAACAAAAGGGTAAGAGGTCAATTTTGTATTAAGAATCTTCTGATTTTATTTCACCTAAATCGTCTGAAATTTTTTGTTCAGACAAATTTAACCTAAACAAGAAAACAAGTACAAAGAAAATTTAAAAGTGCCAGAAGAAGGCTAGAACAGAAGACGGATCATTTTGATAATCGCATTTTAACAAAAATAGTCATGTTTTCATGATTGCCTGATAATTTATCACTAAAGACTAAAAAGGTTTGCTGCTGTGTTTTTATCTTAAAATATGCTTCTTTATTAGTGTGTTTTGAAGAAAGAGAGATTAGCTGTAATCCGCTAAGAACTGATGTCTTAACTAAGCTAGCCTGATGTTTCCACACAATAACCTACACGTCTCTACCTCGTGTGGTTCTGCAAAACAAAGTATCTGTGGAGCTAAAGGCCAGTTTACCATCCTGCTTATACATTCTGTCTTTGCAGTGAAAAGGATTATGGGAACTAACACAATGCAGAAAAGCATGCAGGCTCATATAACAAACCAAGAGCACTTCTAAGTGAAGGTGCTTAGTTCATCTTCTGATTGGTAAAAATAAAAAATGTGGCTTTTTAAATGATTATTGTTGTTGCTCTTGTTCCTGCTGGTGGCAGCAAACTGTCAAAACCACTAAAGATCTATTTTAAAAGTATAAAAATCTGTAATTCTAGAAAATAAAGATTTATAGGTTGCAGCAAAATAAGGAAGGAACATTAGTGAAAAACTGGGAGCTGTCTGTGATCTGGCAGACCAACTTTTAAAGCGTTAACTATCAAACAGAAGCACCATTTAACATGCACTCCCTTATTGTGTAGAGGATGTTTTTGTATGAGTGTGTATGTGTGTATACTTTTGAGGTGGTTGTTTTTGTTCTTCAAATGTTATAAAGGATGTCATCAAAACAAAATAACACAAAATGATTCTATGATGATCCTTGAAGTTATGCTGTAACTCAGAATGAGAACAAATGTAAAAACAGCACAAACCAGTGTCAGAATGGAATCAGTTGTAGAATTTCTGGTTTTATAAAAGAAGTAACTGGAAATGAAACATTAAAGGAATAAACATCCAAAATATGTTATTCCATGTCAACGGAAGGCCCTAGTATTGAAGTAAAATCAAGAAAGGAAACCCAAAATAGTCAGAAGATGAACATTAAGCAGGGCTCCCAGATTTAGACACCGTAGCCAGGTAAACAGTGTAGCTTTTAACATTTTTTAAAAGCCTCTTAACAACGTTCTAATATAATATAGCCATAAATATATTGTGGAAATAAATAAAAAAAATGAAAGAAATCAATAAAGTGGTTGTCCCGCAGTTTTCTAAAAATTTCAGCCAATCCTATCGTTTGGACCGAACGATAGGATTGGACAATCCAGCTGTCTGTCTGCTGCATTTCCACACTGCTTGGATCCACCATTAATCCGCCCGGACACATTTTCCGTCTGAACATCCCGGAAGTGAAAGGACAGAATTAGCCGGTGGTCAGTGCTTTCATTTTAAGATAAAAATACCAGAGTCCCCCCAAAAAACACCTTTTCAGCTAGCAGAAAACTAAAATCGTTTGGAGGTGAAAAGAGGAAAAGCTGGGGGAACGTTTCTACGGCTGGAGTTATTCTGCATTGTTACCGTCGCAAAATGGGGTCCCATGTCCGCGGGAAGGCTGGCGTACCGATTATACCCGACAGGAGTGGTGAGTGCTCCGAGTCGTGTTTCTGTAAAATAGCTAGCGAGACCTCGTTTGTTTACCTGGCTACTGAGTATGGCTTTAACACAAAAACTAAACAAGTCTCGACGGTCAACTTCTCATTAAACATTAAACCATAATTCTTGTGTCTTAAGGCTGCAACTTAGAATATACTCAAGTTGTAATGTCATAGCAGAGTTTGTGACGAGCTGCATTCACTGCAGTTCTCTTCTTAAACAGCAGGTGTTGCTACTGAGAAAAAATACTATGCTAAACAGCAGTAATGGCACCAGAAGAAGAGTAGTACAGGAAGTATAGTATACACTTCATACACACACAAAACAACTGCCTCGATTTACTTGTTTAACTTTTAAACCCATTTTAAATGACTGACATTTGAGAGGATTGTAGCTTTCTGGGTTTCACTCCGTCGTAAAGATCTCTGAACAAACCTGCTGCAGACTCATCTTATATTCTAAAGTGGAACAAGATTAAGTTCACTGGCCAACATGTGGGACTAGGGGTGGGAATTGATACGTTTTTATCAATATCAATGCCATTGTCGATTCTGCTTATCAATCCAATTCCTTAACAATTCCTTTATCAATTATTTGGGGGGGGGGGGGGGGGGG
>SSNR01000099.1:1448082-1460961 GCA_006937965.1 Callopanchax toddi | reverse complement strand
TACTCAAATTCTTTTTTGGATATAATGTTCACACCTAAAAGCACCTGCGTCACAGTCAAACTAACATTCATTCCTGCAGACAGATTACTTGTTCAACTCATTTTTATTTTTATGTCAGCATCCACTCTGCATTAAAATTCTCTAAAGGCCCTAAAATAATCCTCATATTACAGTTGAACAACATTTTTTCCATAATCTGTTTAATTGTGACTTTTTTTACCAAGAAATGTGTTAGTGTGTGTTACCTGAAAACACCTGTGTGATGTGCTGCAGTATCTGACATCTGAAAGCCTGCCAGGCTGCCAGAGAAGCAAGGTGAGAGATGCTTGAAGGGCCCACTGCTGCTGGAAACACAACTTCTACAACACAAACACAAAATAAAAGCTTGAAAACAAGTTTCAATGTCAGATAACCTGAGTAAGTACAAGATTCATTTAAAGCTAGCCAAACTGACCTGGCTCTAAGTGAAAACGTAATTGTCCCTTTAGCTAAATCATGAAATAATTGTAATTAACCACATTACTGACTTCAGTTCCACTAGCCACTCCCAGGCCTGATTACTAACCTGTAAAATCACTTATGACCTGTTTGACAACATGATTAAGGCTAAAAGATCTCAAAAAGCAGCACATCATGACCTGTTCTAAAGAAATTCAAGAACAAAAGAACCCAGAACAACATCTAAAGAATGTCTTACTTTGTTAAGGTTAAGGTCATGATTTAACAATAAGAAAGAGACACAGAGGGTTTTTGTTCAAAATTGTCATCATAGGAGAGTTTTAAGGCCAAAACCTCTGCTGACCAAAACAAACACAAAGGCCCAGTCCACGTTTACTATAAAACAGCTTGATGATCCCCAAGACTTTTGGGAAAATATTTTGTGGACTGACAATATAAAGGTGGAACTTTCTGGAAGGAGTGTGTCCTGTGACAATGGCTGTAAAACTAACACTGCAGTTCAGAAAAGCAACATGCCACAGCAGCGGTGGGCAATCCTGGCCCCTGAGGGCCGATATCCAGCATGTTTTAGAGGTTTTAAATGTTGAATTACCTTCTTAGTGTGCCTTCAAGACCACCAGAAGCCTCCTAATCACCTACTAATTCAGATCAGCTTTGTTTATTCAGAGAAACTTAAAGCATGTGGAACTGTGGCCCTCGAGGGCCAGGATTGCCCACCTCTGTGCTAGTGTGATGATCTGAGTCTAATTGAAGGTTTTAGAGTGGTCTAGTCAAAATCTAGACTTAAATCTGACTGATATGTTGTGGTAGTAGGGATGCATTGATGCTGATACAGGTATCACAAACTCATACTCATAAAAGTACTCCGATACTAAAGTACCGATACTGTTCTCAGTTGAGTTGCAGCGAGAGACAACAACAGCTAACTGGAGCTAGCTCTGGAGCAGGTGGAGTCAACTTAGCTTACACGTCCAAATCCTCACAGTAATAATAATAATGCATCAGTTTTATATAGCGCTTTTTAGGTCACTCAAAGACGCTTTACAGAGTTGCATTATTCATTCACACAGTCATTCTCACCGGTGGTGGTAAACTACGACAGACGTCTGTAGCCCCAGCTGCCCTGGGGCAGACTGACAGAAGCGAGGCTGCCATTCTGCGCCATCGGCCCTTCTGACCACCACCAACATTCACACACAGTCACACTCACATTCACACAGGCAAGGTGGGTGAAGTGTCTTGCACAAGGACACAACGACAATCTAACTCAGCCAGAGCTGGGGATTGAACTGGTGACCCTCCAGTTACCAGACCAGCCACTCTCCCAACTGAGCTAATGCCGTACCAACGTTTGGTTCGGTAAAGTACCAGCAATCCGTTCATAATGCCTGATCAGTTCCCAAAGCGTTAGCATGTTTAATTTAGCTGCTAACGTTTTGCTAACAGGTTAAAGAAACCAGTAGAGTTGATTAAAGCTACGTCAACCTTAACTTCAGATTAATGGGATGTTTTATTTTATAGTGAATCAACCAGCTGACAGATCCTGTCTTGTTGTAACCTGACCTGCTGCAGATCACAGTTATTGTGTTTAAAAATTATAAAAGCCAAAACTGATATTGGACTTATTTTTTCTGTTGTACCAAACCATGATTTAGATCAATGGCTTTTATTAGTACTTGTATCGGTACTCTGTATCAGCAAGTACTTACATACAAGTACTCGTACTTGTACTCAGTCTGAAAAAAATCTGGTATCGGTGCATCCCCTAGTAGTAACTTTAAGAGGCATTTCCCTCCATTGTGGCTGAAGTAAAACTATTCAGAAGAGTGGGACAAAATTCCTCCACAGCAGTGTGGAGGACTTATTATTAATACGACTTATTATTACTATATCACAAACACTTGATTCCAGTTGTTACCACCAAGCGTGTTACAACCAGTTATTCGATTTAGGAGTCAATTAATTTCTCCACATAGGACCAGGTTGGTTTGGATAGCTTAATGAATGACATCATCGTTTGAAACTGCATATTGCATTTTTTACTTCAGGTTATCTTTGCCTGATATTCAAATGTGTTTGCTGATCTGAAACAGTTCAGTGTGACAAAAAAAGCAACAACAGAAAAATGGGGCAAATATTTTTTTTAGGTTTTTTTTTTTACTTTGAATAACAAAAAAATATTTCTTTCCAGTACAACATTTCTTTTTTTCCACTCAATAAACATGTGGTTTTTCATACAATAATATTATTAATTTGGCAGTAATATAGAAACACCTGATGAGATTTGACCCTATAAAGATTAGATCAGTGCCGTCCACACTGACGTTGCTTTATATTATCTTCAATACTTTTAACAAATGCACCTAATCTCTCCTTCTTTAAGCAGAGTCCCTCACTTGTTCTTCTGATAAAGATACTGTTGTGTGACATTTCCTGAGTAAACCAGTATCATTAGAACATTTGTTTTTCATTTTACCAAGTTTTTCATGACTGATCAGTGATATTTTCCTAAAGCAAGAAGTTTTATACCAATAAATTCTGTGACATTTAACTACGAGTCTACAAACTACAGCATGTGAGAGGAAACAGATTTCTCTCAAGCAGGGTGCTTGTTTCTGCTTTCCATTTGTCTTCCCCCTGCCTTGGCCAAATAGGAGTGTTTGTACCTGAATCAGGTTTTGGCAGCAGAAGCCTAAAGCTAAACCTCTATTTTGCTTGACGTAATTCTTATCTCGATAACAAACTTTAACACAGCAACACAACATTTTTATACTTGCTAAAAGGGACTCACTTCTGAGAGAGACGTAGTCTGCAACCCTGAGATAGAGCGAGAAACCACAAAACAACTTATTTTACTCAAAATTTTGAGGGCATTACACCAATAACATGGCACCATCAGTCAAAATGATTGAAAATGAGAAAGAAAAAAATTAATGGTGTTTTTTTTTCTCCCAATTTAGTAAAAGAAAAATCAAGTAGCCTAGCCTTATGGTGGCAGTTTAAAATGAAACAGGTAGATAAATTCATACTTTTAACATGGATTTATTAGTCATGAAACCAAAATCTAATCTAAGCGCACAAATTAAATTTCCATTTCAAACCACATAATAAACTTTCAGGCAACTTCCTAAAAACAAGGAAAAGTGTTGGTGTGTGTTTTTCTGCAGAGATGACGATGTTTACGCCCACAGACAATGATTCTGTCATCATTATGTTTCTCTAAAGGACCCGAGGTGCAGACAATGGAGGCTGAGACTAATTTGAAAAGAAAATACTTCACTAATGAAAACAGAAGGCTGATGAGACAGCAAAGATTAAAATCTAGAAAAGCTGAGCAAGGAGAGGCCCAAAATATGGAGGCTACAGCACAATCTGACAAAGAGGTGAAGAAACTGAGAACTACATGCACAGGAAGGGGTGGTGAAGGTTCTCAGTCATCCAGGTCATGGTAATAAGAAAGGGGTTCAGATCAAGGCACCTGGACTCCTTTATGCCAAAGAATGATAAAAACACAAACAATGAACAAATGATGAATATTACACCAAAACCCTGCAACATGACTCGCTCTGACCAATCAGCACTCAGCTTTCACATCACCACTGGGTTACCAGCTTGGTTCACTTTGTACCCGGTAAAAAAGTAAATTGTTTACTAAAAAAACAATTTCCTCAGCATAACGTGATGAGGGTCAGACTGACAGCTTGGATAAATAATAACAGGGGAGAGCGGAAATGAAGGAGAAACTGAGTTTCTGCATGATGAAGAAAAAGAGGTTGTTAGTCTTTCTAAAGCTGAGGACACATTATATAACATTTTTGCCATATTTTACCCATGATTCCCAGCCTTTTGAGGACAGTCTGCATTATGGCACAAAAATCTCTTTTATGCTTTCAGCTGGCTTTAGTTGGTCTGATAAAATAGTCTGGTCCCTCATCAGGTAAAGTTTTATGGTTCTGCACTGTGATGTTCAAACATTAAAAATGCCAGTCTTTAGTCCAGGTCTAGCTCTGTATTTGACTATTGGATACTTCATACCTGACTCAAAACAGAGTGTTTTTAAGTAATTGATTTCAACAAGTTCTGTACAAATCTGACATTTTGAAGGTCACCTGCTGGTGGTGTTGAATGATTCTCATGAAGGCAGACTTGTTAACTGAATTTATCTTTTATATGTGTGCTAGCAGCACCATAGATCAAAAAAATTTAGAAATCGAATGTATATCATTTATGAAATATAATATAGAGCTAAAATATGAACAGAAAGCTGTTTAATATGATAAAATAATTCTAAAAACTACAAGAACCAGGGGGTTGATGCAGAACAATAAAGGGCAAATAATTTACCGCTCTTTCCTTCCCCCATCACACCCTGATCTCTCTATCTCTTATATGCTCAGACAAAAAGCACTCTGAGTAACAGCAAAGATCACTGCCTCACACTAACACACACACACGCACACACAAACTTTGCTTCATAAAGTCACAAACCAATGCAAAGTGTCTCAAACCAGAGAGCTGGAAAAGAACATTCTGTTACTCCAAGAACATTTTTTGGGGAACATGAGGGTGAGAACACACTGAACAGTTTCCCGTCTTTTGAAACACCTATAGAAGAAGGTGCACACCTAACAAAAACACAAAGGCACAAACAGACACATGAACACGCTTTTGAAATCCTTGCAGACCAACACCATAGAAGTTTCTTTTAAGATATGGTGACTGTGAGGCAGGGCTCCAGGGTTGGTTTTTCTCCCCCTTTTTTGGGTTTGTGGCTCAAAGTGATCAGAAATGAACAACATCCCTGACAAGATAGGACAGGTAGAGGAGGTACTCTTTGAGCTGGTTTGCAGGGCCTCAAATTGTGTATGCGTGCGTGAAGAGTGGATGGGGAGGACGGGCACCGCTTCTCACGAGAGTCAGTTTTAGGATGTCAGATGACATAAATCACCAGGCTGACGGCACCGAATGGAGGAACAGATATGAGCCAAATATGTCATCTGTGATAAGGATAAAAGAGGAAAACAGATAAAAGGAGTGTTTGACTCCTGATGGTTTACTCATTTAGATTTTTTTTTTCCAGTGTCAGCTGGCTGATTAATAAAAAGCACTTTTTCTCTGACATCTCATCACTTCTCTCCCACTCTGTTCACCTCCACCTCTCTCCTCTGCTCCCCTCCTGTCATTAAAAACTCATGTCTTTTTCAAGCTCCCTCCCTGTTTCCAGGAATTAACCCACAGGTCAGACGAATTAACTCTCTCTCCTCTGTTTTCCCTCTTTCTCTTTCATTGCCTTCTCTCTATCATTCCACACAGTCGTTTCCTATCTGACCTCCCCTTCCTGTCCTGTGTTTGGTCAGAAAGCAGACAACCGATCAGGCTAGTCCTGATTACTATTCTGTAACATCCTTGGTTTGGTGCTGATTTATGAGGAATCACGTCTTTCAAGCCTTTTTTAGTCTGTTTACAAGCCCCCTAGCAGATCACCGTACTCTCAGGCCTACTCGTCTCTCCTCTCTCTGCTGTTGTTTCCTTACCTGACAGTTTCAGCATGCTGCTTTTCTTTTCTGAGCTCCATCTCTGCCTCCTCCTTGGTTGCTGCCATCACCAAACTGTCAAGGAAAAAAAGGGGAAAGAGGAGAATGCATTCTCATTAGAGAAACTCAGCTGAATGTAATGCCACTCTGCTCTTATGTGAGGAAATTATCCAAGAGCCAATGTAATTTTAATGACACAGAGAAAGGAGGTGGTGACATAAAATGAGATGAAGTGATTAATAAAAGGAGAGTTTTATTTTAGATTCAGTTTGTTTATAAGAGAGACCACAAAGCATGAGTGGATATATTTAACTTTCCTGCAGCATTTGGCAGCAGCATATTTACACATTACAGATTAAGAAGCAGACAAATGTGTCGAAGCATCTGCTCTACTGCACTAAGCTAATCCTGCTGTTGGTGCTAATGCTTCTATTATCAAGTTTTACGACCGGCTACGATCTCCAGACGCAAAAAAGTTAAAGGTTATTCTCCGGCTGGTCCAAAAAAATCACATCTAGCCATGAAACAAACCCTCCTCCCCTCTCAGTGTTATTCTGCACTTTTTACAGACAGGAGCTATCAAACCTGACAGATTGCTGCACAGCAGTTCAACAGTGACACTGTGTGACCTGGAATCCTTAGAACCTGCAACAGCACATCCTGTTCTTGTGTTCAACACCACAAATAAGTACTGACAGCGAGACGGAGCAAAGAGCAAACATAATGAGCAGCACAGCTTCTGCAGAATCTAACCTCAGACAGAACACAATCATAATCAGGACGTGTGATTTGAATGATATGCCTTAATCTTGGTGAGGGGGTTTTTCTTCCTAATTGCAACGCTTTAGAAACAAATGTCAGACAAAGTACCTTTGCAAGAAGAAAACATTAAGTTAAAGCATTAAGTTGTTCTCTGCTTATGGGAAATAACCTTTGCAAACAAATCTTGGACCCTTTCTTTACCATTTCTGAGCTACATGAAAAGACTAAATGAACAAAATTAATCGCGGAAGAAACAAAAAGACTTGGAAACATAATCAGCATCACATTATCAAAATTATGAACTTATTTTTAAGTAAATATTCTCCCAAAATATTTTTTAAAAACTAGGAATGGAGTTTTTTTATTTTATTTTTTTATTTATGCTTATTTGCAGAATCTATATGAGATCAGTTAGCATCCTTATCACATAAACATCAAGGAAGTGAACAAAACTACGTCAATAAACTAATAAATAGTGTGGGGATGTTTTTATGTTTTTTCATGCATAAATATACATTAGCTGCAAAATTAAACAGTTGTTCTGTAAGTCCCAAAACACGGCATACATAAATTCTGGTATGACAGGTGAGCAATGATTCTACAATGAAATACATCCTGTCAGTAAACTGAATCAGCAAGCTGCAGCTGAGGAAGTGTGACGTCAAGATCAGATCAGATAGGGAGGGCTCAGGTTCAATACGGAACAGGAAGAAAAAATGTTTTTCATAGAATAATTCTAATAAAACAATACAAATCCTACCTCTGAAGTATATTAACATTATGATCTTAATTAAGTTATATGAAACTATTCATGCTGTGAGTATATTTGCATGTGTAAATCCTGCAGTTTTGAATGTGTCACAGTTGCAGAGATTCAAATCAGAAAACCTTTAAAGCGACCTACAGAGAAAATAACGAGCGTAGTTTATTGCATTTAACTGAACTGCAAAAGATGATTATTAGGCTGTAAATAGAACAATACACTCATCTGTCAATTTATTAAGTACACCTAGCTAATGCTGAGTTGGACCCCCTTTGCCTTCAGAACCACCTTAATTCTTGGTGTCGTGGATTCAACAAGGTGTTAAAAACATTCTTTAGAGTTTCTGGTCCAGACTGACATGACAGCATCGGAGTTGCTACAGATTTGTTGGCTGGACATCCATGACGTGAATCTCCAGTTCCACAACATCCCAAAGGTTCTGGACTGGATTGAGATCAGGTGACTGTGGAGGCTGTTGGAGTCCAGTCAACTCATTTATTAAGAAACCAGTTAGAGATGGTCTGAGCTTTGTGACATGCAGCGTTATCCTGCTGGGAGTAGCATCAGAAGACGGTCCACTGTGGTCACAAAGGGGTGGACATGGTTAGCAGCAATACTCAGGTAGGCTGGAATTGAAACCATGCTCAGAAATGGAAGAAAAACTTCTCTACTTCATGACACCACCAGCAGCCTGAACTGTAGATATAAGGCAGGAGGGATCCATGCTTTCCTGTTGTTGATACCAAATTCTGACCATCTGAATGTTGCAGCTAAAATCAAATCTCATCAGACCAGGAAATGTTTTTCCAGTCTCTTCTGGTCCACTTTAGCAGCTCTTGTGATAATTGTAGCCTCAGTTTCCTGTTCTTAGCTGACTGAAGCAGATGGTCTCCTGCTGCAGAAGTCCATCTGCTTCAAGGTTCAGCATCTCATAGATGGTGTTCTGCAGACCTTGGATGGAACCAGTGGTTATTATTGGAGCCTGTCATCTTGAACCAGTCTGTTAATTCTCCTCTGACATCAACAAGGCATTTTCATCCACACAACTGCTGCTAACTGAGTAATTTCTCCATTTTGGACTATTTTCTGTAAACCCCAGAGATGGGTGTGGGTGAAAATTCCATTAGACCATCCGTTTCTGAAATACCAACAACCAATGTCACATTCAAAGTCACTTAAACCTCCTTTTTCTCCATTCTGATGCTCAGTTTGAACTTCAGCAAGTGGTCTTCATCCCGTCTAGATGACAAAATGCATTGAGTTACTGTCATGTGATTGGCCAATTAGAGATTTTTATTAAGCAATTGATGAGCCTAACAAAGTGGTGGGTGAGTGTACGTCCCAAACACGTGGAAAAAGACTTTAAACTCTTCTTTTTAGCTACGCTCAAGAATGAAATACTTATATTCAAAATATTGACGTTAACTGCCAGATAGACAGCAGGAGATCTATAAAGCAAAACAGATGGTCTTGTTCTGCTCAGTCGGCTGAAGTAACAGCATCAGTTTCACTGCCTGTTATGCCAAGGACATGCAGAAAGTTAACAGAGATACATGATGGTGAGTATTTCACTGAGTTCTGCTCTCTTTACCACCTGTGAGGAGTTACCTGGTCTCATCATGTAAATGTTGCACCTGCAGAGAGCATAAAACAAATCAAGAGAGGGAACAAATCTATTTAAAATGTATTTGCCTATGAAACATGGCATTCTTCTGTTGCTATTTATAACCACTCAGGTCATTTCAGGTTATCAAAAGTTTATGTTCTGGTTATGTAACGAGAGATAAACCAGGCTTGTTGACTAGACTGAAGCAGGCCTTTCAGCTTGGGTTTTATTCATAGTGACTGAGATATGTTGATTCCTGAATTCATCAACAAGCAAGAAGATGAATGTTGATAAATGCTGGGAGATGCTATCTGATTATGCTGTTTGCTTAATATTGATCAGAAAAGCCCATTCGTGATATAAAAATCTATTTCTTTGCATCCTTCTGTTTTGTGGAACATAATTACTAAAAAATATGCAATAAATTATCTAATGTTTTAATTCATGTAAAATACTCTTGGAGTGGAAATTGCATGTACAGGCAGGTGGTTGTAGGCAATGTTAAAAGTCAAGCATGTTTATAGTAATCCTGGGTAATTTGTGCACGTGTGTATTTGTGTGTGAATGACAGGACTCTGCTAGAGAGTGAGGATTTGTTACAATGTAAACAAACATGACTGTAGCTTCACTGTGTGAGAATCAGTCTTCATCTGTGGTTATTTTACACTCTTACATGCTTGCCATCTTCCAATCCACTCTGTGATCCTGTGTGTGTGTCTGTGTGTGTGTGAGAGACCTGTGTGTCTTTGTGCGAACGTGTCCTTGTTTTTCGGATGACGACAGACCAGACTCCTACTGTTCACCCGTCTGTCCCCACCAGTCCCAAAAGCAAGATCAGAAAGAACACTGCCCCGAGAGGGATGTGCGTGCCTGAAAATCTGTACATCCCTCCTGCGTGTGAGGGAATTGTGTGTGTGTGTGTGTGTGTGTGTGTGTGTTATAGACTAATTTGTGTGTACTTTGCGTGCATGAGTTCGAGCCCCTGATCCCCGGGCAGTGGCTGTCAGTGGAATAACTAGGTAGGGCATAGCCAGTGAGTGCATGTCAGATTAGAGTACCCCCCACCAGCAGCACAAGTCAACTGCCTCATCAAGGCACATCATGGACACACACACACACACACGTACGCACACGCACGCACGCACACAGGAGCTGAAATAAACACAAACAGACAGGAACACACATTGACAACACCAATATGAGCCTCGTGTTAGCATGACCTACCAAGTCAAATATTGTTGTTTCTTCTGCTGTCTGTGTCAGGAGGGGTTTGGGTTTTATGCTTTAACATTATTTCAGACGTTTGGACAGAAGGTCATTATCACAAAGCCAAACCTAAATCCCCAGCTCGATCATTTCCAGCCATTGTGTACTAAATGTTATCAGTCACTGTGCTCTTTTGGTATCATTTTATTATAAGAATAATGATGTAATGAGCTGCATGGTGGCACAGTTGTTAACACTGTTGCCTCACAGCAAGAAGGTCGTAAGTTCGAATCCCAGCTGCTGCCTTCCTGTGTGGAGTTCTCTCCATGCATGCGTGGGTTTCCTCCGGCTACTCCGGTTTCCCCCACACATACAGTAGGCTGAAGCTTAATTGTACATAAGTCGCTTTGCGTAAAAGCACATAAACACATCTGTGGTCCCTTTAATGTTTCATGTGAAATGTTCGTTAACTGAATAAAACCACTATCATTTTAAGCTATTCCTCTATTTTCATCAAGATTTTTTCATTCTTATCTCTTCCCACATTTTTTTGGAAACCCCCCACAAAAATACATCAATAAATGTGACATACTTAAAATTGATGTGCTCTGACTTTTGGTACCAAATAGGTCATAGAACAAGGACAAAAATCACAAACAATTAAGTTTGGGGTTCTGGTGAAATGAATAAGAAAGCCCAGCCCTCTTTGGAGTTCTAACACTTAGACAGGAAAATTAAAACGCATCGTGGAAACTTAAGACGTCACATGACTGAACTGGTACTTTGATATATTATTTTAAGTTTTATAATTATGGGATATTGTATAGTTTGTTCACCTAGGTGTGATGACATAATTCATGCAAAATTTTGAGCTGCCTAAACTTTCAAACAAACTTTTATTATGGCCACAAACATTTAAAATCTAAATCCAAATGATAATTAAAATGCATGTATTTTGTCTTCTTTTATTCAGGGTGCTCCCTCACGCTCACATAGAGTTCACTTTTATCAGAGCTCAATATTTTATCTTTAAAAGCAGAAGTGAAGGGTCTTTTAAACTTAAGGTATGTCCTCATTAAAATACTTTAAACCCACAAACAACTTAAACATGTGATCAGAAAACCCTTTTTGCTTCTCAAGGTCCAACAATGTTTTAGCAGTGTTTATATTTTCTGCACGGCAACAGTTTGCTTGAGGCTCAGTTTATATTAACAGTTAGCTTGTGCTCCTGTCTGTCTCTCACAGGTTAGTGGTTACCACTGGCAGGAACTTAATATAACTCTTCTTATACAATTTGTACATCAAAACGTAGATATTTTGTCATTGCTTAGATTATTACAGATGTAAGCCTCAACTGTTGGGATTTATCAAAGAACGTACGCTTGAATTTCAAGCAGTAGCTACAGTGGCAATCTTTGTTTTAAAGGCAGGCATGACTATTTTAGGAATAGGTGCTTTTCCAAGTTTAACAACAAATGCAACATCCTTATTATAATATAATCTTTAAACAGGGCTGCAGGCAATTTGAAAATGGTTTGTGACCTGTGACATACAGGAACAAAGCATGAATTCATGATTCCTTGTCAGGGGGAATTCAGTTGCAACTTCATGCATTACTATTATTCTGTCATGACTACAGGTGACATTTGAGCTTTCCCATATCAAACTGTCATTTATTCATCCACTGAGTTCGTGCACGTGTGCAGTTTAAAAGAATGTTTTGATCAGCAGCTTGGCGGGATTTCTATTGACCAGAAGGAAGCACAAACAGAATGTAATACAACTCCACCCACAAAGAGACAAAAAGCATCGCACTGTCTGGCACACACAATAAAGTGAATGATGCATGTGCATGATTTTAAAACGAAAACTGTAAAAGCACATTTAAGTGGTTTTAATTGCTGCTTAATTGTTCCAATAAAAACAGTACTGGGGCTAGATCTGTCAGTTCCTTATAAATTACATGTAATCCTTTCTTTAAAAGGTGTTAATGTGCATGTGCGTGTGTGTGTGTGTGTGTGTGTGTCTGTGTGTGTGTGAAAAGGGCAAAGCACACATACAGTAATGCATATCATGTTACAGCTAACTAAATTAGCATAAAGGATCAAAAAGTGGACGTGCCTTCCAGATTGTCAGTCATCATTAAAACTCAGAAACACAACATGTTTCTGTGTGTGTGTGTGTGTGTGTGTTGCTATGCTACTGCTTCATCAAATATTGTTGATTTCCAAATAAGAGTTGTCACGTTGTATGTTTGAGTGTGTGTTTGAGAGTGTGTGTTGTTACACACACACAGACACACACACACAAACTGATGGGTGTTCTAATGGCTCCAATCTATGGTGGGAGTCATGACAACAAGACAAACAAAAACAACAATGTTGCTTTCTCTGTGTGTGTGTGTGTGTGTGTGTGTGTGTGTGTGTGTGTGTGTGTGTGTGTGTGTGTGTGCGTGCGTGCGTGCGTGTGTGTGTGTGTGTGTGTGTGTGTGTGTCTTTTTGAAGTAGTAATGTGAACCTGAAGTTGGATTTGTTCTGATGCCTCACAAG
>SSNR01000099.1:1431747-1448010 GCA_006937965.1 Callopanchax toddi | reverse complement strand
CGAGTACCCGATTTGCCTCCAAGTATTTCCTTGTTCCAAATGGATGCCTTTCTGTTTGTCATCCACCAGCTGCCTCTCCTCTACTCCTACTCTCCCACCTGTGTGTTGTCTTATTACTGTTAGAATCCAGCCCCAGGTGTGTGTATAGGTGTGTGTGTGTGGGCGTGCATTCTCACACACTTTTATGATGGGTTCATTAATAACTGCCAAGTTTGATTTTGGCTGCCTGTATGCTCAAGGGTAATTATCCCATTTTCTGCAGGTGTATATGCATGCATGCTCTTTCTCACACACACACACATGCAAATACACTACGCAAACACACACACACACACACACACACAGTACAGCCACACACACCAAGACACACTGTTAGATTCAAAGTAAAGCAGCCAGCCGGCGGGAAACAAGCAGAGCATATCAAATTCCCAGACGCTTTTCTCAACACCATAAGCATGCACACCAGTTACATGATATGTTTCAACCTGTTGTCAGCTAGAGAAGCTGTGTCTGCCCACACTGAGGGTAACTTTTATCCTGATCACTGTCACAACGCTTGTGTCCTTTAAGGTGGTTTTTCCATTTCATCCTCTTTTTGTCTCACCTTCAGACTGAAAACTTCACATAACTTAATCTTTCTGAATGTGACAAACCTAATAATGTGTGGTTTTCATTAACAGGTGTTGGATGGAAGTTTTCAAATTCTAATTACTGCCAGACCTGTAGAATTAGGAATCACTTTAATAGACCTTGTCTGACAGTACAACGTTGGTTAAAAGATCTCAAAAAGCAACATGTTCTAAAGAATTGTAAAAAACAAAAGAACCCAGGCAGGACAACATACAAAGCACTGCAGGCCTCACTTTGTATGAGGTCAAGATTATGAGGGTCATGAGGCATTCAGTGGTAGAGGAGAGGTCCTACCTTAAGTGGAGGAGTCAGAGCTAGGCCAGAAATATGAAGGAAAGATGCTGCTATATTGATTTTGTATAAAAAGCGAAGCTATTAATATGGAAGCTGAGAGAGGCCATCTTTGGGGAAAATAAATCATGGCGTTGTCCCAAGAAAACGAGTTATTTATCCCATTATCTTGGCAAAACCAGGCCCTATCTTGAAATAACAGGATAAATAACTCGTTATCTCTGGAACAAGATACTTCATGAGTGGGCAACTTTACTTCAGTTACTGAAACCTATAATAACGTGATTTTGAATCTCAATCCTTTATTGGTTCATTAGGACAAACCTTTTGGCAGCTTTGCGGAAAATGTCACGTCAAGGAAGATCGACCACTGATCAACTCAGACTATTTCAGTCGAGGTTTAACTCACTATTTCGTTTTCTCGGGAAAAAAATCTTCGTTTTTTCGAGATAACGACATAAAAGTTTTATCAACAGATACGACCGTTCTCGGCTTCCATAAATTAAAGCTTAAGCGTCCACCTTTTTCAATTTACACCTTGTGTTTTGCCTTTAAAAGGGCTTCAAATATTGTTTATTGAGGGTGTGTATTGGCAAGAATCTGATGATACGATATGTATCGCGATACAGGACAGATGATACGATATATTGCAATATAATGCGATGCTATAAGTAAGATCATATATTATAATTTTTAAAACATAATTTAAGAGTAGAAAAACTGTCACAGCGTTCTATAAACTTCAACCTTTTTCACACATAACACATCCAGTTTTATTACTAGATCTAGTTGATCCACTGGAACAAAGAAGGTGAAAACAGCCACCAACTAGCGGCCATACTTTTTATTTTACTACAAAAATTACTGTCATCATTAATGGCTCCATTAAATTTTTTTTAAATAAAATAAAATTTGATAAATTGCTTTAAATTTTGATACAGCAAAATATCGCCATACAGATAGCACGATATCGATATAATCTCGTGACAGAAAAAAATCACGATATATTGCAGTATCGATATTTTCTTACACCCCTATTGTTTGTTGTCCATTTCTGTATTAATTCTGTTAAGTGTGGCACAAAAAGCAAAAACTGAAGAAATTTAAATAACAGCAAAAGAAAAACACAGTAGAAGTGTGTTTTTGAAAACATAACGAGAAACACTGTAAGGCACTTTGCATAATCTGAAGTTAAAAATCTGCAGTTCAAGTGTGAGCCATTTATCAGTAACCAATCTACTCAGGTTCAATCAAACTGAAAGTCCTTCTAAAGCTTGATATGCTGGTGGTTCTAACTCATTAGATGTGCATGGTTGAGCGGTTACACCTGCAGGAGGTTTCTTTGTTATCTGAATTAGTCATATTTAATGAATGAGATACAAAACCTGCAGTTACTGAGTCAGAGAATAAGAGAGGTCAGTTTGAGACATCTTTGCAGCTAGATTAAGTTTCAAACTCAGACCATGAAGTGAACATTCTCCTGCTTTTCCCTCTGAATGTCTCGTCGGCAAAACTGAGATATCCCCATCTTGTCTGCGTTTGAACTCATCTAGCAGGTGACATTTTAAAACCAGGTTTAAATGCTCCCTGAACATTACTGTCTGTTTCACCTTGCTTTCATCTGCTGCACACCCTCCATAGACACTCGTGTCATGCACACACACGCGCTCTGACAGGTGACATTTATATTTGGGTCTGATTTGTAGGAAGGGTGTGTTGTTATAGAGCTACCAGTCAGGTTCTTCTACTACTCACACCTCAACCTGTCTGAATAAAACAGGATCAAACAGCAAAATGAGAGGAAAAAGTGAGGGAAGAAGAAAACTTGTGCTGGAGTTTGGATGAAACTGGACATGACACATGAGCATCAAACTAAATATTAATGTACAACCAGTCATTTAGGTAAACAGCAATCAAATACGTAGAAAGCGTGTCTGAGTATAGAAAATATTTAACTAGTAACTGTTGCGTGAACATGTGATTTACGGCTATCATTAACTCCTATTTATATGCCAACTTTTTGCTCCAATCCAATCCAACTTTATTTATATAGCACTTTAAACAACCAGTACAGGCCCAAAGTGCTGCACAATAAAACAAGATAAAAACAAAACAACAGAAAAGGTAAAAGACAAAAAAGGGACTAAAACACACATAATACATAAAAACAGCCATATGATAAAATACAAAAGATAAAATCAAAAACTAAAACCAAGACACTAAAATCATCACCTAGCTATACGCCAAGGAGAAGAGATGAGTCTTCAAGAGTGATTTAAAGTGACTCAGAGAAGAGGCCTGTCTGATGACCACGGGCAGGTCATTCCACATGCTAGGAGCTGCTACAGCAAAAGCACGATCACCTCTAAGCTTCCGCTGGGTCCTAGGAACCCTCAGGAGCAGCTGATCAGCTGACCTGAGGGAGCGAGAGGGCGCATAAGGCTGTAGCAGCTCAGAGAGGTAGGACGGGGCGAGGTCATGGAGGGCCTTAAAAGCAAATAAAAGAACCTTAAAATGAATCCTAAAATGAACAGGCAACCAGTGAAGTGATGCTAAAACAGGGGTAATGTGCTCATATTTATGTGTTCCTGTTAAAAGACGAGCTGCAGCGTTTTGTACCCTCTGGAGCCGAGTAATGGACACAGCACTGACCCCTGTATACAGTGCATTACAGTAATCCAGACGAGTGGTGACAAAAGCATGAATTACTGTTTCGAAGAGCTGTCTGGGAAGAATGGGTTTTATTTTGGCTAGCTGCCTCAGCTGAAAAAAGCTGGATTTAACCACTGATGTGATCTGGGAGTCAAATTTAAGACCAGCATCAACCTTAACACCCAGGTTTGTGATGAGCTGCTTGTTATACTGGGCCAGGTAACCCAGATCAACACTGGGGGGCGCAGTAGAGCTGCCAAAAATCATCACTTCTGTCTTATCTTCATTAAATTTTAGGAAATTCTTTGCTGTCCAAGCCTTAATGTCGTCAAGACACTTAAGCAATGATGCAACCGAATGCGTCCCTTTCCTTTTAAGGGGAACATAGATTTGACAGTCATCAGCATAACAATGGAATGGAATGCCGTGCTTCCTAAGGATGGAGCCAAGCGGGAGCAAATACAGTAAAAATAAGAGTGGGCCCAGAACCGAACCCTGTGGAACACCACATGAGAGGGAGGAGGAGGGGGACACATGGTCACCTAGCCACACACAAAAAGTTCGGCCCACTAGGTAGGATCTGAACCACTCCAGGGCCACATCCTAATTCCCACCCACTGTTCCAAGCGAGAAAGTAGGATATCGTGATCCACAGTATCAAATGCTGCTGATAAGTCTAAAAGCACGAGGACAACACAGTCACCAGAGTCAGTAGCTAAAAACACATCATTAAAAACCTTTAGAAGGGCTGATTCAGTGCTGTGTGAAGCTTTAAAACCGGATTGGAAGACCTCTAAAATATTTTGCTCCTCCAGAAAGGCCGTCAGCTGATTATGAACAATCTTTTCCAAGACCTTTGAAAGGAAAGGTAGTTTGGAGATAGGCCTGAAATTAGCAAGAACAGTAGGATCAAGAGCTGTTTTTTTTATCAGGGGCTGGACTACTGCACGTTTAAAACTATCAGGAACCACTCCTGATGACAGACTACTGTTTAAAAGTTGAAGAACAACAGGACCGACAGTGGGGAAAACCTCTTTACAAAGCCGAGAAGGGACAGGGTCATCAGGGGAGCCAGCGGGCTTCAGATGACCAACAACCTCCTGCAACGAGGCCAGGGTCACGAGGTCAAACCTGTCAAAAACAACAGGACAGGGGACAAAGACTGAGGGGTCATGGGCAGGTGGACAGATCTGAGCCCTAATGGAGGAAACCTTCTCAGTAAAAAAGTGGAGAAATTTTTCACAGAGAGCAGAAGAGGGCTCAACAGGGTCCAACAGAGGGACTTTAAGAACAGAGTAGATGGTCCTGAAATGGTGGTCGATGGTCCTCCCTCTTATCTTTTCCTGTCTTCCTTTTTATTCATTTCCTCGATGTGAGAGAAATTGTTCAATCGTAGTGAAGCGTCGGTGACATACAGCAGGGGTCAACACTGAAACAAAGAGGAGTGTGCCAGGGGGTAAACAGCAAATAACAGAAAGAATCCGTTGTTGTGAGTTGACTCTGGCCTCTCGTGCATAGTGTGTCTCATTAGCTTTGCCTGAACTATGACCCCTCTGACTCACGCTTGGCTCTGAGGCTCAGTAGCACGACAGTTTGCACTGTTTGCGTGTTTGTTTGCATGTGATTTCGGAGCACAGTGAGGACAACATTTTAGGGAGAGATAATCAGCTTACGTTAGGCCAGATAGTGGACTGGCTCACCAGTACACATAATAACATACGGACAGCCTGAAAGCCAGCAGGGCTTATGAGCACACCAGCTGTGACACCGACTCACGAGAACTCTGGAAAAAGTAAAGGTAACTATCCAGAACTGACCAAACTGTCCTGGATGTCATCATGTTGCTAACGGGTGAAAAATGAATTTTTGCCTTTTAACCACTGCCTTTTGTTTAATATTTAACATCTATTTTTTAAAGTGCATGCTTTCAATCGTTATAAAAACGAGGCCAGGCAGAACCAAATAGTTTACAGTTTCAAAATAATAAACTTGTTTTTTCCAGAGTTGCTTATACTGACATAAAAAACTGCCCTCATTAGCTACCATTTCCCTTTTTCATCCAGACCAAATAAACAAGAGTACCTGGCTGCAGACACAAGATGGAAAGATGGCGGACAGCAACCTCCGTATACCGTACCGGAATTGGTTAGGGTTAGGGTTGGGTTAGGGGGAGGGTTGTTGACCTTGCTTGAAATCCCCACAGCAAATCTAGAAACAGGATATTTGCTTCTGGTAAAGAGAATTACGTCACTTCCAGTAGAGAGCTGCATACAGTAGTACGAGAGTGTCTGTCCGCCATCTGTGCCTGCAGCCAGGTGCCTCTCCAAATAAAGGCAGCTCAGACCACAAATCTACAATGCGATGGTCAGATTTGACCTCTAAATCTTTTTATTTAAGTCTTTGAAATATTTTTAATGTTTTGTCCATTTTAAAATGTCTACATTTAAAAACACAGGAGAACTTAATGTAAGAAACACCTTCTAAATGTTTGAGAGAGCAAGGGAAATGTCAACTCACAGTGTGTGTGTGTGTGTGTGTGTGTGTGTGTGTGTGTGTGTGTGTGTGTGTGTGTGTGTGTGTGTGTGTGTGTGTGTGTGTGTGTGTGTGTGTGTGTGTGTGTGTGTGTGTGTGTGTGTGTGTGTGTGTGTGTGTGTGTGTGTGTGTGTGTGTGTGTGTGTGTGTGTGTGTGTGTGTGTGAAACTAAATGTCATTTGACGTGGGAAGCTGCAAACATGTTTTCCTGTGCAGAAGACAGCAGTCCTAATGAATGTGAAATTCCTTATTCTTTTTTATTTTTTTTAAATACTGTTGACACTAAGTTTATATATTTAGGAAACTAGCTGACAGATGTGTTGTGCTCTAATACTCATGGGAAAATTCCAGGTTGATACAGAAGGCTGAATTCCAGGAAGCTCTTTATTAACAAGTGAAATAAGCTCCAACCCTTCACAGTAACATTCAACTAGCCCTTCTATTTCTAGTCTAAAGGATCTGAAGGTCAAACACAATCCTTTGCCAGTATTGTGCATTAGCTTTGAAGCAAACAGTCTTATGTCAGACCTCAAATAAACATTGAAGCTGTTGTTTCACAGGGTTTGGTCCCAGTGTTGCATTAGATCATTAATCTCTTTATTTAAAAAGTATTAAACGTTATGGCTGAAATGCCTTTATAAATTCTCATGGGTGTGGATGAGTCTACCCAGTCTAGGAAATACAATCACACCTATCTGAACAAAGGGCCGTACAACTGTGAAATTATTTTCTTTATTCTTATTTTGAGCATAGTTCCATGTCCCTGCTGTGTGTCTAGGTACCAAGAAAATATATTTTAAAAAGTCATTTAATTTACTGTTCATGTCATACTGCGTTTTGGAAATCAAAAAGTCTGTTTCTGCATGAGATTTATATTTATGGTTGAAGTAGTTGTGGTACCAAAGCAAGAGAGGTCACTCATGAGGAGTCAACGTTGATATTTCCTCACTAGAACCAGTTCTGTTAACTCTAAAAAACAAACAAAAAAGAAACAAAAAGTTAAGTTTGAAAAAAGGTTGTTTCAGCAAAACAAAAATAGAAGATCCTGGGAATACTTGCAATAGTCCCACAACAATAGAAAACTCTCATGAGGACTTACTGTTAGCATTTTTAGAGATAATGTGCCTAAAATACGTCCTGTTTTCAGTAGCGACATACTATATTCACCAGCTATATTCCACATAAAGCAACTCAAAGTTACATGTTTTTCTATTTGTTGTATCAGACAATGGAATTATTATAAAACAGTGACTCCAGACAACCACAGCTGTCTAAACGCTCTACTGGAGTTTAGATTCATCAGTACATGACTAACAAACCACATGACTCACGTGTCCACATGACGCCTGGTATCAGTGATGATTTTACAAAAGGTACAACTAAATCCTCACCTCTCCTCCAGCTGAAAGTTGCTTCTCAGGTCTTCTAAATTTTAATTGGCCTTTTGAAGTTCCTCACTCAGAGCTTTTCCTCTCTCCTCAGCGCTCTTCTCCAAGTACTCTCTTTCCTTTCTCAGTTTCTTCATCTCTGTCTCCCAGCTCTTCCCTAAGTTCTCTCTCTTGCTTATCGAACATTTTCTGATACTCCTCTTCCATTTCTTTCTTCTTACTCTCAAATGATGCACCAAACTCTCTCAGATAGCTCTCATCTTGTCTCGGTTCCTCTCCTCTAGCTCTTTTCTAACGTTTTTCTCCTGGATTTTTGCTCGTCTCTGCACCTGCAGGTGAAGTGTCCTCTCTCCCTCCACCCTGGACAGCTCCAGTGCTTCTCGCTGGCTCTTCTCTTAGTTTCTGGAGTTCAGAGTCAACTGAATGTGGAGCTGCTGGAACTCACAGAAAATGAGGTAGCTCATACCACAGTAACAACACTCAGTCTCACCGTGCTCCAGCTGAGGGGGAAAAAGAACAGTTTGTTGGAAAAGCTGAATGAATCAATCTGAATTAGTGACATTAT
This sequence comes from Callopanchax toddi, assembly GCA_006937965.1. Taxonomy (NCBI): domain Eukaryota; kingdom Metazoa; phylum Chordata; class Actinopteri; order Cyprinodontiformes; family Nothobranchiidae; genus Callopanchax; species Callopanchax toddi. Next base: position 1,439,952 of record SSNR01000099.1, on the reverse strand, counting down.
CATAAAAATCAAGCCTAGAAAAATCTTCTAAACCAAATGTGGAATAATGACTCACTTTTATGAAGCTGACAAATCAGAGAAGACACTATTTCAATAAGAAGGCTGCCTGTTTTGTCACAGTTTTTATCAAATAATGGCAAATATGTAAAAGCAAAGAGCAATTTTAAATATTGTTTTGAATCATATCTTTAGGTATTGTTTACCAGATATCTAAAAAAATATCATAAAGATGCTTGCGTATAAATATATTTTTTGTTAATTTGTAGAAGTTAAATAAATTAATTTTTAAAAAGCTATGAATTAGTGGGGACAAGTCAAAGAATACAATGTTATCTCTACAGTAAAACTTTGTAGCATCCTAAAAGCAAAATTGAAAAGACGTTTTTTTTAATGTATTTTTACAAAACATAGTTATATAATGACTTTCCCAACAACCTGCTAACAATCTGCTACAATGTACTATTTATAGTATACAGATTTTTTTTCTCCAACATCAGAAATACATCTATAAAAACAGTAATCCATATCCCATTTTCTTTCAAGGCATAAAAAAGTAGGTTTTTATTTTGCCTTATTTATTGTCTGAAGCCTTTAAACTGAAGCGTTACAAAAAGTCTACAAACACAATGATAACTATGCCTTCAAGTCCTGTTATCCATTGAAATCTGTTCCAAATGTTGTTGAAGAAAACATTACGTTAACGGATCTGTCAGCAGTTCAAAGCAGCGAGCTGCAAATCCTCTAATCCCCCCCTCATATATTGTCTTCCACACCGTCTCTTCACTCTCAAATGATTTATGTATGCGTGTGTGTGTGTGTGTGTGTGCGTGCATGTGTGACAATGTATTATCTCCAAGGGACTGTCACTTCTTTCAGGCTTATGAGGGAAAAGATCTTATCTCTGCAGCTTTCATCTTGATTTTATATGGGGCGCAGAGGCAGCTGATATTTGGGTGATGTGTTGACAGCTCTAATATCAGAACGCTCCTGGCAGACAGACACATGACGTAAACATGGTGAAACAGCCAAATGCTTAAGAAGACATAATGAATAGATCATTTCATTCAAGATGCACATTCTGTCATCTAATTTTTATCTGTGAAAATGAATATCAATGAAATCTAGACAGAATATTTTCTTTAAAAAAGGTTTAAAAATCAACTGTTACTTTAGTGATTTAAGGACTTGAATGCTTTAAGGTTATTGCTGTTTTCTATGAAGCCAAAGAGAGTAACAGGTTAGCAGTTAACCTTCAGCATCATTTAGAAATGCCTTGGATGTGACAAATGACTGACATGTGACAGAATAAGGCCACTCTTTCTATCTGTCCCTGTCTCTTTACCAGCTACATTTAACTTCTTTCCCCATCTATTAAAACACCTTCTCACTCCACGTTAGCGTCTTGTCTATCCATGTCAAGTGAAAATGCAGATTATGTCTGCCTCACGTCTTCAGGACAGCAGGAGTCTGTCTTTTAGCAGCCATGGCTGACAGATAGACATGCACACCGCATTTGTTATTAAGGTAAGTGGTCCTGTCATAGATACATACAATATACCCCAACTACAATTGATGTTCACAAAAATATATTTTAAAAAGCTCTCACCTTATTTTTTTTATGTCAGAATGCAAAAAATGGTTAACCAGTACAATAAATATTAAACTTGAGGTGTTTAAGTAATTGTTAGTATTTTACTCATTGTGCTCTGGTTAGCTGGACAGCCCTCATTTTCTCAATTAAAATCACTCTGACCACTGTCGCCTGCAGGTAAAATAAACACTCAATGCAAACCCCACTTCAAAATAATTGAAGACTCTCCGGCGTCTGGATTTTGACTTTGCTGGTCTTCTTTAACCATATAGTTCTGCAGATGTTTCTCTCTGTGCTGCAAACAGAGATATGCAAACAACGGTTCACCAGTGGATTGTTGTGCTGTTTAAGTTGGTTTGTTAGTTGTCATATAACAAGAGAAGACCATTAAAGGAGCATTCAAAAGGAACAATATCCAATGCTCCAATGACAAGGCTATTCTCTAAATAACAAATCATATATATATTCTAATACCAGAGTTTAAGCACCACTTTATTTGGATGCTTCTCAGGACAGCAATGAAAGGGAATTTATTTTTGCTCTAGTTTGTGTTTCCAATTTTCAAATATTTGCTCTAATATATTTGTAAGAATAGTTGGAGGAATGATGGACCGGAGAAATGGACAGAAAGAGGAGGAATAATATTTGTACATGTGGTGAAGAAGCTCCACAACATGACAACATACAGTATTAAACTGTGTTACCACAGAATGCTCTCCAGAGAATAGGAGCTATTATCTGTGTGTGAGTACATGTGCACATGTTGGTGTGAGTGAAAGGGAAAGCCAGGGAGGATAAGTGAGTGAAGGAGTGAGGAATATTTGGGACTGCGGCTCAGGGGATTTTGATGTTTACTGTGCAGATGTCCTTTTGGTTCCTGCAGGCAGAAATGGAGAGAAAACTACTGAGTGTTTGTGTGTGCATGCTGTGTTTGTGTGTTGAGAGTGGTTTGCATTTTGTCCAAAATTGTTTATGCAAGTCTGTGTGTGAGTGTGTGTGTGTGTGCATGTGTGAGAAGAAGGGTGTGGTGGGGAAGCTGAAACGCAATTGGTGTAGTCATGCAAACAGACACACGGAGGAAATACACAATGTTAACGTGAGCTGAGGGCAGGATCGTGCCAAGGCTTCACACACACACACACACACACACACACACACACACACACACACACACACACGCACACAGATGCTTCCAAACAGTTACACTATTCAGCACACGGTCACAAGAACACTTAACAAACTCAGATAAATGGTCAAAACACAACCTATAGGGCCCATGATTTATTTGATGAGGAAAACCCAATATTTTAAACAATAGTTTTACAAATTAATTAATGCAATAAATATAATGTGTTGGATGAATTTAATGTGATGAACATGAAATATGGTGGTAATTTTACATTCGAATGTGAAAATCGTAACGATAGAAGAGGGGGACATGTTTGATTTAACGATTTGCAGATTTCTAAACAAACTGTTCTGTTGAAGTGAAGCTTTTTTTTTTGCTGTATTTTTGTTAAATTTGTCAATAATCATATTTTAAAATATTTTTATAGAAAATATTTTCTTTGTCATGTAATAGGAGCCTTTTCAGGTTTAAAGAAAATAAGGAAAACCTAAATTAGAAAATAAATGAAATTGGTTAAAACAATAAAATTGAATTAAAAAAAAACTTCTAAACAGATTTCATTGGACCTTAACAACATTAAACACTGAAAAACAGGTGAATCACACAACTCAAGGAAAATCCTGCAAATGGACACACAAAGGAAAATGTCCTTACATCGTAAATATAGAATAAGAAATAGTTAATTCTTTATTCAAACAAAACTAAACGTTGCTCATTAAAATAAAGCCATATATCAATTTCCAGAAACATAAGGAGCATTCCATTTCCTCGATGATGTTTAGTGCTGTAAGATTTTGGCTTCTAAGCGATGGTGCAGTGACACACTGAGGCCTGGTTTGTGAGTTATTGCTTGTATTTATTGTTTGGACCAACTCAGCAGTGAGACGAGGCCAAGCATTCCAGTGTCATTACTTTATTCTGTCTTTTTTGTTTCTGTCGTCAGTCCTGTAGCACAGAACACAGTAAACTACACTTAGAAAAACAGCCCATCTAATGGCTGATTATGAGTACATTATTCATCTCTGTCAACACGAATCTCTGCTGCAGACAGTTTCTGAGCAGCAACGAACCACTTTACACAACAGACAAATCACTGATTTGCGGAGAATGCATTTTTAGCTGAGTCGATCATGTTCGTTTGAATGTGGGAAACCAAACGTGTGATCAAAATTTAACTATAATTAACTGTTCAGAGGCAGATGTGTGGAGATCGCTTTATTCGTAGGTTCATTGTGATGGAGACAATGACTGCACTGATGCAGACACAAAACAGAGGTCACAGTTTATGAGTGCTACTTGGTGATAGTCCAGATTTGGCAGAACAATACAGATCTGTGGCTGTGATTCATTATAACGCCATAAACTTTCAAAGAAACAAAAAAGTAGAAGTAGAAGTAGAAGTGTGATATATAGCTCCAATAACCATGAAATGTTGGATGACATGATGGAAGGAAAGTTCAGCAGGGACTCATTAAAAACACACAAAGTGTTCTAAACGTGGATTTCTGACCTAAAAGAACTCAAAAGGCCTATCTCACAAAAAACATCTTGATGATCCCCAAAAATGCAAAAAGAGAAGAAAATCAGATTTTTTTCTAGTCCATAACCAGAGAGCTTACTAGTGAACAACACCTACAGAAACAGGTACATGGATGGATCTGTGTGACGAATGAAAACCCGTCAACCATCCATGTCATCTCCAGGATGCCTCTGTGCTTCATCAATTAAACACGGGGGGGGGGGGTATTACCTCTTGCTTGAAACACTTAGAGTAGGAGTGAAGTAAAGTAGTGCAGAGTGATGGGGCAGGAATGGTTGATGTCTTGATAGAATAAGAAACATAATTAATTTATGTTCTGATCTGAGCTGTATGTGCTCACATGTCATTGTCTACATGTGGAGACAGCCTGCTTTACTGATATAAAACCTCAAAAAAAGGTCATTTTCACACTTGAACAACACAATCTGACTGATGTAACTCCCCATCTTCTTAATTCTTCCTTTATTGCTTCCCTAATGTGGAGTTTCCTCCTAGAATCCCATTTCCTCCTCTTTGTCTTCCTCTCTTTTCCCCTCAAGCCCCCCCTCCCCCCTAAACAAATGCCTCCTCCCTCCCACTCTTCCTCATCATCCTGCTCTTTCCCTCTTCCACCTCCGCCTCCTCAGCTCCAGCTGCCGTGACCCATCTGGCTCATTGAATAACACCAGAAGTGGGTCACTGTCACTAACACAGACCCTTCATGTTGCACGCACATACATTCAGACACCAGAAACACGCACACAGACTGAACACACACCCAAATATACACACCCTGTGCATTAAGTGACCAATACTAATCTAATGAGCTGTGAGCCTCTTACACGTGAAGCACGCACAACAGTTCTCATCAGTTACTGGTTCAGCTGAAAATATGACGTTAAATTCAAAATACATGTGGTTAACATAATTTTCTGCAATTATAGATATTTGTGGGTGTTTCTATTTAGTTTAAAGGTATTAAGCATCATTAATAAAACGATGCATAATGTCAGCCAATAAATGTATTAATAAAATTAATACAATTATCAAGGTACAATTATTGGCAGTCATTTGAATACTTTAAATAACCCAGACATAAAAAACAGCATAGAGACTTATTATGTACAGATGACCTAAGTTAACCAATTAAGATTTTAAAGCTTTAAAAATGGTCATGATTTGAGGCTGCTGCTGCTCATACTGGAGGCTTTTTGTGTCTAACTAAAGAAGAAGGGTTTTATTAGAGTGGTGCATGTTGGTCTGTCTAAAAAGACAAGGACCCAGTGGGATCCCCAACATGCATAAGTTAACTATGATTTTGAGCTTACACTAGACTTCTGTGGAGGATTTATTATCGGGTGGCGACATATATTGTGGTCCTGGGGAGAGCATATATCTGTGACATGGGGCCCAGTGTGGTTAGGCTGGGCTCACGCCTATGGCTGCAACCTCACCACAGGGTAGCATTGGGCTAGTGTTGCATGGTGCCCATTCAATGAGCTAAAATCAGCAGCATCATTACTGTAATGCTTATTTTTCCAGTATGTCATGATCCACCAATGTAACATGTTTGTAGGTTATAGAAAGGGCAGCAGGGTCATCATTCTATGTGAAGGAGGCCTTACAGTTGTGCTTTTTAAAAAGTGATGGTTACAACTCCTTTAATCTGTGCTTGAAGGCATACAAGAGCTTGAATAGAGTCATTTGTTTTCATTCAAATGTATCTTTGTGTTCTGTACTGCAGTTTGTTTGGACTGAAGAACAGACAGAACCCGATGTCACCATCATCACGCTGTTCAAAGCCTTCACAGAAAAAGAGTGCTTGTCATATTAGTTTGAGTTGAGAGTATTTCAGATTATAGTTGACAGAAGGAGATACTGACAGAAAAACCTGAACACTCTTATATAATTTGGCTGGTTGGAAAAACTCCAACCAATCCTGAGTTTCAAAAACTAAAGCTGCACGGCGAAGTCTGTCTAGTGATGTTACGAAGGGGCGGAAGGCATTTTTTTAGGGATTGCTTGGAGCGACTTACAGCATGATTAGGTCCAATCAAGTCACACAAAGAAAACAATGACGGTAGCACTGCCTGGTATCATTACATACTTCTAAAATCCATTTTTTAATTTTCTTTTTTAATCTAACAAATGCTTTGCCCTTTTCATCTGCTAATCTGGCACTTCGTTCTGCTCCACTCTCCGTATGTGAAATCACTGGCATGGTAGATCACGCAAGCGTTTAAGAAGGGATTAAGTAGTTAGAAGACTAATCCGCATTTTTATCCCTAATTTTCTAAAATGATTTTTTTTTCCTTCTTTCTTTATTGCCGAAGTGCGTGAGTGCTTGTGAAGCACTTGCGTGTCTGTTAAGCTTTGCACTTGTTTTTTAAATAAAATACTTTTTTCTGCTTTTTAAAGCGTGCAAATGCTCTCATTCATTTATTTATTTGGCCTTCCTTTGCTTCTGATTGTGTGTGTGTGTGTGAGAGAGAGAGTGTGTGTGTGTGTGTGTGTGTGTGTGTGTGTGTGTGTGTGTGTGTGTGTGTGTGTGTGTGTGTGTGTGTGTGTGTGTGTGTGTGTGTGTGTGTGTGTGTGTGTGTGTGTGTGTGTGTGAGAGAGAGAGTGTGTGTGTGTGTGTTTCAGTGGGTATGCGTGTGTGAAAAGAGCAGCACTTCGTGACTGTGGCTTTGTAGCATTTTGCGTTGATAAACCCCCCCCATGGTGCTCGGTGAAGCGAAAGGCACTGCTGAGATTCCACTCATCTGGACCGCATGGCACAACACACATCACGTGTGTGTGTGTGTGTTTATAAGTCAGTGAACTAATGTACAGTACATGTAACGTATTTGGCCACTATGTGAATGAACATGCTTCTATATCTGTGAGTGTGTGTGCCTCGGTGTGTGTTCTGAGTGGTATAGGGAAGGCAGAGGTGTGTATTAGACAGCATCAGGTGTATAGAGAGTAGTGTAGCCAAAGTACAGTGTCTGAAATGCTGGTTTGGAGGTTATGTTTGTATGAAAAAGTAAAAACGAAGGATTTGTTGTCAGCTCCTCACACATAAAAAGGTGAATTTGCCAACAGATGCTGACATTATTTGCAGCACCAGGAAAATTATAAACATTTCAACAATAACAAAAAAAATGTAGATTTATAATGAAGTGCTGTCATACTGCAGAGTACTTTTCTGGGTATTTAGCATATCTGTGCCCATGACCGTCCATCCGTCTGTTTAAATATCTGCTCTTTCTTTCTCCGGTTTCCGGTTCTGTATCTTCCCACTTCCTTTGCTACTTTGCATGGAAGCAGGAAAAGGGCAGCAGTGGGGAAAGAATCACCTATGGCTGCCTTTATCTGCACTTGGCCAAGCATCACATCACATATAAACACAGCGCGGCACGCCATGGCACGCTCAACAGCAAACAACTAGCCTGAGGAGCAGGCAGACGTCTAGCCTTGTCTGTTTTGTTCTGTGTGTGGATGTTTGGCTAATAAATATGCTTTTTTTTATTCACTAAATATTTTCCCTAAATTAAGTTAAATGGCTTACTATTATACACTTTACAATATACACTCTTACATGTCAACTTTATGACATCATCATCTCAAATAAATCTCTGATCAAACATTTGTATATATAAAAAAAGCTAAAGCAGCTGCTTAATATTGTCATATGTCACCTCCCTTGTGTCATATGTCTCCATCTAGTGTCCTGTCTTGTGCTCTGTCTAACCCTCTGCCTTTTGTCTCCCACAGGTGAGTCCAATTGTTATCCTGCCACCTGTGTCTCGTCTTGTCATCACCTCCCTAGTATATTAGTGTTCCTGTCTCGTCTGTGTTTGTCGGATCTTCGTCTTCATGTCCCCAGCCCTGGTTTGTGTTTCCTCGTCTCCCTACCTCTGAATAAAGTCCGTTTTTGCCTCTACATCTGCGCTTGGATCCTCCTTTAAACCTCCTAACCTGACA
>SSNR01000099.1:1395584-1427274 GCA_006937965.1 Callopanchax toddi | reverse complement strand
CCCCCCCCCCCCCCGATGTCTCTAAATCATTACAGCAGATCAGATTTTCTCCCATGATGCCTCGCCCTTCCCCTTCACTGCTGTTCTTTCTTCAGATTCTCATAAACATACTGGAGATGGCATGAAAAGGCAAAGTGAAAAGACGGAGGATCAGAAAGACGTTGAAGGACGATAGAAAAGAATGTCTCATATCTAAAGCATGATAAGTAAAGCAATAGATAACACATATGCTGCAATTATGCAATTATTATCCATTAACACCCCCCCAGACAAACACACACACACACACACACACGCACGAGAACCAACAAACATTCAGAGACATTTTGGAAACTCCCTCACAAATGATGTGGTTCACAATGTTTTGCTCAGTGAGATATTAGCCTAAAAAGAGGGAAGCCTACAGATCAGCAGGACATGGTGCAAATTCAATCATGCTGGGTGGCTTTTACATTCTCTCTAAGTATCACCATGTCATAAACTTCTCATGTCAACCTTGTTGTAGATTTAAGCATCTTATATCAAATGTTAAGCAGCTGCAGGAAGGATATTTCCAGAGTACTTGATTTCTAAAATAATTGCAAGATAGCTGCAGCACTAGCTGCTAGCGTAATGGAATGTGTGGGTTTATTTGCCCTAAAACGATTGGACTTGGTTCGGTCACTATATGGACAAACTTTTTAAAGGTCAGGCTAACTCTGACAAAAGACATCTAAACTTAGCAAAATGCATAAAAGTAAATATACAAAATTTGGCAACACTTGGATGTGCATTAGCACATAAGTTGCACCAACAGCCTTGTGTTGATAAGATTTACCAACATATCCAATATCATCACGTACCTCTTGTTACAGTCGGTGTGTGGTATTTAGAACATGGTTATAAAAGGTTTTTTAAGCCACTTAATGTTAATTAGGTGCAAGCTGCAGCTTCCTCACTAGATATTAGAATTCAGACACCACTTAAGAAGAATCACTTAACTCCCTTCAAACATTGGGGCACTCCCTAAATTTCCTTCTGTATTTATGGCTTTCCATTACCGCTCTAATCATCTGTAAAAGTGAACGTTTTGTCCTGTTACATTGTGTTCCAGAGCTCTTCACGGACCCCAACATATCAGATGTTAAAGCAGAGAATTGTCCCTCCATCCTCTAATTGCTTTTACTGCTTCTTCTGTCTCTTTCACACTGTGCTTCCTTTTCGGAGGCGAACGTCTTGTTCTGTTACACCATGTGTTTGAGGTCCTACGAGACTGTCACACTTAAAGAGTGAATAGGTAGCTTCAACACCTCACGGAGAACAAGAGGTGCTGAGCAGCTGTGCAAAAAAACTGGCTATGGTGTACTTTGCTAGATGCTCCTAGTGCAAATAACTAACCTCTGGGTCACATTTGGACTAGAATAAAGAGCCAGGAATAACGGAACATGTCTTCCGAGTTTGAATGTCACTCTTATCTGCTGTGCAACACTGAATCAGCATAGAGGCTCCCCAAAAATGCAGAAATCTTACCTAATAAAGATTGCATTGATGAAAGGATTTTGAACTGGGTTACGTGGGTCATTTTTTAACATTTTCTAAATGCGAAAGCCTAAACATTTTGAGGTGATGGCTCATTTCCCTTTGAGAAACTGAAAAAGACAGACAGAAGGGAAGTATGGCTGTTTTTATGATGCAGAATGTATCTAAAAAGTGGTGCACTCTCAGCACATTTCAGCCAAAATTCAAATACTGCTACGTTTGCAGAAACAATTCAATCTAAGAAGTTCTGCAAATTAAAAGCTGGAGCTACTGGTTTTGTCAAATCTAATATTCTGTGTGTTTTGGGGTGTGTGTGTGCTGGGCTTGTATGACCTGTTGGTGTATCGTCACAATAACCATCCTGCTGGCTTAAAGGCTCAGTGGAAATATATGTGCTCCAGTGCCGGCGTGTGTGGGTGGAAGGCATGGTGTGTGTATTTGAAACCGCAGCGCTCCTTCACAGCAGCCCACCATTCAACCTCAGTGCCAGCCCTCTCCCGGCCCACCAGGATTAACAGCACTTAAATGGGCCTGTTAGTACACCACCTCCTCTTTGCCTCCCACACCGACCGGGGCGCACAACGCTGCCCACAGAGCTGCACTTGTAACGCACACTCCCTTTGTTGTTGTGTGTTCTGCGCTCGACCCCTGCCACCCAAACCTCCTCCGATAAATGATGTTGAAGAGAACTCAGCGGGGGACTAAATCCTGAACATCCTGTTTTATGAATTTACTGGAATCTGAGTAGATGATGGAGGAAGGTCCTGAGACTAAACCAGATGAGTAAGATGTTTTATCTCTCTGTCTTTGTCCTAATCACTCCTTGCTTTGCTTTAAATCATATTTTCATTATCATTTTTCAATAAATCCCAAACAGAAGAACAGAAATCAGAGCGCTCACCAAAATATATCACACAAACACAGAGATAACAAACTCAATAGTGAATAAATTTCCACGTATCAAGTCTGTGATGCAGCAGCAGACTGAGCGATAGAAAGATGTAAGCTGGATTATAGAACATTCTCAATGTTTATTCACTCTACATGCATGAGAGAGTGCCTGAGACACTGTTAGGCTGATTTTCTATCTACATGGGGATGGAATGGCTGCTGTCGCATAACACCAGGGCACGTATTGTTCACAGACATTACTAGAGAGCACCAGACAGAGGAACTGGGACAGCCAACAGGAAGAGCCCACTGAGCAACGGCAGACAGAGAACAGCCTCATTCTGTACAGTGAACTCACTGCTGAGCTGTCAGAATGTTATTAAGTCAAAATGATAAATCAAACTCAAGGGTAATTTAAGCATACTCCAAATGAGGATTTTGTTGTTGTGTGGCCAACAGTACCCTTGATACATTTCAGTATAATACTTCATTTGCTAAAAACAAATTCACACATATTTCCAACTGATGGTTTCATCTTATATAAAATCTAAAGACTAACTAAAAATTAGGTCAAATTCAGGTTAAGAAAAGTCTGACCTATCAACAATAATTTAACCACTCTGGATGTAATTTGCAGGAAAATCTTTCAACTAGTGGTGGAACTTGATTTTTAAAATACATTGAATTAATTAGAGCCTTTGTAATTAATTAATTGCATTTTTTTAACAAGAAAATTTGCCCAAAAAGCCATTTTATAACATTTAAAATAGTTTTAGTGGGGGACAGAATCAAATAATAGACCAGAACCTTAATATTGTAAACTCAAGCTCCTTTAATTTATGAAAAAATGCTTTTAAATTGCATTTCAGTTCAAAAGTGTAAAAAATAAAAAAATAAAAACTATAAAATATAAAATTGGACAGACCTAAAAGTACAGTACTTTATTTATTCATGTTAAAGTGCCCATGGCTCCATATTTAAATCAATTTATATTAAACAGGTGTAATCTTTGATGCCTCTAGATTAGCGTTGTACCATTATAACTCAAAATACGCTGTAATTATTTCCTAACGAGCAACTCAGAGATCAGAAGAATGCGCCGCCTTCCGGTTCTGCTGGGTTTCTCCTTATTTGGCAGCCTGACTCTTCTGCTGCAGTAGGGGGCAGTGCCGTCGCGTGAAAGTGAAACTAAATGCTCACTAAAAGAAAAGAGAAACACGAGAGGATAACTCTGTGTCTATGCTACACGGTCTATGGTCAATGGCGGCAGCACTGGCACTCTCCTCGCTCCAGGTGTCGTGAACGTGCATGTGGGCGGAGAATTAAATCATATAAGCAAGTCCGGATCACTATGACCTCATAGCGGGCTGGAGTGAAAAAAAACGTTTGAAACCTACTGGCGGAGGTGGTCTGAAATCTTGAAGAGCTTCTCACTAGCTGTACTAGGAGACAGATAGATGCCGTTTTTTGGCACTTTCTGGCATGTTTAAAGGCATACTCAGTATCCAGGTAAACAATGTAGCTTTTAACGTTTTTTTTTTTTAAGCCTCTTAACAACGTTCCAACATAGTATAGCCATAAATATATTGTGGAGATTTTTAAAAAACCCGAAAGAAATCAATAAAGTAGTTGTCCCGCAGTTCTCTAAAAACTTCAGCTAATCCTATCGTTCGGTCCGAACGATAGGATTGGACAATCCAGCTGTCTGTCTGCCGCATTTCCGCACTGCTTGGATTCACCAATAATCCGCCCGGACACATTTTCCGTCTGAACATTCCGGAAGTGAAAGGAGGACAGAATTAGCCGGTGGTCAGCGCTTTCATTTTAAGATATAAATACCAGAGTCCCCCCAAAAAACACATTTTCAGCTAGCAGAAAACTAAAATCGTTTGGAGGTGAAAAGAGGAAAAGCTGGGGGAACGTTTCTACGGCTGGAGTTATTCTGCATTGTTATCGTCGCAAAACGGAGTCCCATGTCCGTGGGAAGGCTGGCGTACCGATTATACCCGACGGGAGGGGTGAGTGCTCCGAGTTGTGTTTCTGTAAACTAGCTAGCGAGACCTAGCTTGTTTACCTGGCTACTGAGTATGCCTTTAAGGTGAGAACTCAACGTTGCAACATGATAGATAAGTCCAAAAACACGGAAAACCATGCCATGGGCACTTTAAGTACATTTTTAGAAGGTATTGTTTTTAAAATAATAATAATAATAATAAAAGACTTATATCGTGTGAAAACACCCTGAGTCTTTTTTTCCAGTCTGCTTTGCTCCTGTTCAAACTGACCCGCTGTCTTGTGACTCTTCTGCCTCGTTTCCAGGGTCTTGGATGAGTCAGGTCGCTATTTTGTCTGTCCCCATTGTAAAACTGGTCCATACAACCGAACTGGACCATACAAGAAGGGACGGGAATAAATCTGAAGGCCAGACCGTTCATTTTCACAGCCACTTACTTCTGGTTTTCGCGGTTGAAGAAGGACCGAGCCAAATTGGGTAGTGAGGCTGGATCCTCCGAAGGATGCAGCCTCTGAATTTGGACACAGGCTGCACCCAGCCAGTGTTACCAGATTGGAAATGTTAAAGTATCGTACCAGAATCTTAAAATTATTATATTATACACTACTAAGTTACAGCCTGACATGCCTTTATATCGTGTATCAAACACTGTGCAAAATCATAGTAAAGTAGTTTTAGCAGAATCTAACGCAATGATTGAAACAAGCATCTCTTTCACAGATTCCACACAACAAAGAGCTCAAATTGTCATATTTATGGAATTATTGAGCATACAGAGTGTTAAATTATCCTACAAATATGATTATTATCGTACCACAGACCAGTACTTCATCAGTTATTACTCGGCCATTTCAACTTTCAAACTAAAATTCTGCTAACAAAAACGTTCAATCAAAACAAAATGATAGCCCTTAAATCAACTTATATATTAATTATGATCCATCCTACCTATATTCAGTAGAGCTGTCGTTTTCTCATGGCTAATGGCACTTGTTTGTTGCATCTTTCTGGTCCATGAGCCACATGTGGCCCCCAATCTGTAATTCTTTCACTCTATCCATGTTTTCATACCGAGCCGATGCAGTATGACACTTTACTTTCTCTTTCTGACCAGTTTTATCTGAAGGTTTGCTCATTCGGTAGTAAGAAAAGCTTAGCATGTGTACAACCCCGCAACGTCACTCACCCCCACCTCGGATCAATGTTCCGTGAAGCCCTCAAACCGCTGACTCATTGAAACTTTTCTCGGTGGCCCTTTAGGATTTGTATGTGAGAACTCCTGCTCTATATAATCAATCTTACAAAACATACCAGGTTATACGGTTTTAAGAAACACACTTTAAAGAGGGGGGGAAATCTAATCAGCAGTACAATTTTATCCAAAGAGGTCAAAAGATACAAGAAATCTACCAACAAAGAATGAGACCCGAGTTTGACTTTACCCCTCAGATTGCTCCATCAAAGAGGCTGTTTCACATATGGTTCATTCAATCCATTTTCAAGTATTTTTTTTAAATGCCAACCTCTTTAATGGTTTCCAGCAACAGCTTCCCAGATGGTTCTTCAAACCATCTGGCTTCAAGGTTACAGAATCTCCTGTTAAATCTAAAATGAAGGTGCTTCCTTTAACCAAACACACATTTCTGTACTAATGAAACCTAAAAATATTCTAGCAAATATCACAGGTAGTTGCTTATTAAGTTGTAGTGCCTTGTAGAAAGGTGATGCACACTTTTGAGAACTAAACAGGCAGTGAAATGCATCTAAAGAACTGCTGTGGAAAAGTTAAATTATCAATTAAGAAAGTGAACTTCCTATATTATGTAGGTTCAGTACACATAGAGTGATTTATTTCAAACTTTTTTCTTGTGATTTTGATGACTTTTGGGTTTTCATTATCTAAGCCATAATCATCAAACTTATAAGAAAATAATGCTTGAAGTGTTTCACTGTATGTGCAATTAAATTATGAGTTTTACTTTTGCACAATATTCACATTTTTGTTGTTGTAATTTACGTTTTTCTTCTCACAAATTTGCATCTCCAACTAGTCACCGGCAGTCAGCCCTGTGAGACACTGGATTAACTCATAACCTTTAACCTTCAGTTACCAAACTAAGCTTTTATTTCCAAACAGAGAATGGGCTGTATAAGTTGTAGTAGACTGTATTCACATTTCAAAGAGCAAAAGCAAGAGATGCTGATAGAAGATTTACTGTATATACCATATGGTGCATCATATGGAAATGTGGAACTACCACCTGACACTGGCACAGATACAAAGCAACACGCCATTGTTGCCATGATACCTTCTGTGTGCTTCATCTGACAACAGATGGAAGATTAAGAGGAGGCATTGTCCCATTTCTTATTCAAATCATATGGATTAGTGCAGCATATGAAATGGCTGCACAGTGTTGAAACACTCGACGGTAAATAACAAATGTGTTTTCAACACGTTTCATCTTCTGAGATGGAAAAAACCAAACACATTCTCTGGGAAACATATGCTGTGTTGGTATGGTTTTGCTGCTTCGAAAGGCGATGCATAACGTGTCATCAGCTGAGCGCACGTGTAAACAATTTCAAGTGTCAAAAACAGTTTAGAAAACTTTCTTTCCAAGACTATTATTATAAAATCGCTGCTCTGCCTTCTTTATCTCTTCAGGTAGTGGGTAATCTGGAGAACGGTAGATCAGAATCTTCTTTTCCTTCCTCTACATCATCAGCCTTCTTGGATCCTTTTTTTTGTCTCCTAGAAACAGGAGTAGCAGATTGATTGTTGGAACGATCTGCAGCTTAAATTACAGGTTATCATTTGCATCATGGGTTATTAAATTTAGTTTTACTTAAAAGTGTGCATATTTGATGCTCCAATATAATGTTCATAGCAAACACATAATGCACTATGCAAAATAAAATAATTTTTCTTTTTAATCAATAAATTATTCATATAATTTCTTCTCATACAATGTCAGAAAATAGAGATGCACACATAAAATTGGCTTAATCTGTGATCGGCCACACTGAAACACAATTTTGTTTTTGTCTTGTCGTTTTTCCTGGTCCTTGAATGCAACTTTACACAGAACTCAGGATCCATAGGCACAAAATCACTATAGTAAACAACAGAGCCCCATTTGGAAAGTTTGACCTACAGAATCAAAGGCTTAAAAAAAGTATTTAGTTTACTAGAATTCTTTGAGATAATTCAGGAGCAGGTAGAAGCAGATCGTTCAATCAGACACTGGTATTAGCTTTCTAAAACAATGTAACTATCAGAAATTTGTTTTAAACAAAAGTACATAAAACTATTTTTTCTTCTTTTTTAGTTTTATTGACAAACACACACAATTACAGTGATCTGTTTATGGGAGTGTGTACGCTCTCAGGTCATTCATCGGTTTACCGTTAGAGGCTGAGAAGCAACACGGGAGCTCAAAACCTGGCGTCAGATTAAATACAGGTGAGAATCTGCGAGATTAAGGCTGTGTGCATGACAGTTTAAACTTCAAATGTCCTCACAAAAAACAACATCAGAAGGTGACAGGACACATGTATAGGTCAGATTCGTGATGGACATGGTCGGTCTCTGCAGATAAATAGACATGCAAGTTAGGACAACAGGTTCATTTTAATTCATTACTAAACCATCCTAGCATTTAAATCTAAACAAGCATGGCTGCAGCTTCTGCCTTGTTTTCAGTTACACACAAGTTCAGATACAAAAGCCATGAAGAGGAGGATTCATGAACACGCACACTAATAGCCTGATTGGCCCCCCGCTGCCTCTGGCTCTGCATTTAAACTGCTGGCTCACACAACACAGATAAGTTAGTAACATCTTGTGACAGCAGTAAGCCAGCCTGTCGTTTTAGATGGATGAAGATTTAAAAGCCTGATTTTGCATGACAACTGCTCCCCTGTGATATTTTCTATTTCAGCTTTGATTGAACTGTTAAACTGCTTAGAGAGAGAGAGGCGAGGAGGTTCATGAACTCATTTTTTCTGCATGGACACATGTCTGAAATATCAAAAGATAAGTCAGAATTTAAGCGTCAAGAGTTTGACCTGTGGGGCAGATTGGCTCTGATATAGCTGACAAAGACAAAAGGACCAAAGAAAAAGCTATCCTGAAGATCAATTAGAAAATGTATTTGTTTTAACAGTGAATTATAAAATGTAATGAAAAAAATTAGGGACAATATTTGATGTATAGAATAAATCCAAAAGTCACTGTATAAATGGTTTGCATTTCTCAACAAGTCAGTAGAATTTGGTTTTGCTTAAAGGGACGTGGGGCAGGATTTGTAAAAAAAAAAAAAGATGCATGTTCAGTTTTTTTAAGTTAATGGGTGATGAAGCGTTTTACACTAAAAAGAACGAGACCACTCATGTATCGTTCCATCGTCTTGAACAGGCTCTGAGCTGTAAAATGTGCTTCAGTTCGGGCCTGAATTTCCCGCGCTGTCCTACAGATGTGACGTCAACTGACACTGCTTGCGTGTTCTCGAAAACTTCAAAACCGGAAATAAAATGTATATGAGGTAGGTGGCAGTATTGCACTGTTGCGTTGAGTGCCAACGGCCGACTTACTTTGTCTCGACATGTTGTTTTTACATAATCCCGGTATGCGGGCAGCGATCATACGTAGAGCTGACAACCACTCTGATTGATTACAGGGTTTCACAGAGCTAAAGGTGCTGTGTAGATGAGCACAAGGTGATGTGTGGATGTGACCGTGTGTCGGGGCTCAGCTGCTCCCCTCCCCGACAAGTCCCTCCTCTCAGTCCGCTCACAGTGAGGCGGCTGCGCTGCGCTCGGTGCTCCAGATTGTCTGGTGTTATAGGAGCACAGCCTTTTGGGGAGGAAACCCGGTGAGATCACCCGACTGACTGACTTCCGCTCCGCCTTCGCTCAGCGTTTGGGGCAGTAGCAGACATTGTCCATGTGCACACGGTATGTATACCGGTTTGGGGTAGTTGGATTCTGATGTCAGCGGCTTGATAGCTTTGTGTTTTTAGGACATCCCCGTTGTTGGACACCTAGCTGTCTCATTCTGCGCGAGCTGTGTGTGACCATGGCAACACAATGGAACTCAGACCGGCGGAGGAGCGGACCAAACACTCACGGCTGGCCGCATAGCCAGTGGTAGATCAGCTGACATCCCAGTGCTCCGAGCCGTTTGCGCTTCAAGTAGACAACTGCTGGTCCTTTCCCGCTGTTCAGAAGAGGAGCATGGGAGTAGAGGAGAGCCATGAGGGAGAAACTGATGCTCTAGCTCTATCAGTTAGCTCCCCTTAGGGCGGCGGTTCAACCGAGCCATAGCCCGGTGTGTGTGGCGCGATGCATTGTTTTACCGTATTTCCATTTAAATTAATAAAATGTATTTTTATTTATAGGAGCTATAGGGAATTTGATAAACAATGTAGCTTACTTTTTTTTTTCATGCCTCGTAACGTTTTAACATGGTATAGCTATAAATATATTGTGGCAAATAAAAAAACTAAATAAATCAATAAGGTGGTTGTCTCGCAGTTCTCTAAAAACCTCAGCCAATCATACATTTTGGACCAAAAGCCAGTTGTCTGTCTCACCAAAGCGCCTCACTTCTCCTTGGATCCTCCATTAATGAGTGCTGGAGCATTTTAAAACAGAACATCCCAGAAGTGAGAGAAGGACAGAAACAGCCGGCTGTTAGCGCTTCAATTTTAGGAAAAAATACCAGTCCCACAAAGAAAAACACCAAGTCATCTAGAATCAGAAAACAAAAAACGGGTGAACATTAGAATAGCGTTTCAACGGCTGGTGTTTTGCATCCAATTGTTAATGTGGCAATGCGCGGTCCCATGTCCGGGGAAGGCGCGGCGTAAGGGTTATACTCGACAGGAGGGGTGAGAGCTCTGAGACGTGTTTGTGTAAAATAGCTAGCCATACCTAGCTTGTTTGAAAATTGCACAGTGCAGCTTTAATAAAAACTGAATATGCCTAATCAACATTTTTTTTATTATCATAATTTCTTTTCTATACTTGAAAAAATGCATTCAGTGACATCTCATGGAAAAATTTGTATGAAATCCCCTCATGGTAAGTAAGTAAGTAAAGTTTATTTATATAGCACCTTTCACAGAAAAAATCACCTCATGGTGAAGTCTGTCTTGGTGTAGCTTTCTGACTGAGCAACAGTTAACCATCACAACCGTTTTATTGTCAGAGGATGAAAACCTTTGTTGGGTCATTGCTTCAGTTTTATGAAGCTACTGCTTCACATGGTCCCACACACACTGATACACTAAAAGAACAATGTACTGTGACAATGAACCCACAAATAATTTTTTAAAACTACATTATCATGAAATTTTAACATAACACAATTAGTTATAGGTTCCAAATTGTCTGAGCCTTTCAAAAACAAGCGGCACAGGCAATTAATTCATGCAAGCTGACCTTAAAATGCTTGCATGCTCTGTTTGGGATGTGCATTTATTCATTCCCTCAGAACTAATGTGAAACAACAGCCAGACATTCCTGTAGGGGCTGTTCTGGGCAGATTGTTTCATGGTAATAAGTGCCTAACAAATGCCTTTTGACAAACATTTTTGCCATTTCATTTATTACTTTATTTTGTTGTGAGATAAGTCTTCATTTTGGCTTATTATTTATTAACACAAAAAATAGGTCTTTCTTGTATTTGATTGATGCATTTTTGTGTATTATTGATTAACTTTTCTGCGAGAGCGAGGTCTTTTTATGATTTCATTTGGGATGCATGCTGTGCTATTTATGGACCAATCAATGAATCGTGCAGACACATTCTCTCTGATGCAAATTGCACCCACTCAAATCTAGCCCACCTTCCCTTCTGTCCTTGTTTATCTGCCTCCACAGTGGAAACAAATTGGTGAACGTGACAAGATGGAGAATAAAATTTACTCAATAAACCTCTCACTCGACAAAACAGGAGACAGAAAATCCCTCCTGATCTCTCTGTTTTAGGTTTTCTTCCCACACGTGAAACTGGTTTTATCCTGAAATTTCTTTCTGGCAACGTATAAATATAAGAGAAAAATCATACAAATAAACCACAGTTATTTCATGTGTGCAGCAAATGAAGTTCATCAGAGTGAAAGCACATATTAATACAACTCATATTTATTTCATTGTTTCAGTATTTAACTGACGTGAGATGTGATTTTGAAAACCAACAATCTAATTAGTTCCTTGTCATTATTTCCTGTCAAACCACTAGACTGTGTTTTTGCACAGTCTCTGTGGCAAAAACAAATTAACCTAATTTGGGAAGGTGCATCCAGTGTTTCGAGGGCACAGAGTCTGCAGGGACCAGGAGGTTGGCATGTATCGAGTCTGTTTCCAGCACGCTATGCTGTGTGGGCAAGTGCATAATGAAGAGTGCTGAGTGCGAGCTTGCGTGCATGTGTCTACTGGAGAGGGGGAAAAGGGGGAGGGGGAAAGGGCGACAGTCAATAGTGTGGTGTGTGTTTGTGTGTGCGCACGCACAGATTTAGGGGAAATAAGGTCTAGTATGATCCACTAATCTTTTTTGGCATGAAGTGAATAATATTTTTATGCTTGACATATTTGGGCTCTAATGGACACACTGAATGCATGCTAAACTCCACAAGATCTCACCAAAACCACAATTCCTCCAAACAGCTTCAGATGGGGTCATATGTTTATTGTGTTCACAAGAAGAGCTCACATATAATCCACTTTTTGAGCAAAAAAATAAATAACTAAAGTAAAGCCAAACAATGAGCTGAGGAAATGTCTGCAGTGTCCACACCTCCACAGAAAACAAGACCTAATACCTTCTAACTGCTAATGCTAAAGAAGTTTAGCATAACTGAACAAATTTGGGATATAAATTAAACTTTACCCATCATTTGATCCAGCCCAGGAGAAAGTGATAGTGCCGAAATGACCACGATATAAAAGTGTCTGCTCTCATATCAGCATGCAGTAACGAGCTAGGAGATCCAACGATGCTAACGACATGATTGTGTTGTAGCCTGTGAGGCCAGCGTGGCTGTTCCTACTGCCATTTCTGCACAACCAAGATGTTCTGGTCTCAGTGGGCCAAACATCATATGACAGTTTTGTGTCATGGACACACTTCTTAGGACTTCAGACCCAAAAGACCGTCCACATTCTGGTTGTTTCTTCATGTAGCAGAGTCTCCTTCCTGTGTGAAGGGGGCTTAAAGCAGGGATCTCAAACCCCAGTCTCTGAGTCCTACAAGGTTTAGATGTTTCTCTGCTTCAGCACACCTGATTTTAATCAATGGGTGATTAACAGGCCTCTGCAGAACTTGAGGACATTCTGAAGATGTAATTCAATCACTCAATCAGGTCTGTTGGAGCAGAGAACAAGTAAAACAAATAGGTTTGAGATCCCTGCTCTAAAGTAAGATGGTCTTGGGCCAAAAAAACAGGAATTACCAAGTAAGTGCAGTAAATATATGAAGTACTATGAGTTCAAACATAACGTTTGTTTTGTACAAACCACAATTAGCACTCAAATCCACAAACACGTCTCCAAAAGTTTGTATATTTTGCAGCTGTTCGTCACAATCACCCATACTCATTCTGTTGTGTGCATGCTGTGTGCACAAAAACACACACATACATTCAAAAGGTCCCTCCAATAAAAAACACAACAAATATGATCGCAAACAGATGAAAACAGAAAAAAAGCTTTGTTAGAAATCACCTTTTATTTCTATTTTCATTAGACCATCAATAAACACCTGTTTATTGTCACCTATCAGAGAGGAGTGAAACTCTGTGAGTTTAAACACATACCCATCTGCAAAGTCCCAATGTCTTCATGCACATGGACAAAGAAACAACATAGAACCTCTAACTTAAGTTTAATGGAAAACAGAAATGTATCTGGGATATTTCAGCTCCTTTGGGTCAAACAGCAAGTGAAGGTCTCCTTGTCCACATATTCTAACATCATTTGGGTGAAAGGCCTCATTTGACACTCTCTGTAAATTTAGGAAACCAACTATTAGGCTCAACAGATGTGCAGAGAAAAAAGAAAACTTTATTGTTAGAATTTATTTAATGGCAGTAATTCCATAATTGCCGTAGTTTAGAGTTCAGAGACAGTGGTTGTGATCATTGAGAACATCTGAAAACACTTTATCGTTACTTGTGGCTGGAAGATGCATCATGTGAATTAGCTTGGCCCCTGGCCTTTTGACTACCACGCAGTGGCTGATCCTTGAACCAGTCATCTACAAGGATACATGCTACTAAAATACAGCAGTTTGATTTTCATTCCTTTAAACAGCTCCAGTACATATTTGTGAAAAGTGAGCTTGCTGAGTATTTAAAATCTGAAGCATGACTTAAACCATTGGGTTTATTCAGACATATTAAAAACGTGTTGTCTTTTGTCCTGTTCTACTCTCGTCACAATAAATCTTGTACAAATGTCCACTGATTTCTTTATGCTTCAATTCTTTGTCTTTCTGGTCTCTTGTGCAAATGTCTTTCTGTCTTTTTGCTTATCTGCAGGACTATTAAATGCATGCGTGTGTGTGTGTGTGTGTGTGTGTGTGTGTGTGTGTGTGTGTGTGCGTGCGTGCGTTTAGTGAATGGATTTGCATGAGAGCCAGTGGGGTGACCCTGCTCTCTCACGCCAAGGCTTCTGTGGAACAAATAGGACTAGTCGGATGTCGTGACAGCACTCACATCAGTTTAAATAAGAGTGCTTTGCAGCAATCGTGTGTGTGTGTGTTAGTGTGTGTGTGCCTAAGCAAGCAGCCAGGCGTGCATTTGGTCAGGGAAGCTTTTCAGGGCTTTGTATGTGCGTTTGAGTGGGAGTCTGCATGTGTGGGCACAGGATTGTGTGTTTCAGCCAGTGAGCATGCAACATCTAGTAAGGTTTGAGGTTTTTGTGAGGAGGAAAAGAAGAATATTAACAATTTAATGAGCTCGGTGGGATTCACACGCTCCGACAGAGGCCACAGACGGAGCTCCTCTGAGAAGGAGCAGGTTTGTCCCGTAAGACCAACCTGCCTTCTTAACAAAACGAAGAGCATCAGGAGGTGAAACACAGTTCAGCCCTACAAATATTACTGCTTTACAAATATGTATTTACCACAATTATGACCTGGAAAAGAATAAATGTGGAAGATACACTTGTTTAACTTAACAAAGGTTTTACTTCCTTCTATGTGTCACACAGCTACATTGTTTTACATTAGCATGCCTATAGTTGTGTTTCTTTATGCAAATATAATGTATTTTTTGACTTCCCAGAGTTGTTGCATGAACACAACAAAGTTCAAAAGGTGACATGTTGAGTAAATATTTCCTGGAATAAATCTTGATTTCCTCCTGCGTGTGTGTGCGAGTGTTAGCGCTGAGCTGTGGGCTAATACAGTGTTAGATGACTTTATCTACAACTAATAAAAATTATTAAACCAACTAAATATTCAAGAATGAGCTGTAATGTCAATTCAAATTCGGCTGCTTAAGTGAGATTTTATTCCCACAGCATCGATTCTTCTTCCATTTTGAAGTGTTTTTGTGTAAAAGTTATAAATATTGACTACTAATGCAGAGAATGTCTTGAACAGCTTCTGTTTGGAGAAATAATGTTTATGTCCTACAGGACTGACGAGCTAACGGCTAGCCTAAGCACAACTAACACCAGGGAATAATGATGTCGTCCTCAGACAGCTCCAGACTCCAGCATTTCACAGCGGTTCATGCAACTTTATTTAAAACAAGCCCTTTACACGGCTGACAGTTTTACATTATACAGTTAATTACATAGAATTCTTTGGTGGTTTCCAAGCGTAGATATCATCGCCATCAGCATCAAAATGTTGAATTTCCAGTGCATCCAGGGGTCAAGTCTGACAGGCATGTCTTCATGTGTCTGCAAAAATAACCATGTAATGTGAAACTGACAGCACTGTAACATTATCATTCAGACCGTACTGGTGTGCAGAAAAAAACAACATTTCTGATGGGATCCAACTCCAAAACGGATTGTTGCCATCCTAAAACAGCCCCAATCGCCCAAAACTCACAGAAGTTCATGCAAACATCATTTAAGCCTGCACACCACCCTCAGATTCACATTACATGGGTATTTTAGAAGACGTATTTACAAATTCCTGCAGGAAATGACCTCTGAATGCACCAGAAGGGCTACATTTAGCTGCTGCTGGTGATAGTAAAGTTTATTAATGTAACACAGTTCACAGATAAAATCCTAATAATAATAAGCAATAATGAGCGACTTTAATTATCACTATTAAAAATCAGTCTTGTAAATATCCACAGAATTCTATGTAATTAAATGCAAAATTGTGAGTGGCTTAAAGGTTTATACAAAAAAAAAAAAAACATTGCAAGAGCGAATATGAAGTTTTGTGTTTGTCAGTTTCTCCAAAATGAGGTCATTCATACAGTTATCTTCAATAGGAATGATAGTAATTAATAACTTTTACACAGAAACACACTAAAGAAATAACTATAGTCAATCATAAAACATTTAGGGTTAGGGTTGTGTGTGTATGAAATGTGATGAATCACTGCAGAGGATTTCCTGAGAAGCTAGTTTTTGTGTGTCTTATCCTCAGGGGCCATTTCTGTCCATATGTGATGTTTTTGGTTAATCTATTAAAATAATTGAGTAGGAAAAAGCCTAAACTCCTAACCTTAAAGCTCCCCTTCTATCCCCAACATTTCTTTCTGAATCGTGGTGCATCCATGTGGTTTTGGATCTAAAAATAGTCCAAGATGAGTTCCTTCTCGTGTGTGGACATCCCTGTAAACTCAGCCCACATACACTGATTCAGATGTGGATTTGATAACTGACTGCTTCTCCACACGCCGCCTGGGGTGAGCTGACTGATGACACACACTGAAGATATGCGTCACAGCTCCATGACGAAGGAGACACGTGTGTTTGTTTGCTGCAGTGGGAAACCCTTGTACTTAAAGGGGAGTCACGAATGGTTTTTTTCTTTCCCTGAATCATGAAGGAGTTCTTGGAGCTTCCTCTTGGCCGGTTGCATGGGTAACACCACGGAGCATGTGCACATAGATATCCTGAGGCGCCTATGACTCTGGTCCCCTGAGAAAAAAAGAAAAGAAAAGGCAGGGAGGGATGGAGGAGACTATGAGTGAGCTGGCTGTGAGACACAATTATAGCAGATTAGTGAAGCCACACTGAGGATCTGAACAGGGGCCTTCTGGACCCAGAGACAAATGACCTCTGGGGAAAAAAGTACTCACATGTCATACACACACACACACACACACACACACACTCATGGGGAGCCTCATGAAAAGGTGGAGTTAAGGGGAAAATTAGCAGGCATCTGCAAATACATCCTGTGCTCGTAAATTCCAGTCAGAGTCTGATGTTTTTCAGCGTCAACATTCCGGTCAGCTCAAGAATCCCAAAGGTACAGGAACATTCCTGCTGTGATAGCGTCCATAAAGCATGAGAAGACATTAGGAGATGAATCATTAGACAACACACACCTGTCATGTCAGAAAAACAGAGATGCATTTGTGGGACAAAAGCCAATGACTTTAATTTTGTTGTTGTTGTAAAAATGAACTGTATTAGCCCAGCATTGTGTTTTTATCTTATCATGTAGAGCTTAACAATGACGCTTTTTAAAATGAATTTACATGGCACATTTCAGGCAAAAAAGATGCAAAACAATGTGCTGGCAGCAAACAAATGTCAGGTGAAAGCAGGATAAAAAAATAGAGCAACATGTGGGGTTTCCATTAAGCAAGATGATAGAGCACCATTATTCCTCTAACTAAAATGTGTGTTAGCAAAGCTATAAATGATTTTGGAGGAATTTTGTGAGACAAACAGTAAATGCAAAAATTCGGGAATATGTAGGAGATTGTGCAGCATTTAAAAAATGTATTTTCCATGAAAGTGTTGTTTTTGCAAATTAATGGATTTAAACTCCGCTACCAGCATGGTGCATTTTGTTCTAAGGAATGACTTTACTGACCCTTCAATAAAATAAATAAATGCTATTTGAGGAACTTGTGCGATCCAAAGATTTGATGCAGTTCTAGAATCATGGTATAAATAATACATTTTATTTAAAAGCAGTTAGCTCCATGCTCAGGCTGCCAGGATATTTGGGATCAACAGAGGGGTCCTGCTCAGCAGAGGAGATCATGTTTGCTCTTTTTATTCTCCCTCCCTTGTGCTAACATCTTTAGCACAATAAACCACCAAGCTGCTTTGTTCAGCTGTGTGTGTTTAAACTAGAAAACCATCAGCTGATTCAGTTTTGTGTAGATTTAATAAACCTGAATGTAGATGTCACCTATAGTTCTGTTATAGGCTGAAATCTGATATGCCATAATGCAAACAGATTAGCAGGTTAGCTAGCATTTTAACCACTACCACGAGTGAGGTAGTGATTGGTTGTGTGTGTCTATATTTACAAGTTTGGGTGTCAATTCTGCATCAGCTAACACATCCTAGCTTGGTGCTTTTCTTTTATGGTAACAAATACATTAAAACCGCTTCAAAGACAGCTGTATAGGTTTATATTTTTTACAGATTGTCGGAGTTTGCTCCACCTAAAGTCACTCGAGGTTGTTAACCTGCCATTTCCACTTCAAAGTCATCTAAAATGAACATGTAACTTGAGCATGCAGACTTTAAAAGAAAAATGAATAAATTATTGCAGCACGAGGTAAATAGCTACAAATATGTGCATGCATTTTGTCTAATAGCAGCTTAAACAGACAAAATGGAGAAGGCTTAAGAAATAAACCTTTAATCAAACCATAAGATGTATTTTTCTTTGGTTAATAAAGAATTCTTTCTCAATTCAATTAATCAAAGCAAATTTATGAAGGCTTTAGCCAGAATTTCAACCCTTACCCAGATAAAAATCGATACTCGGCAAATATAAAGCCAGCAGATTTAATGTTTAATGTTTTCTACTTGTTAGGTTGGCAGTTTGACTGAAAACTGTTCCAGGTATTGACATGTCCATGAGTAAAACACTGAACAGCCATGGTGCCCCCAGATTACTAATCTATTGGTTCCCAAAGTTGAAACTTCATTTGACTGCAGACATGTGTTGTTATATACAGTGATCCCATTACTGTGATTATCTGCAGCTCAGTGGGTAAATAACCTCACAGGAACAAACCACCTTAGCAGATTATTTATTTATTAGAAACCACCTTCAGCAGATTACATTATAAAATCCTTGGTGACTACTTGGTGAACCTATGACTGCTTCCTGAGGTGAAAGAAAGGTGAACGACTAGCTAGCACTGAGCTAACTGTGTTTCACCTCGTCTTGAGAGGCTAAACTAAAAGCTAATGCTGGTTATCTGCTATGAAGTTATAAACATCAACCGTCTGTGACGTTATATTTTTTAATTTCCTGTACATTTTTCTAGATGATGTTTAGTCAATGTCTCTTATTTGTTATTTTTCAGTTTTCTCAGGTTTCAGTGTGTAAGGCTGTGCAACAACAATAAATAGCCTCTCACATTTATGGTTCACTAGACAGCTTTCTAAATTGGTCATAGCTGTTTGTGTGTGCATGCATGTGTGTGTCTGTGTGTGTGTGTATGCGTGTGTGTTTCTGGGCATTGCTCCAATCTGTCATTTCAATCTGATCACTATCATCCACGGCTGTCTGACCAGGATTATCTAGCCAGAGGACCACCCCTGAAGGACGAAGAAGGTGTGCAAAAACTAAACATTTTTTATTTTTGTACATTTTCTTTACTGTTTTAAACATGGATGGGACATCCCTCTTCACTTCCACCTTCTCTATCCTTTAACACCTTCCTTACTAGGAGTTTAAGAATAGCATTCTCATATGTCAGAGAAGAAGACATAGCCAGGAAATCTCCTATACAGAAAAAGGAGTGTAAACATAAGGAAGCTCACTAACAGATCAACTTGATTTAATCTGACAGGAAGAAAAACACCGACTTGTAGCTGCACACCATTCCCCCTACTTCCAATCTTCAAATTGAGCTAAGCCAATTTATCTAGCTGTAGATTTATTTTTAAAGAACCATGCTGAGGTGGATTTATGACCACTGACAGGTTTGCTAACATGCAGTGGAGCTTATGTTCTGTGGACAGGAAGTACTTTCTCATTTTATTTTAAGGATTGTAAAGGAAGGTGTGTCAGATCTAATACAACATCCTACATAGTTTTATTATTATTTTAATTTTTTATTCATTTGGGACAGAGGTTATAATAACATAAGGTAATAATAATGTATAGATGTCAATATTATTATTAATATAATAAAAATATAAGCTAATGATGTTTTACTTTTTATTGAAACATCTTCATATTTTTTCAGAATTGCTTTTTAGGTTACGTTCAGTGCCTGTTTTAATAAGTTAAAGGGCCTACCAGCTAGTTAAAGGGTTATGAGACCCAAGCCTTAGTTTCATGGGCATTTTTACTTTCACCAAATTTGTTTCATGTTTTCTTCTGGATGTGCTTTAAAAATTTTAGTTTTTTACATTTTTGATATAATTCCTGCACAAAACAACCATCCTGAGCTGATCAAGTATTTATGAGTTTTGTATTGCCTCGTGTCCACATAAATAACCAAAAGGCCTGGACCTCTTAGCTAATGGAAAACGACCCAAACCAGAAACTAACTGTCGCTGCATGAAGTCCACCCTGTGTGTCAGCGTTCCTTCCTCACTTCCTTGCCTTCAGATAAGACGTTGGTGCGGCTTTCTGAAGGGGTGTGTGTCTTAATCAAGATCCCTCTGTATGGACACACACGCAGAGTGAGTAAATTAGGCTTGGCAGGAGCCAGTGGAGAGTTAATTAGGATTGGGATCTTGGAGTGCTTACAGGGATATGCCTCATGCTTATGTACAAATGCATCCATTTTTTTATGCTGCTCATATTGTTTGGTCTAATCCTGACTAAACAATAAGAGTTTGCATATAGGAATAGGAGTTTTAATTTATTTTAAAAAGAAGAAAAGAGCTTTGGGGAGTCACAGTGCTCTACTGTTTAGGCAAAGCGGTTTCCAGGTCAGATGGTTACCTTATATCTACCTTTCTCTTCCTGACTAATCCATTCTTCTGAGGTAACACCTGGCACATTAATTTTTAATTCACCCTGGGCTGCGATCTGACATCATTTAATAATCCTTTGATCATTAATTCTACCAGAGAGAGCTGAACTTGACAGTGTCAGACTGATCTTTTGCATGGCTAGGCAAGGTGTTTGTGCTTTAGCAGCTCCAGATCCATTCCCTAAAAGCTTGCTTCATTCTGTAGCTAATTAACACTTACAGCGTATATATACAGAAGAGCTGACACTGCACACACTAACGCAGATGTGACGGCTGACTCTCGCACACAAAGCACTCTAAGACAGCCATGAATGTCTCTTATGTACCACAAAGTGCATATTTACACATCTTTAAAACGTGACATTTGTGTCACTCCCTCCCTCCCTCCCTCTCTCTGTCTCTCTCTTGCGCGACTCCATTCACCCCTCTGTGGTGCTGCTGGCTCCGTTTGACTCCCCAGCTACTAATTAAGCATTTGTTTTGAGTGTTTGTCTTGATTTTGCCTTGTAGTTGCTTTTCCCACATTTGCATGTGAAGCACGGGCACGCCCAGCCTTTAAAAACCATCACAGGGCTCTCTGACACATGAGACAGATTATGAGAGTGCACGAGGGGGAGCAACCTAATGGCAAATGTTTTATCTTAAGTTTCTTTTAAATAGGGTGTTTTCAGAAGAACAGTTCAGAGAATCACACTCTGGACATTTTGCATCTTGAACCTCTTGTAAATGTAAAGTTGCATAAAGGTGATTTGAACATGAATCCTACTTATGGACCGTGACTAATGCCTCATTTTCCCAGCCTGTATTAAAATAGGACAGCGACAGCGAGAACAAAGGCACAGGCCTGCATAAATAAAGCTCGTGACACTCTGTCAGCTGTAGTTGCCCACTCATCTGCTGAAGTCGTGAAAGGTTCCTCAGCTCCTCCGTCCTCCAAAGAGCTCACTCACGCTCCGAACAGAAGCACGATGACGTCTTCTTCGCCACACATCTCTGAGCGTGTGCACAAACAGCAAACTGCACGCTGTACCTGTGGTTTTGTGTGCACGCGTGTATTTTGTGTTTGAGGGGGTGGCTGGACACGGGGGTCTCCTGTGTTGCCGTGGCAACCTGCTGCAGTTTCCCTTTTTGTTTGTCCTTGGATCCAACAGCGGACTCACGCCAACGCGGGAGCAGGAATCAGAACAGCGGAAGGGCGGAGAAGGACAACGGGCAGGGCTTTTCATCTCACCTCTCCAGTGAACGACACCCATGGCTCTCCCACCTGCTTTCACCTGTCAAGCAGCAAACGTAGGCTGCTTGTGCTGATATGTCTGCAGGGAAGGAAGGAAGAAACGTGTCTCATCTGGAAGCGTGGGGTTTGAGGCCATTTCATGTTGATGCAATTTGCTTCATCTCTACTTCCTTATGAGGACTTTGAGGCCTAACAAAAGAAACATTAGGGGCGGCATTAGCTCAGTTGGGAGAGTGGCCGGTCTGGTAACCGGAGGGTCACAGGTTCGATCCCCAGCTCCAGCTGGGTTAGATTGTCGTTGTGTCCTTGGGCAAGACACTTCACCCACCTTGCCTGTGTGAATGTGGGTGTGACTGTGTGTGAATGTTGGTGGTGGTCAGGAGGGCCGATGGCGCAGAATGGCAGCCTGGCTTCTGTCAGTCTGCCCCAGGGCAGCTGTGGCTACAGACGTCTGTCGTAGTTTACCACCACCAGTGAGAATGACTGTGTGAATGAATGATGCAACTCTGTAAAGCGTCTTTGAGTGACCTAAAAAGCGCTATATAAACCTGATGCATTATTATTATTATTAGAAAATGACGATTTCTCTGATGTAGAAACACACATTCCATTACATTTTCTGCCACCTAACTGGGACTAGGTTGGGAGGGATGCAACACTCTAAGCATGGAACCCTAGACCTCGCTGCTGCCAAAGGGACTCTAAGGTATTCACAACCGTCGGTGAGACATGCTTTGGCCAGCACCGCCTTTGGATTCCCTGAGACCTACTCCTGGTGGGCCATGCCTCTAACTCCTCTAGAAGGTTTCAGAAGACATTCCAACCAGATGTGAAACACACTCAACTGAAGGACTGTTGCAGTTTGTCTGTAACTTGTCATAGCCCCATGTGACCTGATAATTCATACATTTTTATGCAATATGTTGAATATACCACATCAGTGTGATTTCTGCAGAAAAACTGAACATTTTCTTGCACTTTGTGTCTCTGACTGTTGCCCGACAGTCACATCCCAATCAGGCACTGACTTAAAAGACTCATCAACAAGCTGTCGCCCTTGGGGGTCCGTATGAGCCACAGGGAACCACTTTTGTGTTATTCTACCTCTTACTTGAGATGATGTAAGACATTGGTGCAAAGTGGGCTGGGTGATAGTCTCAAACATAAGCAGCAAACGTTTGATCCTGGACTGCTTTGTCAACAAGGAGATGGAAAATAATAAGCTCATAAAATATGTATTTGAACTCGCTACAGGTCTGCTTTATGGGGGTTTGGTTGCAGGATTTTTCCTGCCACCTGTAAGGGTCCTAGTTTAGAGGATGCCTATAAACACACACCATGCGAGGACTGAAAGATTTTTCTCTTCTGTATCACTTTGTTAACTTGTCACACCCACAAAAAGTAATAGAACACACTGAATAAAAAGGAAAAACCCTTAAACACATAGAATTTTCACTTTGAGACAGCGTGACTGGCTTTTACTTTACCCCTATGTGAGACAAGTGCCCTCAAACTCTAGGACAGACAGATAATCACACAGTATGCTCCAAAATATTGAACACTTTCTCAGAAACGTCCCACCCAACAAGTCAGAGACGAGGTCAGATACAGAATTTTTACTTCAAATTGCCTGGCTTTGCTGTGCTGAGGGATTGAAAGGGCGTTTGAGGAGACACTCCAAGTTTAATGGAAATACAAACAAGAGAGTAAAAATCAAGAAAATCATTGCCAATGTTTTGTTTGTCTCTAACTTAGACATGTGTTGTGTTATCTATTGTTTTTCTGTGTTAAGAACAAAAACAATAAATGAAAAACTGTCAACAAACAAACAATTTTAGAGTGCTAAATGGGAAATTTAATGCAACATATTCCCTGATGCCTAACAACACCTCAATAAAACCTTCACTAGAAGTCATATCCTGACACCCACAGTTAGATTAAGGACCTTTAACTCTCTAAATAAAAGTTGTCATGGACATGTCATACGCAGAAACACCTTCCTGTTGCTCCTAATGAACTGAGGGTTTGGGACGTAAACGGAGCAGAACAGGAATACCAGCCGCCGCCCACCTCAGTGAAAATGGGGATCTGTTCGTTTAGGTCTGGATTCTGTCTGCCTCCATCTCCCATGTTTAGGGTGTGTGTGGGATATTTACCAGAGTACCAGACACTGAGCGGACCAGTACGCTGGAAACCCCCATTTAGCACCTTGTCAAACAGTGTGTGCACATATGTGCAGTTCAGTGAGGCAGCTCACTGTGAGCCATTCAATCATGACATCATGAGTGCCAAAACAAAATCAGATGATTGGGGACCGTGACGCCCCCAAGGCCTGTTGCCCGGGTTACCAGAGAAAAGACCACAAACATTTACTAAATGTGCTACAGACAAATGACAGATCCAGCCTCACAGACCTTAGTTTTTGACAAATGCTAGATGCAGAGGAGTCGTGGATGTTTTTTGAACATCTCAGCATCCATTTCCCTGTGTTTAATCCTTAGTGTGACAATCTGCTACAGAAGTGTTATGATCATTCATTCTAAGAAACTACTGATGATGATGCCTGTAGGGACAAAGACAAACACGGCTGTGCTTTCAGTGAAGCCAATAAATATCCAGAT
The DNA here is from genome assembly GCA_006937965.1 of Callopanchax toddi. NCBI lineage: Eukaryota > Metazoa > Chordata > Actinopteri > Cyprinodontiformes > Nothobranchiidae > Callopanchax > Callopanchax toddi. The sequence goes on along the minus strand of SSNR01000099.1, from coordinate 1,402,881 downwards.
AATTGATAGCAGACATCTTAGCCAAGACTTCCTTTTGCAGCTATTGTTTGGATCTACGTGCATTTAGAAAGCGGAATTGTTCTCAGAAGCAGTAGATTCTGGATTGAATCAACTTTTCTTTCTTGTAAATTTGATCGGGTATGTTTTTGCAAAGAAATGTCAATCAAAAATGATTTGTAATAACTAAAAATCCTAGTGATCAATGTCCTCTTCTGGGTAATTTATGCAGAGGTGCTAAGTAGCATAACAACTATATCAATGCCATATTGTTGAAGGTGTAAACAGTCAACAGATGATATATCTGTCTTCCAAAGATCTAAAAGGAAATGAGCAACTTGTGTTCTTGAAGATTCATTGTCTGTTTAAGTATAACTTTTTTAACAAGTTGTGGGGATTTTTCTTATATATATTAAGAAAGTAATTTGTTGTTTATTAAATGTTTTTGCTTTCCATACATTAAGTTCAGGACATGTCGCTGATACACATTTTATGGGAAATTTGACCTAATAACACTAAATGCATCATATTTATTTACAGTACTTCCATACGCTCACTCTATAATAATATTAGTATTCAATTTTTATGGTGCTTATCTAACCAAGGATACTCAAAACTCTTAACAAATTCCATCATTCATGCACACACACACACACACACACTCTGGTGGGGGTGAGGCGAGGCTACCATTTTGTGCCATCAGCCCCCCTGAACACCACCAACATTAACGCACAGGCAAGGTGGGTAAGTGATTTGCTCAAGGACACAATGACAAATTGACCTGGAGCTGGGATTGAACCGGCAACCCTTCGATTGCTGGACGACCCTCTCTACTGTTGCCCCAAATGAGTTTCTAAGAACCCTTCCTCTTCCCTCTGGTGGAGAATCTAAGTATTACAGAAGGCAAGCACCAATTTTATTACTTTCATCACTCTTGTGTTGTTATATTACTCATTAGTTAATTAACTAATCATCATATTAACATTAGCTAATAACTAGTTTGTCTTCTAAAAAATAATTTTTAAATATGTCATGTATCCTTTATCCTGTAAGCTTTAAAGTTAAAATAAAGACAACAAAAATCCTCAAACTAAACAAATAAATGATTAAATGCTGAGCTGTCAGAGAGAGAAAATAATTTTAAAACTTTTTGTATCAAATAACTTTTATATTTTAATGTCACAATAAGTTATCACCATAGATTATTTATGTCCAATTCATCAAATAATCCTCTTCATTAAGTTTTTCTCAGCATTTTCTCAAAGAAAGGCTGTTTTCACCTCTGAATCTATGGCAGTAACGCTCATGATGCATTGTGGGTAGCATAATTACATGTAGTAGGTGGTGTTCATTATGCACAAGCTCCTTTATTGATGGTGTTTCTTTATACCAGCTAGCAGCTTATTTCCTTTAACAGTCTGTATAAATGTCTCCTTCTGCAGGTCAGTTAGCGATCTGGTTAAAAACCAACCATCCGGTCCGGTCTGTCACTGGACTGATACATGAAAGGTTGAAAGGGTTTTACAAACTGCTGCACGGCACAGAGCAGGCTGACTGTGAAAAGCTGGAATGCAGGCCTGCTGGGGCTAGTTTACCATCCAGAGCTAACAGCGAGCAGCGTGCAGCGAATAAAGTGCAGCCCGCGTTGTTCTGTTACGTGGTGTGTTCTGTTCTGCTTTCCAGAATAATCAGGACAAATGGAGAGCAGCTGCTTTTTTTGGGAGAAAAGGGGGTGGAGGTGGTGGGTGGAGGGAGGGAGGGAGGAGACAGAGGGAAGAGGAAGGGGTGTGTGAGGGCAAAATGGAGAAGGCAGCGTTTTTACATGGGAAAAGAATGTGGATGAAATGAATGGGAAGAGAACATGCCCAAGGCTATAAAAAAATGTTTTGGTGAGATTATGCTGATGTGACACAGGATTGCAGGTGTAACTAAGAGATGTGATTGGAGGATAGATTGTTTTTTATTTCTACTGCACTTTTAGGAAAGATCTGAACAGCTAACCCAAATATTTTAATCTTTTTTATCTTCCTATCATTCCTTTGTAACCTGTGCAAACTTTCTCTAATAAAATCTCCCTCCACCGTATTTGCTCATCTTCTCTGCTTTAATTTTTCCTCCCTATCTCAGTTGGCACATCTCCCCGCCACCACCCCGGTTGGTGCCTATGTGACTGAAGTCAGGGAGGAACTGCACAAGGAATGGCGAAGAAAAAGAAAAGAAAGCAGAGAAAGGGAAGGGTAGGGAAGGATGAGTTTCACAGACGTGCCACCAAGCTGTACACATTCCTCAAGGGCTGTGCATCCTGTTCTCTCGTCCCCACCTCCGCCAGAGCTCACACAGAACGCTGCACGTACGCAAACACTCACAAACGCCCCCACACCCACCCACTCGCTGTCCCTGCTGCAAATGTTACCCATGCTTTTCTTTTCATTTCTCTTCTTTTTCTGTCTGAGAGGAAAAGCTGTTTCCCATTTAAGCAAACACACAAGAGCAGCTAAAGTGAATAGAGAACAAACAAACAAACAAAAAAAGACTTTACAGTTTTCCTTTATTGTTTCCATCCGTCCTTGTCTCACCTGTCTACAGCCTGCATCATTGAGCTGCAGGGCTTCGCAGCATTAAAGGAACATGGCGAACCGAGAAAGACAAGTGGAAATGATTAACAGTCCTTTCACACACATATTACATTTCTTACTCTGTTTTTTAAGCATCTAAATGACATTTCATGATGTCAGAGATAAAGTCCAAAGACAGGTGTTAAAGACCTGTAAAGATATGACTGAATTTCCTGACCTGTTTTTGGTTACATTCTGCTTTTATCACATGCTCCAAAACAGCAGGTATGTTCATTAAATGTTGCTCTGAACCCCCTCTCTCATATTATTTCTTAACATGTACCACTCATCCAAAATATATTTTTGTGTTTGGTTTTCATAATCAAATGCAACTCGTATTCATTATACATGAAAGCATTCTCCAAACCCCCTGTTTAAACAACGAGGAATGAAAAGAGGTCATGTCATTTTAATCACCTAATTCTCATAATTGAAGGACAAGAAAAAACGCTTCCAGTTCCTTAGGATGATTTGTGGTCCAATCATAATTGCAGTCACTGACCGAAGTCTTAATGGTTGTGGAGCGAGTGCTTCAAACCCCACATACAGCACGGAGGAGAAGTGGAACGGCATTTTTGTGACATTAGCGATGCAACCATGAGTTTTCCAGCAGTTTGGTTTAATTTTAGGGTAAGACCATAAAAATGCATGATTGTACCTCCATTCATTTTAGGCATCCAACACAAACATGAAGCATTTAAAGCTAAATCAAAAGGTTCCATTTGAGGTCCGGTAAAATCAAAGTAAGATTTAGAACTGGTTCAGTTTAACTCTTAAACACCTCGACATTAACCGAGAAGTCCCGCAAATTTTATCAGTTTGACAAAGAAATAGGAACATCACGGCATCTAAGACATAAATCAAATCACACACACACACACACACACACACACACACACACACACACACACATGAAAAAGCCAGGTGATGTTTTGGTTGCAGTTTCGGCTGTAATGAACCTGTACCCTGGGGGGGGGGAGCAGGAGGTGCAGATTACAACAAGTCCAGTCCACATGCACACAGGGCATGGTGCCATTGGTGTGAGCGGCTCGGTGCGGACCTCTGTCCAGGGGGAGGGGGCACGCCTGGGAGCACGGACCACAGCGTGCATCACAGAGTGAGGGGCCTGCCGGTCAATCCAGACACACCTCTTTCCTTGAGACCACAGGTCTGTGCACAGCAGAACCTCAGTCCTCTGAACTGGACATGCAGCATTACTTCTGCACCCTTGCTGCATCTCCTTTTGTTTTCTCGAGGCTTCCCAAAACAATCTAAAATCAGTCAGGTCTGTGGTAAATACATCTTTGAGGTCACCAGGAAGGATGTCCTGCAGCCCCCCCAGCACCCCTACTTCCCACGGCAATGCAATGGTATGAATTTGTACCCCCAGTTAAAGAGGGTACCACCCCAGTGACAAGACATTGTACCCCTAAAGGTACAATTCTGTACTTTAATTTTTGAGTGTGCCATCTCCTTGAATCACTGCACAAATCAGATACATCAGTCAACAGGGTGAAGAGTAAAACATGATTATTTTCTGCAAGAATGGAATGAAGTGTTTTGTAAGTCGAGGTGGAAAACAAATCCTTCTCTATATACTTCTTAAAAGCTCTACAGGTGGGAAAACAATATAGAGACTAAATATGAAGAATTCTGTCTCATGGTGTGAAAACAAAAACTCATTTAGAGGAAAATAATCTTCAGAGAGGTATACTATGAAATGTATGTTTCACTGGAAACCAGTATGTGTGGGTAAAAAGGTTTTTAATATTATTTATCATTTGCTTCACCATAGGTCCCACTGAGATACAAATCTCTTCTTCTTGCTCGAGGTGGTAGCTTTTCCATTTATATAAGGAAGTGCACTGATCATACCAGATTATACTTCTCTGAGTTGGTTACAGAATAAAGTCATGAATTAATACCAAAACAAAGCTGGAAATACAAGAAATGTTTACAAAATAAAAATGGTAAAAGACAAAGGGAGAGGGAGACCAGTTAAACTGTATTAGTTACAGTGTGTCTAAATGGCTTCAGCACAGAGAGTAAAACTACGTTGCATTGTTAAAAGACAGCGAGTCCAGGCTTTTAGTGCACCGTGTATACACATAGTAATGATGTTTACACTGTTTAGCTGCAGTGGAAAAGCAGTTTTTAATAAGAAATTCAATGAAGGTAAGGCTGTTTTTATAGGAGCAAAAAACATCATGATTTCTTTTAATGCAAACTTTATTTACAGAAAATCATTTAAAACAACGAAGTTGACAAAAGTGCTTTACAGATAGAAGTAAATATAGATCAATAAAAAAAGTAAAACTAATAAAAACAGTAAGTTAAAACAACACAATATAAACTACTGTAGGAGTCCAGCTCAGCCAGGATTCAAAGACAAGTAAAAAATGGGTCTTAAAGGGTCTCAGGCTGGTCTAGATCCGGGGAGCACCCCCCCAAAGGCCTGGTCTTCAGGTGCCCTCCAGCAGGAGCTGGTCTGCTGAGCTGAGCGTCCAAAAAGTGTAGAAAGTTAGACGGGTAGTGAGGTGTCAGCCCATTAAGAGTTTTAACAGGATTTTAAAATGTATTCTAAACTGAACTGGGATCCAGTGGAGTGAGACCAAGATGAGTGCTACGTGGTTTAAGGATATAAATATGTGGATCACTCTCTCCAGATCTTTGGGGAGTAGATAACCTTTAACCTTGACAAGGATTCTCAGCTGATAAAAACTTGACTTCACGACAGAGGTTACTTGTTCTTCAAGTTTAAAAGCACCATTTAAATTAAATGAACTCAGGGTCACTTTCAGTTTAGTGGATGAAAAGCTTTTAGCAAACGCTCCACAGCCTGGTTCAGAGAGGAAGCTGCTGTATCGATTATTGTGCCATCAGTATTCATATCTTATGGATAGATTTGTCTGCTGTGTTTCATTTATTATTAATAATAATAATAATGATAAATGTGAAATAAGATAAGATGGGAGCTAGAACAGATCCCTGAGGAATGCCTGTTGTTATTCTGAGAGGGTGTTGGTGCACATTTCTAAGGTTTTATTTTGTGAGATAAACTGAAGTACAGTATGTATTAGAAACAAAGATAAGCACAATAGAACCAATAAAAGTAACCTATCACGTCTTAAGCAGCCTCAGAAGATCGTTTCAGCCCACTTCATGAAGAAACGGCTGCAGAACAGGAACATGAAATGGATGCGCTGATTTTAAAGCCATCGTGTGGCGACTGTTGATTTTTAGTCACTGTTTCATTAATTATTAAAGGTTTGCACGAGTCTGAGTAAATAAAGGGAGGAGTGGGTGTGAGACACGTCAAAGTATTTGAACTGAACCGCTCATGCTGACATGTAATGAAGCGTTTGTGTGAGTGTGTTTTTCTGAGCTTTAATCTGTGAGGCCTCAGGAAGGTGCACGCTCACATACTCAGGCTTTTCCTGTTGCTTCCCATTACTTCCACCTGTGTAGACTGGGGAAAAGCCCCACACTGACTCTCACCCAGCTGAATGCTGTCTGAACACTCAGAGGCCGCTCTCCTCTGCCGCGTAGCTGGTCCACGCCGCACACCATGTCCTCAGCTCCGCGTGTCGTTTTGTGAATGGACGTGATGGAGCGTCTTTATTCAGATGTACATTTAAATGGTGATTTTGCTGGAACACACAGGACAGCTGCCACAAGGCTGCATGAACTTTTGATAATGTTGCCATGGGGACGAGGGCTGGCGCGGTGCATGGAGCTCACGGAAACTGAAGTGCTGCCAGCTGTGAACATTTGCACTGTGTTTGTAATGCACTCACACACACTCACACATAAATACAAGTCAATGCAAGGTGGCGATGTAATGATGAGGTGAATGAAATCCAGGGCTGAGTTAGAAAAAATACTCTGCAGCGAGGTTTGTTACACAACAACTTGCAGAATAGTAAAATCAGCCAGAATGCTTATGTACTGGTACACAGCATCAGTAAAGATCTTTACTCAGCCATCTATGTCATGTTACATCTGGAGAAATGGTGAAGGTTCCCCCAGCCGCACCGGCAGTGTAACAGCTGATATTTTCTCTTGTTAGTATAGTAACCATTGAATTTGATGCAAAACTGGCAGCAACGTAAAGGTTTATAAAATTACATTCTGCTGTTTGAAAATGGAAGTCATCTAGCGGTACTTTGGACTTGGCCACACTCAGACCAGACACCCATGTTGCCAACTCCTCATGAGAAACATGAGACAACATAAAAATATGAAAGAGGGAATATCAAAACATAATGTCTGTATATATGTTTCTGTACCACAATATGTTAGCATAACAAACATTTATATCCAACTAAGTGTGAATTTTATTTTAAAAGATTATACATTAACAATATATATATGAAAAACATTTCAAATACTGAAGCAGTGTAGCAGGAACTCTATTAAATCAAAAGCATATTAGGCCATGTTTATGTAATATAATGGATGACATAAATAAGGATATGAAAGACAAAAAGTGAGTAAAAACACTCTAAATATGATTTTTTTTTTTTTTTTTTAGTAAACATTATTTTTGATCAGCAGCTGCTACATGCATGCTCAATTCATTTGCAGTCTGGTCATGGAGGGGTTAACATCACCTGCTCTGATTGCAGCTTGGAAGAGGCATGACTGGGGGCCTGTGAGTGCTTTGGGATGGGGGGGGGGGGGGG
>SSNR01000099.1:1351098-1395574 GCA_006937965.1 Callopanchax toddi | reverse complement strand
GGGGGGGGGGGGGGGGGGGCATATTAGCACTGGCTGCTTTCTGACAAGCATGAGAAAAATTGCTTTAATGTCAGGGTTTCCAAAAGTCCCCAATGACACCAGAAAAAGTTGCCAGATTTGTTGTTTTTTTTCCTAAAAAATGTGTGTTTGATATGTAAAACATGTAAAACATGCAGGACGGTGGCCTTTGAGGACCAGGACTGTACATCACTGCATTTAGTTTTAATAATTTTCCCTCTCAGAAATTAGGAAACAACTTTCTGAAAGCAATTTACTTTTACTCAAAGGACTATCTGCAATCGTTAATTAAAACGTGTCACATATGGGATAAGATTAGTACCCTAACGCTACACTGACAGCTACATTCTTTTGATCTATTGATTTAATTCTGCTTTATTTTCCTTTTTTGGAGATGATCAGGAATTTGATTCAGCACAAAGTTAGTAAAGAGTGTAAAATTTTAAAATACCTTGAATAGGATACAGTTAGCACAAATATGGTCGTACAGGAGACGCTTAATATTTCCTAAAAGGTGGAGCAATACAGAGCTTTGAAGAGCCATCATCGTTATTACACACCTTTAAATCCTTTTGAGAATCAATCTTGTCCTGCAGGTTTATGACTCACTGTCATCAGATCACACAAAGACACGAGACGGAATCAAGATGGGACTAGGAGCAGATCATAATGATTCTCCGAGGCACTGCTATCAGGTTTTGAGTTAGCTTAAAGAAACATCTCACCGTGTTTCTGAGGGGAGACGTGATTAGACTGATGGTGACTCATGTGTGAGTGGGCAGGTGTGTTCCTGTGGATCACCATTTGTCATATCTGGTTTTGTTATATTAAGTAGGAATGCTTTGGGTTCCTTAGAACATTTAGCTGCTTGAATAAGATCTGTGGCTGACTGTGGGTGGACTGAAATCATAACTTGCTGAAAACGCTCAAGACGGCACAAATTCGGCTTTAAACGCTCAGTCTCAGTTTAAGTGCACACACAGGCACACTTCATATGGCACAATAAACCTTTTTTATTTCAAGAAGACGGAGCTGCTCGAAAATATAGATTTACACATGTAAGCAAACACCTTTACAGTTTATCAAACTGCGTTTGGGCACATTTTCATAAAGTATATGCAGATCTGCAGCCACTTTTCCCGTCTGTCTTTCTTTAAAGGCCACATTATACATGGTCAGACGCTACCAGCGTCTTTGAATAACGTTGCTGCACACATTTCAGAGGCAAAGGATGGCTGGATTCATGGGAGTGGCAGAAACCTTTTTCCTCTGCTTTGAATTGTCCTTTCAATGATTCAACAAAAAGTGTTTCTTTAAAGACTTCTGACCCTTTCTGAGATGCTAGAATGACCAAAAGCTCTTGGTTCAGTTTTTATCTGATAGTGCTCTTTCTTAAATATAAGATTCCCCTTTTGGACCAAAGTTTAAATACCTTAGATCTCAGTGTTTGCTATAAAACTGCTTAAATCCTTTCAATCAGCCAGTTCTTTGACAATAACAGCAGATAGATTTGATGAGGGTGACTCATGATGGAGCAGTCTGATGGGCCCTAGGCTGGATCAGTAAAGTGCACGGAGCTCCACCTTGACTCAGACACGAGCAAGGAGGAGGTGGAGGTACTGGTAAGAGCTGGTGTACTTAAAGGTGAGCTATTTGGACCTTTTGGGTTGAAAATTAACTCAGAATAAACTCCTAAATCTACACTCTCTTCAAAATGTGGTACAGGAGAAAGTCTGGTGATTTGCAGAACAATGCTCTATATTGCATCATAGTACCCCACAATGTGGCTCAGATGAGGGAAAAATGAGATGGCCCCTATAAACCCTAGTGAGAACTTCTGGGCCCTTCCTAGATGAGAGATTTATGAGGAAGGAACACATTATACTCAATTTTATGATCGGAGACTGGACCTCCAAGGCTACCTGATCCACACTGAACTGGACTCTTCTTGTCCCTTCAGGTAGTAGGTCTACAGGAGTTGGGGCCCAACTCCAGGACTGGCTCCACGGCAAGTTCCTGGTAACCCTTCAAGCCAGGTACTCTGGTACTCTGATTTCTATTTTATGATGGTTTTATTGAGCTGCTTTTTGTTGTGCCCTTTACTTATAGGAGTATTAGCCGTGGGAGGTCCAACCAGGAGCAAAGTGCCCTTTCCACCTATGGTCATGAGGTTTGGTGATAATCAAAAGAACAAATTGCTGAAGGCATTTCTTTTATTGGTTCACAGACTGTTTCTGGGGGTCATAAATACTTCTTTTTTTTAAGTTTGCTAAGATTTTGTGTTTTCATTATTCCCATTTTGACAGGTAATGACTGAAAGAACGAGATCACAGAAACAAGTGGCTGAAATGAGTTTCCTCCGCAGGGTGGCCGGGCTCAGCCTTAGAGATAGGGTGAGGAGCTCGGACATTTGGGAGAGACTTGGATGAAAACTGCTCTTTTTTGAAAGGAGCCAGTTGAGGTGGTTCGGGCCTCTTGTCAGGATGCCTCCTGGATGCCTTGCTGCTAGGGAGGTGTTTCAGGCTTGTCCTGCCAGCAGGAGGCCCAGGACATGTTGGAGAAAGTGCATCCTCAATCTGGCCCAGGAACGCCTTGGGGTCCTGCCAGACGGTCTGGGACTCCCTAGTTAGGACGCTGCCCCCACAACCCGGACCCGGATAAGCAGAAGAAGGTGAAGGCAATTTTGACCTTTAAATTTTGGTAGAATTTTTCAAATTTTTAAATTTAGTTGCCTAATACTGTAAGTGTGCATGCTGATGTATTCCCCTGAGAATGTTCATATTAACATCGCTGTATAAAATATTTAGATTTCAGGTTTTACTCACTTGAATTGACTGATAGCACTGTAGCAAATTAAAACTGTTCCTCAAAAATACAACTTAAAATTTAACTATAAAGTTTGAATGTTCCAGTAAAACTTACATATTTTATTTATATGGATCAAGACTTCAAAATAAAAACTGCTGATTTAATCAACGATGTGTATTCTTCATTTATTTCACACATGGACATTTGACAGGTAACATCTGATTAGTGCAAACAAACACACACAAAAAAACTTCAAGCAAAAAAAACGACAAAAAATAACAACAGAGGGAGTTTTTGAGTAAGATGTCAAAAGGAATCACAGTTGAGTGGAAGAACTGGAGTGAGGAGACACGAGGAGGAAACCCGGAAGAGGAAAGCAACAAGCAAATAAATATGACAGAGAGCAGCGGGAGGAAACTGCTGAACTGATCAAAGTGTGACTGAAAGCTGGCAACAGCTTCCTCTTTGATGTTTCGAGTGTGCAATATTGTGCCAAACTCAGCAGAGAGCCGTGAGGGAAAAAAACGGTTCGTTCTTCTCCCAGAGTTGAAGCACCTGGAGCTGTTGTGTCATGGAGCGGCATTAAGAACGAGACGCATGTCTGCAAAAAAAACTTGCATGAAAGGAGCTGTCTAATAAAGATCACTATGGGTTGGGTGTCAAGTGCATGATGATCCTCCCACTTGTTATTTACTAATACAATCTGTACAACGATCAAGGTGAAAAGGGAAATGTTTTAAAATAATTCAACCCTGAAACACGTCTCTTCTTTTGGACCCTCATAAAGCCCCTAAACACCACAGAGCATCCGCAACGGTGCAGAATGACTCTAGTCCAGAAGGTTTGTTTACTTTAAACGCGGATGAATTCCCGCCAGCTAACAGGCCTGTTCCTGGAGCCCCTTTGTCCTGCTCTGTCACCTCATCATGCTCATCTCATCCTCTGTTCCCTCCCCCACAGGACGCGAGTCCTCTGAACCCCAATTAGGTAAACAGGAGCTGACAGCAGGACTGGTGGTGCACGATGAGCGAGATACATAATGAATAAGAGACTAAGAGAGAGAAGGCTTCCATTTTCCAACAATGATGCAAAAGATTAAACTTTTTTCTGAATGTGCACATGCTTGGGATCTTATTTCCTAAATTATCAACACTCTGCACTCCTTTACTGTTTTTCATTGTCTGTTTCAAGTGGAAATTGAATGTGTTTTCCTGAGGGATGTATTTGATGCCAACACAAGTCTGTAACAAAAGCTCTCTTTGTGTTTAAAGGTTTACCAAATCATAGGACAGACAACAGGTTGAAACTCCACACTGAGCGGTTCCCTTTCATAAACTTTTTTCCAGCATTAACAGGAAGTAATAAAAAGGCAGAGAAAGGAAATGAGCACAACCAAATATGTGATGGAGACTATCAGGAAGCTATAAAACGTGGATGCAGACATGAGCCTCTTTAATGTGTAGCATCACGCAGGTCACGAACTCCCTCTTGGACCTAACCAGAGCAGCGTGCACATCTGATTTTTTTATTTCATTCTCGTGCCAAACAGCACCCAAAGCTCAGCCTCAGGCGGAGCCTTAAAGGTCACGATCTCCTCACAGCTTTAAAGGGTCACGCAAAGTTCACGACTCCAGCCAGTCCGTATTTGGCCGCCTGCACTCTGTAGGGCTTAGAGCTGAAATTTGAAATGATACAGAGGGAGGGAGGAAAAGAAACAACAAGTGGAATGTTCATTGGATGCAGCTGGGCGTCGGTGGAGCAATATGGAGAGGGGCTTAAAGCAGGAAGCGTGTGCATGAGTACATATGTGCATGCAGGTCAGCGTGTTTACGGGTGCATGCGTGTGAGAGGAGGGTTATGAGATACTGGGTTAATGCAGACTAAAGCTTGAATATTTGCAGATACATGAGCGTGACGGTGTGTAGGACAAACAAGCGCTTGTATGGAGTATGGGGAGTTCTTGCATACATGGAGGCATTTGTGTGAATGCTGGAGATATTGGAACAATAAGAGTCATCCTTACAAACATTTACTTTGATTAATGTCACCTTTATGTCTAGATTTTGACTAAATCACTGAACCTGTCATTGAACCAAAGGGCTCAACACCTGCATCGATCATCTGCAAAAGAAACGTGTTGTTGTTGCTTCCGTGTTGTTACAAAAAAAATCTTATAACTTATTAGTGACAGTTAATTTAGATGTTATTATAACAGAAAACCCAGCTTCTTTGTATCATAAAGTTTAATAGAAAAGAAAATTGTCAAGCAGGTCATGTTGTTCATTAGATGACACATCACACACAGCTGCCCTCAGATAGAAAGAGAAAGGTTTTACACGCTAAGAGCTTTTCATACAAGTACACTATCAACTCAGGAGGGAGCTGGTGGGTCTGTTTGATGGTAAATAAAGACGTCAATAACATTTTGCTTCTGATAGTGATGGATTAAATTGTTTTGGTCCAACGATGAGTCGAATGCTCTCCTAAGAACTGTTTTGTATAGAGCACCCCCCCACCCCCACCCCCAAGAAATGAGGTCACCCCATCCCTGGTAGACAAGCTGTTTAAAGACTTGAATGTCTCATCCATGCAGTTTCCTCACTTTTTTATAATAAATGACCACCATATGAAATGTGTAAAAGAGATCAGAGCAGACTGTTTTATTTGACTTTGTCTCATACATTAAACATGCAAGTATGATTAACGGTTCCAAGAAATCAGACACTAACCGTTTAGGATCTGGGTCCTCTCAGAATTATTACTTTGTTTGGATAAAAATGCCCCTAAAATACAGATAAATACAGATGGTTGTTTTATTGTTCAAAACATTAACGGTGGCCTCGCTTTAATAATAAAAAAAACGTTTCCTTTAAATTGATGTAATGTTTAATTTGTCTCTAGAAAAAACCCTCATATTCAGACACTAAATAATTTAAATGTAAAACTTTATTAGGCGGTATTACGTCTGACGTCTGTGTTTGTCTCTGCAGGTAAACGTCTGAAGAGAGCAGACAATGAAACCCAAATTAATAATAAATCCATTCAATTTGATTTTCATCTGCATTCTGGTCTCCTTCCAGCCTCTGCTTCAGATGAACAAACATATTGTGAAAGACATAAACGCACAAACGATTACTTCAAACAACACACTCCTTTGAATAATTCAGTCCTTTTGCTGCTCTTATGATGACTTTATCTTCCTGCACAGACACGGTCCTGTGTGTGTTTTTGATGCGTCCTCATCTCCCCTCTCTTCGTTGTCTCCGTGCCTCTGGGCTGAGTCTGTCTCATGAGTCTCCTCTACTCTTGACCCCTTCCCTCCATCTGCATCTTCTAAAGCTCTCATCTCCTAACATCAGCCGCCAGGTCAAGTAGTGCTGTCGGTGTGTCAGCGACAATTCCTGAAGGGCAGTCAGACAAAATAATAATAATTTTTAAAAAGCCCATCAGCCTGAGCCTGATGCATGACTCACTGAGATACAGACACGAAGAGAGAGAGGGAGAGAGAGAGAGAGAGAGAGAGAGAAGCAAGGGGTGCAAAAGGTGCACAGGCTATTAAAAACTGATGGGAAAGTGCAAATTGGAAAAGGAGACTGAGAAAACAAAGTGCAAAGGGGAAAGAGGAAAGGCTGTGGGAGAGATTTAAAAAAGGAGAGAGTTGGCAAGACAGACAGGGAGATAGAGGCAGGAGGGTAAACACAGGGCAACCTGTGCAATCTTGCATGCAGACGAGAGGAGCAGAAAGGCACGCAGCTCTGCAAGGAGGCACGAAGACATGGAAACGACTCCTCCTCCGTCACCTCTCTGCATCCTCTGGATCTCTTCTCTGCTCTAAAGGACGAGCAGGGTGAAGAGATGAGCCGTGCATATGGCGTTTATTCGGTTCCAAAAGTCGTGCACGCGCATTTTGAGCGCGCGCACAGCACACCGAGCGCGTACACTAAACACCGCGCGCGCAAACGGGAGACGCGAGAGGAAAGTTGAAACTCGTGAGTGAAAAATTACATCGTGAGAGGATGTTTGTGCACTGAGAGCGAGCACACAGTATCTGTGAGCACTGACAATCAAACACAGCGTGCACGTAAAGCCATCGAGCACGCGGCAGCGACGAGCCTGCGCTCGTCTCTCTCACTGCGCGCTCAGTTCATTTTTCTGCTCGCTGTCTGTAGAAGACTTTTGAGACTCTGGAGGCGGGACCTGAGGCTGCTGAGCTGTGTCCTCTGATTGGTCAGTTTATGAACTCTACACCCCCTCCCTCCCTGGTCAGTACTCCGGTCTTACTGTGGATTTTATAAGAGAAAAGTAGCTTCAAAATATGACTCAAGTTACCACTAGCGACATTAATCACATTGTACAACTGGAAAGTCCTTCCCCGAGAAGCAGAAGGAGAGATGATTCAAGTTGTATCAATTTACATCGACAACGAGGTAGGTAAACAATGTCCTTAGCTATTAGCTAGCAGAATCGCTAGCATTCCTAGCCATTTTAAAAACTTTATAATCATTTTCGAAATGATTCAGTGATTATTTTAAAAGACTCTACGTTTCTATCCTGTTCATGTTAAGGGGATTTGATGATTCTATGCTGGGTTTATTTAAAAACAGCTTGGTGTGCAGTGCACGTTGTGTTGCTGAGCTTCTGACTGCAGATAGCTGCATAGCTAACTGCTAACCCTGCTGTGTGATCATAGCCTAGTGAACTAGACCGTCAGTTCTGCTCTGTGTGAAGCCTGTTATTAATATGAGCACTGAATGCAACACATCTATGCAGCTAGTAGAAGCTAAAGGGTTGTTTACTGTGATTTAGGAAGAAAACACTAGTTAGTTAATCTAACAACATGCTGTAGGATTTTTAAAGTAATTTTGTTGTTAAATAACAGATAAAACCCAAGCCTTATTTTTTTATTAAAATCCCAGAAACTGGTTGCAAAGTGATCTATTCTTTTATGATGATTAACAATAATTCAGATGTTTTTCCCAGTGGTGGGAAAGCTTTTATTTTGTTCCCTGTTATGATGATCAGTATATATTAAAGAGTGGGTAAACTGAGACAGACGGTGATCACGGCAAATACAGGAACTACAGTGATTGATTTTTAAAAATGTAATTATTACATGCAGATTAACATTATTACATCTAATAAATCTGGTCTCAGCTTCCTCATATCTTATATCTTAAAGTTGTGCACTAAATGGTGAATAACTATTGATTTTATTGTGTAGGTTGTCTTTGAGGACCACCCATCAGTGGACACTGCAAAGGCAGAATGTTCCTGTGTGGGCGGAGCACCACTGTAACCATGATGCTGCTGTTGTTATGGACTGAGCACTACTCCACCACCACTTCCAGATTCCCCTCCACCCAACTCTTCAAGATGTTTCTCTCTGGTTTTCTCTCCTTACAGGTTCATGAAGCAGTTTCTCAAAGAAGACCAGGCTTGTAGTCATGAATTCCAGCCAGACAATGATGGTTCTCCGATGGTCCAGGTTTCACTGCAGTCTCTTTTAAGGTACTTTTTAGATTCTGTACAGCTTGCATTTTTCAACACCTCAATGTGTTGTTTACAGATTTTATTGTAACCAAAGTTTTTTTTAAGTCACCTGGGTATACAGTACAAAAACCTTAGTAACACCTGTCCACTTTGATCTTGTTTTAGAAGACAGGACACAACATTCAGTTCATCATTAACGTGATAGAGCTTTGACAATATAACTACATTTTATTAAATAAACAGTTTGTTTTTTTTACCAATAATTTGTTTACGTGAAGATTTAATTAAAATTTCTACAACAAAAATAATAAAGGATAATTAAATCTATGTTTCTAGCTGAAGCTTTGCTTCGTCTTTCTGTCCTATAGCCCCTTAACGCTGCCATTCCTGAGCCAAGGCTGTAGAATAAAGCTGAACTTTCTAAAGCTGTGAATTAACCTGCATTCATTCTCCTGTTGTGGATGTGTAGAAATAGAATAAAAGGTTTGTCTTTTATTCTATTTCTACACATCCACAACAGGAGAATGAATGTGTAGAAATAGAATAAAAGGTTTGTCTTCCCGGGGCATTTAATGCATTAACTACTATACACAAAATTCTAATCTTTCTTTCAAACACATCATGTTATTAAAATAGTGAATTTTGTGTAATATGTCAAAAAATGATTTCTTATTCTTAAACCTAAAAAGAAGTTGCTTATTGATAATTGGTGGTGAATCACTCTTAATCAATGTTTACAATTTCAGCTTCTATCTTAGACATTCTAAATGAATCCTGATTAGAGGCGAGGCTTAGTGGTAGTGGTTTGGGTTTAGGGTTGGATAATGTTATCAATTAAACACAGTCTGGTTTAATGAGGTAACAGCTCTAATTATATTCAGCTTGTTATTGATAAACTGGTTACCCTCTACTGATTAATGTTTTCTTTATTTTTATAAAGCCTGAGCACATCTCCTGTTCTAGGTTTGAGTTTACTATCTGAGAACAGTCATCATAAAAATGAGAACATTTGGTGTGTCTCAAACTTTTACCTAATTTTGTGTAAAATGAAAAAGAAACTGAATTTATGGATTCAAAGACACTCGTCTGTAAGGGGTAGAATAGCACATTCTAAAGCAGAGGACATCTCCAGACTCACTCACACTGCTGTCTGAATAGATGTGGACAAAACACCATAAAGACACCGATCACATGCTCTGTAAGTTTGAGAACAAAACCCACGTTAGAACGTCTGTCCTAATGAACACCTCTAACAAGGGAGGACTTTATTATTTTGACTTCAGTTCATTAAATATGTTCAAGATTGATTAAGTAAAACATAGTGTAAAAAAATCTCTCCTCATTTTGGCATTTTATTCCTAATTAAGTTTAATCAAATTGGTGACTTAAAATGTGTTTTTTTCTGTGTAATTATACTAATTATAATAGTAACTATTACAGTAATTATAGTATTGAGTGGATCCCAGTTTCTTTCTCAAACTGTCCTATAAACATTATTGCCCTCGTCTCTTATTTGCAAATTTTTTTCTCTCAAACTAAATTTGTCATTTGGAACAAACAGGATGTGATTTACAAAATAAATGAATATTTTTTTAATTAGTTCAGGAATGACATCATATTGATAAGTCAATAAGAATATCTTAAAGATGCCAGTGAGCCCCAAACAGTATGTGACTGTTTCCTATGCTCCTCCTACAGGTGATCTGGTGACAGAGCTTCACCCTTCATGTTCTGCTACGCTGCTGCCTCTGCTTCATCCTGACACTTCTGTTGGAGAGTTTTCATCTTTAGCCTTCAAATATAAAAGAAGCATTTGCAACGTATTCCTAATAACTGTCACCTTTATGATTCTTGATCATTGTTATCCAGTAAAGTAATTTCTTGCTAAATTAAAAGATAGATATATTGAAAACGCATGTACTTTTAGTAACATGCATCCAGAGACATCCCTTCATCTGTTTAGGGCCACATGTGAACACAGTGGTAAAATGTGGCGAGGAGTTATTTTGGACAACAACATTGATGGAAATTGTTCAACATTTTTAAGGATGTCATTTCATTCATTATAGATGGAAAAAACAACCATTATTACTTTGTATTCAACTTTTTAATATCCAGATTTTATATTAAGAAATGCAAAGTAAATCTAAACCTTTTTCTGTGTCCTCAGAAAGGAAATGCATGATTATATAAAATATCTACCTCCTGTTACAATAAGGCTAACAAACAGCTACAATATTTTCCAGATATGGCATTTCCTGATAAAATCATTTGTTTGTCTGTGTGTGTACACAAACATTTGTGTATATATTTTTTATTTACTCATGTTATTAAAAAAAAAACTGTCACTGGTTGTTGTTGGGGGTTTTTTTTCATTTCAGAGCAATAGATGTACTTTTATTGTTGTATCCTAACTTAAATAAAGTAAAAAATATATCTGTCTTAGTGCATATTTATTCAGTATCACCAAAAATATAATTAAAATATATATATATATATATATATATATATATATATATGTATATATATATATACATGTATATATGTATATATACATGTATATATATACATATATATATGTATATATACATGTATATATGTATATATATATATATATACATATATATGTATGTATGTATGTATGTATGTATAATGTATATATATATATATACATATATATATATGTGTGTGTGTTTGTGTTTAATCCAAAAAAGGGTTTTAAATAAAGGCAACTGTACTATTTGGTTCTTTTTATTTAAAACCCTTTTTTGGATTATCATGACCTGGATGACTGAGAACCTTCACCAGCATATGTGTGTTTAATATTTCTGAGTGACAACTTCAACTATCTATACCAGTTTGTTGCGGTAGCACCCAGATTTGTTCTCATAAATCAACAAGAAGAGGCCTGGGCTCCGGAAAGGGGGGAGGTGAAGACTTGAACTGACCAATCAGAGTTTTTCAGCTCAGAAGCCTCAGGTCCCGCCTCCAGAGTCTCAATATTCTCCTGCAGACAGCGAGCAGAAACAGAAACTGAGCGCGCAGTGAGAGAGACGAGCGCAGGCTCGTCGCTGCCGCGTGCTCGATGGCTTTACGTGCGCGCTGTGTTTGATTGTCAGTGCTCACAGATACTGTGTGCTCGCTCTCAGTGCACAAACATCCTCTCACGATGTAATTTTTCACTCACGAGTTTCAACTTTCCTCTCGCGTCTCCCGTTTGCGCGCGCGGTGTTTAGTGTGCGCGCTCGGTGTGCTGTGCGCGCGCTCAAAATGCGCGTGCACGACTTTTGGAACCGAATAAACGCCATACGTGCACGTATCAGAAATCATTTGGATCTCTGCTACAAATACTGGCTTTCCCCCTAATAGTTCTTAATACTGAATTTAAGGGCCAAAAAACTAAAGTTCCCAAAATATTAAAACATTTAAACAAACAGAGAAACAACACTGGAGGCTCTGAGTCATCAACCTGAACAATGATCCGATGGAGAGAATGATGGCAGGAATTAGTCAACAGATAACATTAGAGACCTGACAGGTGTCTGTCTGGGAGATGACTGGCGGGTTTATGTGTTCTTGATTCTTTCTTTTTTCTTTTTGCCTGTTTGAAACTTTTCCTTCTGCTTAAAAACACAACTCATGGAACTGCTGGAAATAAAAAGAGTGAAGAAACTCCAAATGTGACTGTGGATAAATGTTTCTTATTCTGGATCAAAAACCAAAATGACCTCAAAGTCTATTTTTGTGAATAATTACATCATAACGTTAAGTCGGGCTGTAATACTTCTAATCTGAAAGAAGTCGTTTGGTTGCTTCATGGTTGGACCTTTTGTTCTTTTGTTGCTGTCTTGCTGCGTGTTAAATTAGAAGATTGGTGTCACGTCGAGAACCAGCCGATTATATTTGAAACAGGAGGAAACAGCCTGGCTCTGCCTGCAGGAGATTCAAAATAAATCAACAATCCCAGCTGAAGCTCAGTGGTCAGAGTGACGTTTAGGATCTGATTAAAAGGAAACATTAAAATAAATATTAAAGGGATATTTTGGCCAATTGGACGTGTGTTTCTGTGTAAAAATATTTATCATGTTACCCTGCAGATAGCTTCCTGAACAGCCTCTGCTCAGAGAAGTTTCTGCCTTCTGAACTAACGCGCTAACTGCTAATCTGGAAGCAGAAGTGTTCTGTCATTAAACAACTTTAATCTCCTAAATTTCACAGTAATTTATGTGGTTATTTTATAACCTTTTACTCTTCTACATGAAAAGCACCAAATGTAGGATTTATTATGAATCTAGGGATAAAGTTGATAGATATGTCTTAAAATGTCTACTGGGGTAACTGCAAAATAACGCTGCTGTAAAGGTTTATTTAAGATTTTATACATTGTTTAAAGACGGCAGAAACACTTTGGTCCTGACCTCACTCAGACTAGCTTATCAGTCCTGAAGGATGTAAAAGCTATTTCTCCAAACACAGGCGGTTCAGAGAGCTATCTATGACAAATATAATGGTACTTATTTAATTTAATTACATTAAAAAACTCTGAAAAATGACCAAAATTAATGTTTGTTGAATTTTTGAGTGCACTTTTTGCAACCCAAAGTGTTTAGTTTTACATGGCTGTCCGTTTGAATACACTAGTTTTGGTTCATTGATACTTCCTGTCCTTTCAGGACCTGACTGCTTGTTATTAGAAGTGTTAATCAGGATGTCTAGATTTTGTTGTGCAGGTTTGAGTTGAGTTTTTTGCATGAGCTTTTTGTATACCATTTATATTAATCATTGTATACTTTCTACATTGTTTAAATGTGCCATAGAAATAAAATTTGACCTAATTTTCACACTAATGACGAAGATCTTGTGCTGAAAACGCTGAGGCTGAAGCCACATTGAACCACTTTGAGACAAATGTCAATAGATATGTTAAAGTGCTGCCTTTATTTTTTTAAAATCAGTTAATCTAAACCTCACAGCTCAACTGATTGTTGCATAACAATAATATTAACAAACCACCTAAACCGATGCTCAAATTTAATATGAAACATCAAGAATAAAAAATATGTTCCTGCACATTTCTAGTTCCAGCCTGCTTTATGATATGATCCAAGTTTTCTTTCTTCCCTCAAATCATCTTTAAAAAATTTAATCTACAAAAGGCTGAAGTTGCTTCCTCTGCTTGTCTTTATCAATAAAAACAGACATCATACTGACTGATTCTGCCAGAGGAAGAAAAGCCAATTTCCAATCAGACTGAGGACCCTGATTGGCTTTAGGCCATGTGCACATCTCTGGTCAGCTATTGCTAAACTGACTAAAAAAAATAAAAGGATTAATGCAGAGTTTTATTCCTGCAGAATCCATGAAATTAATTAGATTTTACTGAACATGAAACAAACTGTGCGGGCTTTGATGTGGATTAATAAGAGTATTTAAGGATGATCTAGTTAAATTAATTCTTCCATTAATGCATCACTCATTATCTGAATCAACAGCATGTTAAACAGAACAAAGCACAAGATAGCCATTCGGTCATTTTGCTCTTTAAAATTCTTTATTTAATCAATGTTACAGTAAACTAACATAAATAAACATTTTTATGAACAAAAGGCACACAGTTCAAATATAAACAAAAAGAACGCCTGTACAGTTTGTCTCAAATAACAAAAAATAAATCTACGATCTCTGAGCGAGAGAGAGAGAGAGAAAGAGAGAGAGAGAAAGAGAGAGAGAGAGATGAGCTTCAGTTGGATGGTTGATGAATCGCTCTGAGAGGAACTGAAGTAGTGGGAGCAAAAAGACTCAATTAAATAAACGCAACTAGGAGCAGCTTCATGTGAATCCTCTGCCAGGAGGGTTTACAGTAAGAGTGGTGTGAGTTCAGGTTGAATAGGCCACTGAATGTAAAAATTCACACACACAAAGCTTTAAAAAAAAAAAAAGAGTCTGGGTAAGCACTCGCTATGATGAAGTTACTCTGAGGAGGCCTCTGATTGGTTAGTTGGTCATTCACAGTACTGGCAGGATGCTAACTGTCTGTTACAGCGTTTGTCCTGCAAACAAGTTCACGTGCAGTTGTTTAAAACAAAATGATAAAGGGAAAACTTCTTCCTGAATCTGCCCCCCCCCAAAAAAATCTGCTTTAGTTTAGTGATAGACATCACCGGGTTCCTGGTTCAGACCAGGTAAAGTGTGGGACGTGAGTCCACTCAAGTCATAGACCTCCAAACACAGAACGAACGGAGCGCAGTCCTCTGCTAATCCAGTTGTGTCCAGCTGAGTTTGGTCCAGTCTGGGTTCAGTTGACCACAGAACCAGATCACTGAATATTTGCAAACAGTTTACAGCCTGGTTTCTCCTGCTTAAAGTACCAGATGGATGAAGTGACTCCAGAGGAGCTGCTATCACCAACAATATTCAAAAAGTCAATTCAAGCTATCATTGGTCTTCTTGTCTTCTATCGCTTTAACCTCGAGTGCACTTCGACCCGGAGGTTTGCAAATATAGGACAGTCCAGGTTCTGGTGGAGGACTCATACGGAGACAGTGCTGGGAACCTCCTCATAGTGGATGATAAAGTACGGGTAGCTCTGGTCGTCGTTGAAGATGACGTAAATTTGAGGGTCCACCCAGTTGTCTACACAGGAGTCATAAAGGTCACTGGAGGGGTCACGGGGGTTGATGGGTGGAGGTCGTCGCATGGAGGGGTTTCCTACAGTGAACCTGTACGAAAACAACAAAAAGGAAAGGGAAAATCTTAACAAGGCTGCAGCACACATGAAACACCTGAGAAATGAGGAAAAATGTCCAGGATTTAGAATGAAAACAAATTGTTTTATTATAAGCGCATGCTTTAAACACATGTATCGAATGTGATCTAGGCAGGAAATGAAGCAATGCACTGTAGCTTACTTTTTTAATCTTAAATATTTATGTCAAACTCTAAAGAGCTGTCAGCCATCAATCTTTGTAGTGTTTTCTCCTGGGTCATAAATAAAGCCTCATAAAATGAGCACGGTGTAGAGATGTTGAGTTTAAAACCTCCTCCGTCTGTTCTGTGGAACAGATTGAACCCTGGTGTGTGTGTGTGTGTGTGTGTCTGTGTGTGTGTGTGTGTGCGTGTCTGTGTGTGTGCGTGTGTGTGTGTGTGTGTGTGTGTGTGTGTCTGTGTGTGCGTGCGTGCGTGTGTGTGTGTGTGTGTGCGTGTGTGTGTGTGTGTGTGTGTGTGCGTGCGTGTCTGTGTGTGTGCGTGTCTGTGTGTGTGCGTGTGTGCGTGTCTGTGTGTGTGCGTGTGTGCGTGTCTGTGTGTGCGTGTGTGCGTGTCTGTGTGTGTGTGTGTGTGTGTGTGAGATTAGGAAGGGGCTGGATGGGGTTCCTGACCACTCTGAGCCCTCCGCCGACTACAACATAACAAAAGGGCCGATGTATGATGGGTCCAGCCAAATCAGCTGTTTTACATGTGCGAGTGGATTTGACTTTTCGTTTGAAGGGGACGGAGCGGCGCACACCGGCTGAAAGATGGTTTATGGAAAAGAACCTCAGGATTTTCATGACCCAAATGAATGCTGATGCGTTCTGTAAGTTTTACCTGAGCACGTGTGTTCAGGGAGTCTGACTCAGGAGGAGGAGCTGTTTATGGAGACGTGTGTGATGAAGGGAACGTACTTGTCAAACGCACCAAACTGTTCACAAACTCCAATAAAACCCAGCACACACTGGGCCTGGTGTTTAATAAACTCTCATCCATCCAGCTGCCTTTAAGCTAAAGTGTGGTGGACACACAGGAAATTTAAATAATAAAGACAATTTTAATCAATTTTGGAGCTTTTTGAAAGTGAAGTCATTTCCTTCAAATCAGACAAATTAAACAAAACCTTTCTGTGCGTTACAGCTGTGATATGAAGTGAAAGAGCCCGTTTTCTTGTGACACAGCTGACAGGAACATTTACACACCTGCCGGTGAGAACTTTGGCCAGGAACATGCAGTGGACTCCTTTGGGCGAGCGCTTGGAGAAGTTGTGGGAGTAGACGGCTTTGCGGGCGAAGTAGGAGCCCTGGCCGAACATGGTGGCGTGCTTGCCGCAGACCCGCGGGTCAAAGTTGTGCTTGCAGATGCCGTCCACCACGTCGGCCGAGGTGCCGTGGAAGAGGTGCCGCTCGCTCAGCAGGCGGTCCATCTCGGACATGCGGCGTGACATGTACTCCTTCTTCCTGTTGGAGAAGACGAAATCAGGTTAAAACCTCATCATTCCTTTATGCTGGCTTGATACCAGCAGACCAATCAGGAGCCGTGACCCATGCATGAACTCACACCCTCTGACGTGACGCATGCACTCGCTTTTGCACGCTAATTTCCTGCCAGCCAAATCTGATTCGAAGCACTCCCACTTCCCTTCACATTGACAACTCGCATGCAAATGAACGGGCACAGGCATGCAAACAGGAAGTTATGGTTTTTACTGTCATAACCAGAGTGTGGGAAAAAGAAATTGAAACAGTCAGATGGGGGACATCACTTTCA
The DNA here is from genome assembly GCA_006937965.1 of Callopanchax toddi. Taxonomy (NCBI): domain Eukaryota; kingdom Metazoa; phylum Chordata; class Actinopteri; order Cyprinodontiformes; family Nothobranchiidae; genus Callopanchax; species Callopanchax toddi. The sequence continues at coordinate 1,378,741 of SSNR01000099.1, read as the reverse complement.
GAGACGGTGAGCTGTAACGTGCACTAGTCGAGTCACTGTGAAACCGCGCGGTGCCAGGTCGGTGCGGGAGCGTTTAACTGTTGCAGCTGATAGGACCTGGCCCGCTTCAACCATAGTGGTTAGCTCGCTGCGTTCGCAGACGGAACAGCGCCGTCACCAAACAGCTCTATCTGCTGCGTTCACACACCAACGCCGGCTCATTCTCACGAAGTCCCTCACAGCTGCTACCACTTGGCCTATTTTCATTTTTATATGCATCTGCCCTCATTCAGCTTTTGAGATTTTTGGTCACATATTTCAAACGACATAGTTTTTAAGAGATTTACAACAACGTTTTTGTTTATTCAGGAGCTCAGACATAAAAGACCTTTTAAAATAGGTCTGAGGTTACAATAACTTGAGCCTGTGAGGTCATACAGAGCTGCACGCAAAATATTCTAGAATTTAAAAAATGGCTACATATACATATAAAGAAATCAAAATCGTTGTCTTGGTAACAAGTGCTCACTTTAGCTGAATAATATTCAATGAGAAAACTAAAAGAGTGCTCAAACACAAAGCCACAGCTTTTCCAAACACCACGCAAATTAAAAAGTGCATGCAAAAGACATAAATACATGAACTGTGCCAGCAGACAACTCAATGACCTCAACAGGACCTGCGTGGATCTATGGAAGCTAAAGCTCCTGATCTCACCTCTTATACTTCTCCCAGAGGAAGGGGTTCTGCACACGCTGGATCTTGATGATCCTGAACTTGGTTTCCGACACCGTCTTGTGGAACAGGCTGTACACCGTCCTGTAGCTGCGGTCCTCACGGGACACGGGCACCCGCAGGAAGTCCTGGGTCATCGTCATCGGCAGCCATGTCTCAGGGAAAACGCTCGGTGGGTTGGTGGTGGTTGGAGAGAGGGGGTGAGACGGGGAGATGTCCATGGGCGTGGAGACGGAGGAGGAGGAGGGGAGAGGAGCTAAAGAGAGGCCGCCTAGAGTCCTGGGAAAAAAGGAAAAACTTTATAAAATCTGTTTACATATTTTAGCATTATCAGAGAAATATTTGCTTTGTATATTTTAGGCAGAACAAAAATGTCAATAAATCATTTTACTAATAAATGGTTGAGAAGACGGAAAAAATTCAAAGCACTTGCTGGTTTCAGTTCCTCAGTGGGTATAGACTCCAGTGAGGTCATATTTTATCAGCTCCTAAACCTGATTATGCTCATATTCAGAGTAGGGGGAGATCATGGGAGTTTGATCATCCACTTCCCAGAATGTGTCTCACACACACCTCTCAAAATCAGTCATCTTAATCCTATAAAGGGGAATTTCCTGCTTTTTCTTGTTTTCTATCTACCCATAAATGCCCGTATCATGCAGGTTTGCTGAGATCTTACTGTAACATCAAGCTAATTACAGGAAGGGCAGATTTGATCAGAAACAGGCCTGTGAAGTCATCAGATTGATTCCTAAACTCAATAAGCTTCTCCTCCTTTGACATCCATGTAGAATCTCTGCAAATTTGCCGACTGAGTGTTACCACCCAGAACAAGTGAAGCTGGATCAGGAGCGATTACCTTCAACAAGAAGTGATGAAATGTTAGCTGCTGCAGCCTCTTATTAAAAAGCTTTCAGTGTCACTGTGTGCTGCAGAGTCACAGATTTGTTTTTTCTTCCAGTCACACTTCCTGCTAAAAGTGAGTGTAAATCAGCTTTGCAGAACTGTGAAGTTTAGAGCATCAAGCATAAGCGAAACATCATGACCGTGTGCGGCCTGCTGTAGTGAATGCTGCATCCCTCCACCTTCCTGCAGCTACGTTCCCATTTGTTCCTAATCGAATTCGCATCCCAGCGTGGAACAAAAACCAACTGTCTGCTGGGGCGAATCCCACACGTCCAAAAATCACATCGCAACAGACTGTCAGCCGTGACGGGCCTCGCACCGCGGGGCGGCGCCGCTCCACATCAGCCGTCAACACACCAAAACAAAACTACGGGACTGCACAAAAATGACAAGCAAGACAGCAAATAGAGAGAGGGACAGAGGAGAGAACTGGTGAGAGGTGGAGAAGAAAATGCCCATTGTGGAGCTGTCACAGAAGTGACAAAACCCCCACCATGTCTGGAGTTTGAGTCAGTAACAGTAGTTTTCCTGTCAAGTTATCACCCTGCAAGTGTAACTGCTGTTAGCTCTATCATCTTATGAGAAAGTGTGTGTGTTATCGAGAGAATAGGAGTTACTGTGACAGTTATTCTCATCTCTTTTCTCTTATCACTCACTCACACACACACACACACACACACACAAAATCAATGTCTCTATCCCCCTTGTGCTTTGTGCAGATCACAGACAGCCTGCTGCAGAAAACAAGTGTGAAACGAAAAGGGACAGATAACAAAAGAATGATGGAGTTGGACGTGAAAAAGAGAGAGCAGGAGAAGGATTAGGATAGCTAGCAGTGTGAGGAGGAGGGAGGTGGATGAGAACAGCATCATCAGGAGGTAGAGGGGAGGTTCCTGAAGACTGGTGTTCAAACATAACAATAAAAAGTGGATTTATGTTCCTGAGATCCGACATGCGTCAACAGTTGACCCCTTCAATCCTAATTCCCCACAGAAATGTTTCACTCTCCTTCACTCATCAGCTTGACTCCCAGTCTGGAAATCTCTCTGGCTCCACTCCCTGTCAGCTCTCTCTCTCTCTTTCTGGCTTCCTCCCCCCATCAAATTTGTCCTCCTGCTACCCTCGACTATCCCAGCTGGGCAGGAACAGCTTGTTCCAGCAGTCGTTCTGTGTGAGAAAACTGTCAGGACGCAGCCAAAGAGCAGAGCCTGAGAAAGAATCTGCTAAATAGAGAGAGATGACTCCACTTGTTTTTAATCAGGTATCACTTGTTTAAAAAATAAGACGGAAATGAGCGCTCCCAGGAGGAGCTCTGCAGTCATATAACGACAGGAAGTTCATGGAACTTGAGCATAAAAGAATACAGGAAACAAGAAGTTGTCTCTACATGGATTTCTGGGCTGATGGGAGTTCACAGCATTAGAATGATTTGTAGCTCTTTTTTGGGGAGGTTGTTATTTTTGTTCATCTTTTCTTCACTTATTGGCTCTCATCTCTTTTAGTCATCCGTCTCATCTGTTTTCATTTGCTTGATTATCTCATTTTCCGTCCGTCTGGCTGGCTGAGCCGTCGCTTCACTCTGCTCAGGAAACCTCTTGCGTCCCAGTAACCTCGGCTGACTTGCCAAATATCTGACCCGGGATAAGCGTTAATGTGGGTTTCGAGTTCAGTTCAGGCTGCAGCAGAACTACACTGGATTAAAAATGGATGTGGAGTTCAGAGCCTTTGGAGTATTCAACCCCAGCTGTGACACTGGCATTGTGTACTGGCCTCTTTGTGCCTGCATGTCTATAAACACAAAGTTAGGACGCCCGGAGAACACGGAGAGCCGAGAGGAGACGGAGTGTTACGCGTCCAAAAGCCAACCTTTCAGTGCGAGTTACACAGCAGCGCTGCCAGGCACTTAGCGCAAAATAAAGGCCTTTTTATATCTGAAAATCAGTGTTGCTTCAAACCACAAACACTAAATGTTCTTGCCATTTTGATTTGACACCAAATAAAAAAGCTTTATAGCTTGGAGGTGGTCACTATTTACTGCAATAGTGGCATAAAATTGAGAAAAATCCCAAATTTTTGCAAGAAAGAGCTATCAAATAGCTGTGATTGCATCTACCTTAACTTAATCTCATCAGACTCATCCACACATATAAAGAGATCAGAAAACTGATAATTACTGTAGGTATGGCGTGAGCATCACCGACGACATGAACATGGGTCTCTTCTTGATCTGCCGCCTGAAGCCGAAGACGGCGTTCTGCTGGAAGCCCTCCTTAATGTTGAGGATATACTGGTTCTGCAGCGTAATGAATCGCACTTCCTTAAGACCCCTCGAGCTCGCCTCCTCAATAAGCTTCACCACCGGCTGGAGGAGGAAAGGAAAGAAGGAGGACAAAAGACGTTAGGACTGATCTGGAGGGGAAAACAAAAAAAATCAAACTGAAACGTGGATGGTGAGAGTCATGTCAGAAAGGGCGATTGGATTTATGTTTGGGAATTGATCCAATCACAGAGGCTACTCAACAGATTGATTTGGGCAAAAACACACCTCAGAGTACTCCCTCCAGCCAAAGTTGTCTCTGCAGTAGTACTTCCACACCGTGTGACAGCTGGGGGTGGGGTTTGGGTTCACTGCGGACACAGGCAGAGGACTGGGGGGAGTGGTCAGCCGTCGGACGCAGTCGAACTCCAGGTCGCACACTTGCATCGTCCCAAAGTCCAGGGTAAACACTTGGCCCCTGAAAGGCAAATCACGAGTCATTAGAGGAGAAGCAGAGTGCTGCAGTCAGTATGAAAAATGCAATCATGCTCACGCAGCTGTGGCACGGTGACCTTGTTGTTAAATAGTCACAATTTATATTTCAATCAGCGGCCGTGTGACCAAACACGTGACTGCCGGCAGAACCTTAATTCAACCCATGTGCCCTGGAGCGAGGCGACCAAGCTTTCAGTCGCTCAAACAGAGTGAGTCACGCAGGAAAGATGCAGAGGAGATACGTGTCAAAACACATTTTAAAAACATAAATGTCACCCTGAGGATTCCTGAAAAGCTGAAACAGATCAGAGTCTAAGAGATTCGAGAGAAATCTACACAAATGTTATGTAAGGCTGGTGATATTGTCATTGGTAGAGGCAAAACTAAAGAACATAGGGTAATTTCTCTCAGGACAGATCTTATTTACACTGATAATAACCTGTGTTGATCACTGAAGAGTCACCTTTTTACAAAGTAAATAAAAACAGCAGCACATAAGCTAACATGTCGTGTCCCCACGTGAGAACCAGTCTCTACGTTTGTTCTCTAAATGCTGCGTGGGAAATCTGTTCTGGGTCAGACGTTGAACTTACACAAATGTGGGCATCACACACCGACGCAAGATGGCAAAAAGGGAACACAAACACACACTCGCAGACATGATGACACAAAAAACAGAGTTAATTCCCTCATTTGCCTAGAAGGTAAATGGAACTCGTGTCAAAAGTTAGACACGGCGTGTTTTAGAGGTTTGTTGTAAATAACATGCTTTAGAGTGTTTAGATGTTTTCCATCTAAACCAGAGGAACAACAAAGTGCAAACCTGTTTAATAATTCAACAGCCTAAAGCATAAAAACATCACGTTATAATACAAGCAGTAAACAAGAAAGCAGCGTTTCCCTCCTCTAGCAGAAACTACTGGTCACTGAGGTGGCAGGCACACAGTGAACTCTAGTTTCTGCGATGATAATAATAATAATGAGAGGCCCTGAGTCATGTTCTTCAACCTTAAAAATACAAGGACGCAAATAGAAGCTACTAAAACTATATCCACGTTTCTGCCAAGTCAGAGTGACTCCATAAGAGGAAGTGAAACAGGAGGTCATTTACCGAGCACGTGCACTAACAAACAGTAACCGGCCGCCGATTCTCAGATCAGCAGATTGTCAGACGAACAAGAGGAGGCAGATGTTCAGAGTCATTATTCTGTTTCGTGTGTGAACTGTTTTTTTTAAAGTATTCTAGAAACTAAACTGTGTTTCAGTTTCAAGTGAGAACAGGCAGGAGGAAGAAATGAATACAGGAATGGGTGCAGCAGGAAAGTACAGACAGAAAAGATTGAAGCAGGCCAGAAGATTGAAAATGTGGCACAAACACATTAACTGGGGAAAAACAGAACATCTCCTGCCTCGCTTCTAGTCGACTTGTTCTGTTCTGCTCGCTCTGTTTTCCTAATTATTTCTTACTTTGTTCTACCTCGTCTCTGCTCTGTTCCCTATTTCACTGCTTCTATTAGCCTATAAAAAAGTCATCTGTTCTGTTTTGCTTCCGTGTGAAGGACAATGTGATCGCCACGCATCTGCATTGTCCCCTCTCCCAGTGCAGACTAGTTCCTACCAGTATGTAGAGGTTAGATGACTTTATTTGTATCTGTAGGTGAATTTATTCTGCATAAAATGAAATACAGTTTGATGACAAATTATTAAAATGTGGCAACATAACAATAAATATTTGTATTTATGAAACTGTGAAAACGGGATTGAAATACTCCACTAATAAATGCATCAACGAGATAAAAACAAACATGAGACCAACAAAAGGGATTCGACCTTCAGAAATCAAAGTCACCTTATTCAACTCAGTCACAGCAGCAGAAACATGGTGGATACAATGCTAGCAAAGATAGGTCCACCAAACAATGCTACTAAAGAAAGAAGACAAAACTGATTCAATTAAAACATGATTAAAATAATCATCATGGTTTAATCAGTGTACTTAACTCTTTGTACAGCTTCAGATTTACCTGAAAAGTTGAATTAATCAATTATGCTTTAAAGAATTAGGTTATATTTAGGTTTAAAGTAACGTGTGGGGTTAGACATTCAGGGTGTGGGGCTAAGAACGTCAATATAAAGACAGGCACACATGTGGGTGTGCTCATTTCAAACTGTGACTCATGAGCAAATGCTCAAGTTTTAGTACAAGGAAGTTATGTGAACTTTGTCACATTTACAAGTAACCTCCCTATTTAACTGATTAGCTCCATTTCTCACACTCGCAGACCCTCCTTCACCGACACACTGTCAGACAAAGACGGGTCTCCAGAGAGGTCAGATGATGATTTTCAAAGCCTTTCAAAGAGCCCTGTCCCCTCTCTCCCTCGCTCTCACTCCCAGACTAGTTTGCACTGTTCTAAAAATAAAATTCCACCAGTTAAATTAAGTGCACCGTGATTCGGTGCTTTCAGAGCTGAGGGCCGATCAAAAGTTGGAAAAACACGCCAGGCATGTACACTCTGGTGAGATCGAAGACTGTGCTAGAAATGTCAGTCTGCTCCCCGGTTTGTGCAAAGTTACACGCGTGAAAGTCAACTGAGGATCCTTTTGAAATTCAAAAACTACATCGGGTGGATGAGTGGTAAATATGAAAGGACGGTGATGCAAAGAGGAGGCATAAAAGTGTTTGAAATGATTAAGAAAACTTTCTATACTGTCAAAATGATTTGTGCAAGTCCAAACACACACAGTGTCAAACTTTCTCACGGCTACACACTCAAGAACCTGCATACCAGCATCATTTCTGCTAACGTGAACACCACAAAGCAGGAAAAAAAATGTGAGTTTCATGTACGCACATGCAAACTTCATCTAGTCACGCCTAGATAAGACCGCCAGTCAAGCAAATCTGCTGACGAAGGCTTCTTTTACACACTTTGCCTTACTGATGTCATGGGTTGGTATTGTTCCCTATTATTTTTGTTGTTGTTCGTTCAACCAATTCCCTTTCAGGTCAGCTGATTAAATATATCTAATCGGATTCACGCAAACACACAGCAGCATGACCTCCTGATTGTTTCCCGTTTGAGCACATCTTTTGATCTTTAACCACGTCACTAAGCTCACAGTTCAGAGTGTCCTCTCTCATCACATTAACCTCGTCTTTTGAAAAATCTCATAACGACCCAGGGAATGAATTACGTGAAGATATAACACACGAGATTAAAATTGGAAAGATCATCAAGCGACACTTAAGAGAATAAGATATGAGAGGACTGGCGCTTGTTTCCACATTTCTTCGAAGGATTTAAGCCCCCCGAGAGACAACTAAAGAACAAAATAATAATAATAGATAGAGACACGAGATTAAAGATGGATGTGACGAGGAAACATCAAGGACTAAAAAAGACAAATATCAAGAGGAAAAAAAGATGGAGGCAGACTGAATAACAAGAGGCAGGGCGACCCAGACCTCGCCCCTGATTCATGGCATGATCCGTCTGACACATTAGAGAACCACTAACACACACACACACACACACACACACACACACACACACAATGTGCATTCAACCAAACTGAATTTTTCAGACAAAGCGTCTTTTCTCTCACACACACAAACACAACCATCCGTGTTTCTTCTTTTACATCTGATTTGAGGTAACGAGGCAACACGGAATCCCCTGCGATATAAACACAAAGACACACACACGCTCACACACACACACCTTGGTGTCAGGTCGCTCTGCCCTTGGTGCTCGGTGACTCTTTATGTCAGTTAATGACAAGCAAGGCTTTTATCACATGGCTGACAAAAGAATCTGTCTCCACAGCGCTCACACACACACACACGCACAAGCAAGAAATGTGTTTCAAAAATTGCTATGTAAAAATCAGCTACATGTTCTTTTCAAGTCTTTAGTCAGCTCTTGCACACACACACACACAAACATAACAGGAAACTGGGTGAGAATTTTTTGTTTTCCTGTAAATAAAAACACAACAAAATACTCAAATCAGCAAAAAAAAAAGGAACTAATCTGACTTTACTTCCCTTTCACACACTCAACTATAATTCTACTAATAAGAAACCGTACAGCTGAGGATTATTACAGTATAACTTTTGGAAGCGATGACTGAGACATTCCTTCTTCCTGCTGAGTTCATGACTAACACGGATTAGTTAAACTTCCACTGCTGCTTATCATACAGATGGGATTAACCTGTGCTATGGATCATACACACATGAGAACAGCTCATGGCAGGACACACTCACTATACAGTACAGCACATTAAACCAGAAGCAGATACATTAATCAAGCTTTTTTCCTTTCCTGTCCACTCCTCTGGTGTGGCACAGGCAAAAAGCAAAGCAGGCCTCAGTTGCCATACCGACAGAGGAGCCTCTAAAGTCATCTGCTGCTCTTTATATCACTAACAATGTTATCATTTGGCTTTAGTAACCACCGCCATGCCTGTGTGCTGCGTTTGTGGTCCTGTGTGCATGAAAAGACAAGCTGGGTTGTGTTTTTAAGGAAAAGTATCAGGCAGTAACGAAACACTGAACGACCAGAGGAGAGGGAACACCGCCTCGCATAGGTTTGTGCCTCATCAGTCGTCAAATCGTTCTGGTCTGACAGCCTGAAATCAACACCTAATTTATTAACTCGTTCTCAAAATATCACAGAAAAAGCTGAAGCACTGGCATCCATCAGGGAGACGCTGACTAGCGTCTAAATGGCTAAACTGTGGAGCTAATGAACAATAAGCAAATCATCCTTGTTGAAAGGTTGGAATCTGATTACAGCAGATAAATAAATGATATTATATAGCTGAGTAATGGAAAAGCTTCAGCTAATAATAAATGTTCCTAATTTTTTTACTCCACCACTCACCTATAAACAGCCAAACCTGTTTTAACTCAAGATTTAAAAGCACAATTTGAGGTTTTTGTATGAATGTTTTAGTTTATATTAGAAAATAATTTAACCTAAAAATTACTCAACTAAATAACAGAGAATACATCCAAGTCGGACAGCTGCAAAACAAACCAGTTTCGTTTGTTGTGCGGTGACATGAACAAGCGTGAAAGCTAAGTGACAGCGAGGCAACATAAAAAGGAACTAAAATGCCAAATCAGCTGGTTTTTTTGTATTTCTAGTTTCAGCTGGAGTTTCAGTCACATGTGCCAGATGGTCTTGTCTGATTGAGCAAAAGCGTAACACCCTCAAAAAGTCTGAAAAAAATCTGGGTTGATTCCACCAGGTGCATACCCTGTTTGCAAAGCAATGTGCACTTTAAATACGTTTCAATTCAGAACACGAAACGCACACAAGCACAAACACTCGTGCACATGAGAAAATAAGCGTACGAATTCAGACGCAAACAAAAACAGACAGCTGTTTAAAAGATGTCTCATCTGATTGAAGGGCTGTAGATTCACCTGAAAGATGGAGAATATTCTGTCTCAGTGAGGTGTCACAGACTGTTAAGTAAAAATAAAGATAAAGAATAGATCAAATTTGATTTGATTAGGGGACATCTTTACAAGCAAATACTGTAAAAAGGAACATAACGAGGATAAAGCTACTTGTGTTAAGAATAAGGTCACAAAAGTCTGGCTGAACATTGTGTGTGAGTGTGTTTGTGTCTTGCAGGAAGCACATGCTCCTTTATGTCAACCCACTGGGGTTTGCCAAGTGCCTGCATTAGTGTGTGTGTGTGCGTGTGTGTGCTGGGTGTGAGAGAGTGAAAAAGCGGTTTATCTCTGTCTCCTAAAAGGCGTGCGTGTGAGCACTGCACGCCACTTAGCTTCCCTACACAGCCTATTCGTGCGACTGTTTGCACGCTAAACTGCCTCAGTGTGTGTGTGTGTGTGTGTGTGTGTGTGTGTGTGTGTAAACGTACACGATAACGTGCATGAGGAGAGAAGCTGCCAAGTGTCACTGACCGCACAACGCAATTGAAGGGTCAGGGAAGTTCACAGCTCTCAGTCATGAGGGCTGTAAATTCTGCTTTAGACCACACAGCCAATCACAGAGCTGCGTCTGGGAGCAGGGAAAAGCATGAAGTAGATAACAGATATCAGGACCTGAGAGAAGGAGTGCCAGCCCACGATAGCTGCTCAAATAAAGAGCAACGAGGAGGGTGCATATTAACTGGAAGGCCAAGTAGACCAATACAAATGTTCACCCAGGCATAGCCAGGAAGGGAACTCAAACACGAGGAGCACGTTAACGTGTGGGGAACAGCTGGGAAGCTTCAGTTTGTTACTGGTGGTGAAACCAAAGAGGGAACTCAGGCTGAGGTTTACTGTTTCCAACACACAAAACCAGAAGTGGAGAAGCCATGTCACAAACACCTATCAATTACCATTAGCAGTATTTCCGGCAGTATGTTCAACAAGATGATATACTGAAAATTATACTTTGGAGGGTTTTTTTCGGGTCATACTTGTTCTGCTGTATTGTCACACTGGCGTTGAGAAGTGGTTCACTTTTCAGTGCTCTTGGAAAACGTGTCAATACGGTTTCATTTCCAGTTTTGAACATGCTAAATTAAAAGTTAATAACCAGATGAGACGTTATGTAAAAACAGGTGTACTGGTTGTGTTTAGGAGATACTCACTGGTTTTTGAGGCTGACTCGCTCATTGTCTGGGTTGCAGTAGAGTCTCTCCAGCTGCTCCTGGGAGTCGTCCGCTATGCTCTGCCACGTCTGGGTTCTGCTCCTGCGGATCTGCCAGTGGTAGGGCAGCACGGTGTGGTGGTGGGCGCAGTCGTTCCCATAAACACACCTTCCTTGGAGGAAATCCACACAGATGTCCACAGAGTCCGACTGGTGCGTGTGATACTGAAGTTGAGTGAGCAACTCAAAAACAAGGTCCAGGGAGGCTTCTTCACTTTTGTTCTGAAACAACACCCCTTTGTCTGACTGTTGCAGGAGAATGGGGGTGTGGGGGTCTTGGCCTGTGGTGCAGTCTTTGACTGGCGCATTTGTTGCCCCAGAGGTTAGGAGGTCTTTGCTTTTAATGGGCCCCTCTTGGTGGGGAACCTGGGGTTTCGCTAAGGGATCCCTGTCAGTGGGGGTGATTGTTTCTGAACTACCAGCTGCCCTGAGGCCAGGCTTCAGCTGGAAGCAGTTCGGAGTAGGATCTGTGATCTTGGGTCGCTCTGCTCGCCGCTCCGTCTCCTCCAGCTCTGCAGTAGTATCGGCTATCTCCACGTCACTGTCCCGGCTCATCAGAGCCTGGACACCGGTCGCGGCTGAGGCATCAGCAGCAGCTGCAGCTCCCGGGTCTTTGAGACACACTTGTCCCACGCAGCTCTGCTTCACAACAGCCGCAGCGCACAGGTTCCCTGGAGTCCGGCTGGGCTGGTTCCGGGGAACAAACACCCCATCCCCAGACACCAGGGTATCCGAACCCAACAGGGTGGTCAGATCCTTCAGGGCACGGTGGAGGCATTTGGTATCCAATTTCCTCTGTTTCTTCTTGAAATACGGTTTCACCAGAGGTAATTTGTCCGAAATCCCCACGATCGGCTGCTCCGTGAAGTCTCCCCCTTCGTCCATGTTTAAACTCACATCCAAAGAGAGCCCTGTCGGTTTCTGGAGAACGTGCAAAGTTTTATCCATGTTCTCCACTTAAAACCCGACAGTCCTGGTAGAAAGAGAAAGACAGTGAATGAGGTAGTCATCAAAGGTACAAGCTTTAATCCTATAATCTCAGTTTCCAAGGTGAAGTCATCCTGGCGCACACAGCAGTGATTAATAGGTTGCTTGGGTGAGATATTATGCCATACAGTAACTGAAAACACTCCCCGTCTTTCCTTTCCTGGAAAGGAAAACCTACACCGTCTATATGCCGAACCGAAACCCCCCACCTCCATCAGCAAACACTAAACTAGTCTGATCCCAGATTGACCCCGAGAATTAAACAGGAACGAGTCATCAGTCCTTTGCAGTCTTACAGGAACAGCCTGTTACGCAGATTCTCGTTTGGGAAGCAGGAAAGGTTGAACAACCGAAGCGGAAAAAATATTACCTAATCCTGCTGCTGCAGGGAACCCGAGCCTCATATTAATCGCGTTAAACCAGAGAGCTTCTCCCCCTTTTTTCCCTTCAAGTCTTCTTGTGTCTCCGGTCTAACGTCATGCCCGCAATTACAGCTGCGTGTCCGCACAGGAGCGATAAAATCAGGAGCGCAACAAACCCCCCACTCTCTCCCGGGACTAGATTTTGATCATGGGAGTCCGATACGCAGCCCTGGCCGACTACGTGCCGCTTTACATCACCACCCGAGCAAGTTTGCACGTAGGCTCCAGCTGACACAACCACACACACACACCGCAGCGAAGACATAAACAGCACCGAGGAGCTGGTACTGATCCGAGCCAGACAGCAGCGTTTCTCCGGGGGTAAAAAAGTAGAGCCGGAGCTTGATATGTGGCGGATTAAAAACATTTTAAAACTAGCTAAGCACCGTTGTAGCTACGCAAAGATATTTACTACAAAGTAGCTTCCCAAGAGTCCATATTACGCTTTTCTCTAACGTCGACACGACTAAACCCTACCTGTGCGACACAGTCCACCCCTGTCCTCCCGGTGTCGACACTCTCTGGTGGACAAAAGCCAGTGTGTACATCCGTGAAGCTCCGCGTCCAGCCTGGAGATTAGAGCTAGTAGTAGCCGGAGGTACTAAACAGAGGTCCGGCTAGACTGCTGGTGTCCCTCCGCTTCCCCGGTGCTCTCATGCCCCGTCCTCATATCATAATGTCGGTTAGTCTCTTTGTATCTTTTCCCAGGACGGAGAAAATCCAACCAACAGAGAAGTGAGCAGAGCCGCGGCGCGAGACGCTCTGCAGCCCGCCTCCCGGGCTCCGCCCCTAACCTGATAGGGGCGGGGCCTCGCCGCAAACACAAAAGTATGGAGGTTGAAAAGTGCCAAAAGCTAAAATAAAAACAAAAACAAAAAGTAAAATACAAATTAAATTAAACTACTACTACTACTGGTACTACTTCTACTACTATTAGTACTAATAATATTAGACAAAAAATAATACATTTTTTGTGTGCGCCTTTCAAAACACAAGGTCACCTTACAAAACATGACAAAGCACAATTAGGGTTAAATAAAAATGTCAACAGTAAAACATTAAAAAAAGAACAAACAACAACTACTTATACAAATAAAGCAAAAAAGCAATTGTGACAAAACTACTACCATTATTATTATTATTATTATTATTATTATTATTATTATTATTATTAATAATAATAAATATGAATACAAACAAAACAAAAATACAACTACTACCATGATTAATAATTATTATATTTAAACAAAATTAAATACAAAAGAAACAAAACAACTACTATTATTACTACTTCTAGTAATAATAATACTAATAAATAAAAATATACAAACGTTACAAAACTACTAGTACAAATAAAATAATAAAGCAAGAGCAGCCAAATTGAAACTACTTTCTGTTTTTAAGTACTGTATGATTTGTACAAAAAATGTTTTTGCACTGTGCCTGCACTTTGCTCAGCCCAGAATATTTTTTTTGAAAAAGTTCATTTTGTGAGCTCTGTGATTTACACTGACATGTACTAAGAGAAAGTAACCTGTCTCTGTGGAAAGAGGGGACAGTCTCTAACCTGAATTCTTCAAACCCCACTGCTTTTTGGTTCACATGATCTCACGCACATTTGGTAGCACTGTTGCCTTGAATCCAAAAGGTCACAGGTTCAAGTCCTGGCTGTGGCCTTTCTGCATTGAGTCTGAATGTTCTCCCAGTGCATGCGTGGATTTCCTCTGGGTACTCCGTTGCCCTCCTCCTCCAGACCAAAAACATGCATGTTAGTTAACTGTAAGTCATTTTGGTAATAAGCATCTGCCAAATGAATACACACAATCAACCACATATCTATGACACTAATTGGTGCATTCCTTTTTTTCTTCCCACAAGCTGGGATATAGCAAATGTTTTCTTTAATCATACCTTTGTAATGAATTTATATTCCTAACATAAACAATTAAAAATAAATTATAATAATCTCACAATTTTATGTTTGTTCAATCAGAAAAAAGACTTTATACTTTAACTTAATTTTATTTTAAATAATCATCACACTGAGCTGGATGAGTGTGTAGGAAACATTTATAAAATAACCTAAACAGGATGATGATTCAGAATTGCATATTTCTAATTTAACCGTTGCAATCACAGGAACCATACAAATTATTTATATACATTTCTGATGTAATTTTGCTGACACTACAGACTAGATACTCTATTAAATATTGATCTTACTGAACATTATAGCCGGATAAGGCAAAAATGATTGTATTCAATTATTTCTTGCTGTCTCTCTGAGATCAGATCCTGGTTTTCATCAAACTTCCTGAAACTCAACAGTGACAAAACTGAATTTCTCCTTGTAGGGAAACCCTTAACAAATCCCTCAGTTTATCTATTAACATTGATAATTCCTCCATCTTTCCATCGCCCCTTGTGAAGAGTCTAGGTGTCATCCTGGACAGAACTCTGTCCTTCCATGCCCACATTAACAACATCACTCGGTCTGCCTACTTTCACCTACGCAACATTAACAGACTCCGCCCTTCTCTCACTCCCCACGCTACAGCCATCCTTGTCCACAGCCTCGTCACCTCCAGGACCGACTACTGTAACTCTCTCCTCTTTGGTCTCCCCCACAAATCCCTCCATCATCTCCAACTTCTTCAAAATGTTGCTGCACCGCTTATTCATGTAGTTCTTACCTTACTGCTGCAAGTTCAAATGTTTCTATTTTAAATCTGTTCAGCTGTATTTAGTTACAAACAGCTCCATGTCTTAACTGTGTAGACTCTGGCTACAAAAACACATGACAGCACCAACAAACATGATACTTTGGCTCTAACAGTCGGTATGGTTTACCAAACCGAGAGAAGATTTGTAAA
This sequence comes from Callopanchax toddi, assembly GCA_006937965.1. Taxonomy (NCBI): domain Eukaryota; kingdom Metazoa; phylum Chordata; class Actinopteri; order Cyprinodontiformes; family Nothobranchiidae; genus Callopanchax; species Callopanchax toddi. The sequence continues at coordinate 1,363,404 of SSNR01000099.1, read as the reverse complement.
TGTTTGGTTTACAGTTCAGACAGCATGGTGGTGCAGGTGGTTTGTTACTTCACTTCCTGGGTTAAACTTCTGGCTTGGGCTTTTCTGAATTGAGTTAGCATATTCTCTTTTTTCTCCTCATTTTCTCTCCCTAAATAAGCACCAGCTTTAAGTATATGAGTGAAGGGCTATTTGTTTCTGTGTGAACCTGTGATGGACTGACCTGCCTGGGGTGTATCCAACTTTTTGACTAATGACCTTTGGAGATTGACAGCAGCTCCTCTGTTCCATTAACATGCAGGTATAAAAAATGGATACACAAATACATCAACAGATGTTTAGAGTTTACTAACTTAACATAGTTCATTTTTTCCTTGACAGCAGGCACTTTCTGGGCTCCATACCAGAGAGATGTTGGGTGGTGACAGTAAGCTGCAAATGGGGAGTGTGTGTGGGGACCCTTAGGGGCATTTAAACTGGAATAGGAAGCAGCCCAATAAAAGCAAAGTGGGTTGCATTACAACTAAAACCTTCAAAGCAAACTGCAAGGTGATGGAAAAACACTAAAGACCTAATTTACTAATATAAATAGCATGGCGTTTCCAGCAGTCCACTAGTTAGGGTTAAGCAGATTTAAATGACCACAATGAAAAGTGTGGCTGAAATAATGTAAATATAGTAGAAAAAGTCACCCAAACTCCATGTTCTGACATACACAATCTATATAAATGTACTTTGAATTTCAACACTTAAATCTAAATATGAGTAAATCATAATAGAGTCCATTTTCTTGGGTAAATCTGGTGTTTGTCAGTATTTCAGAAGCCTGACCCTGCCTTTGAGCAGCTGATCTGTCTCATCTTCTCTGGGGAGTGTAATGCTCACTGACTGCATGTTGAGTCAGCTTCCCTCGCCTGCCTGTTTTACCAGAAGTAGTTTTTTAGGAACCTGCTGCGCTGCACTGACTTCTGGCAGTTTCACCGTTTCAGCCCGATCAGCCAGATGATGGTTTCTAGTTTCTAATTATTGGTTTTCTCAAAAAGGGTTGACACGTAAAGTGCAACACTTAAACCATGAGAATTAGATCATTTCACAGCAGCATATACAAAATGGTATTTGAATGTGGACGTGGGTTTCAATAGCAGCACCATCAGTGAATCATTTGTGCTTTCTCATATTGTTTTTGACAGTAAACCAGAAGGAAAATGAATTAATTCTCATTTCCTCATTTCAGAATCCCTTCGTGTGTCACTGTGTGGGAAATTGAAGATGCTGTTTATAAAATTAAATACCCATTAATAACTTCCTCAGTAAGGCACGCATATGGTTTAACATATCTAACTATAAACTTCTCCAGTTTTAATGACAAGCAGCAAAGCTCTGTGCTGCATGTTTAAATCATTTTCTTTGCCCATACAATCAAGGGGGTTTGGTTTAAAATGTCAACAATAAAGAAAAATGCAGGAAGCCTAAAGCCATCAGAGCAGTTCCTGTAAGACTCGGTTACTGGTAAATCAGAGTTGCTGCTGAAAACACTCCATTGCTGACGTATGTGAGAATAATTGCTTAGTCACATACCGATGAATCGTGAGCATTCCTCCCTGCCTGACAAGCTGAACGACGTCCTATTGTTCATGTGACGACTTGTCTCAGAGGACGCCCTCCAAAAGTGATACCTGACTGCCAAAATCCAGCTACTTTGTTGTCTCGCAGGTCTGAAGTGATCACAGCACATGAAACAGCAAGCACAGCGATGATCCTTTAATACATGTGGGAAGGAATGCTTTAATTAAACCTGGTAAAAGGCTATAACCTAGAGAAGCATTACAAGACCATTATAGAATTAGAGATACAAAAAAAACCAAACACATAAAAATAACGTAATGTGCCGTAAAGATCTGGAAGCAGAGAAAAAAAAAAAGATGTTTGTCAAAGCTCAGTTAGGCACAGGATCATTCTCACGCTTTGATTCTTGTGCTCGTGTTAAACCGGTCCATGTGGGTAAAAAGCTCACTACATGCTCCTTTAAAAGTAGGTGAAAGGTCAATACAGACGGATGGGTTTTTATCAGATACAAGAATACAAACCGGAGTAGTTTGTTTCTTTCTTTTTTGAATTAAGTGGACAGAAAAGTGATTGGAAAGACCAACTCGTTGAAGTGGCTGTTTCACTTTCCAGTCTCTTATCTGCTTACGTGCCTGCACATTATCCACCCTCCTGTAGGCAAATCAGTGACAGGCCTTCAGTCTCGACACGCCTGTCTTACAAAACAGTTCCCTGGCAGAAAAATATAAAGTCCGTCTCACAGAGGAACAACCAGTGAGCACTTTTAATCTGTCTGGTTGTGGTCAAATGATTCAGATTGCCTTTTTTGATTTTAGGCTATGTTTTGGAGGGTGTACCTTACCCTCATTAATGACATGTGACTTGATTTATGTATGATTTTTTAATTATTGTACATATGTATGTATTGTACTATATATATATATATATATATATATATATATATATATATATATATATATATATATGCATTTTTTTAGTATTGTATGATTTAATTAAATCATACAATTCCTGATGGCAACATGGAAATAATACTATTGGAAAATCAAGAATCCTTAAATGAGATATCATGACTTCAACAGTTTCTTTTGTTACGTTTGATGTTTGCTGCTGACCTCTTGACCAGGTCACAATGTGATCTTGGTCTCAATAAATTTTACCAGGTTATATAAATAAAATAAAATAAAATAAAAAAGTTTCAGACACATAAATAGTACGAGTAATTATTTGTGTACTATATGTGAAAGGAAAATACTTCGTCTGGTGATGCTCTGTCATCCCTGCCTGTTGATGTGTTTGTAATCACTGGACATCTGAATGCAGCCTGAAAGCTGATCCCAAACCAGAACAGCTGCCCCCCAGTGGATGGTTCCAGTACACGTTTAAAGCCCCCACGCCTTCCATGTAAATGAACAGTATACATGTTCTTAATTGAAATATAAAAATATAACTCAGATCATTTATTCTTCAGATGTTGGCTGATGATTCAGACAATTCTTATCTTCAACTATTACATTTTCAAAAATAGTTTGTGTGATTGTGTGCAGGTGAGTTGAGAGGGCTTTTCAGCCTCAACTCCCAACATGGCATCACTTTTTATTTGAGTGTCATGGCTTCACTTTTAAACAACAGATGGAGACAGAAATGATATGTCTCCACTGTCTATGGTCTGTGTCTACAACCTGTTGTTTTGCAATGCTGACAAATATTTCCAGCACGTATCTGTCCTCATAATGAGATATTTAAAGGTCATTATTAATTCATGTGTTTGTGAGACCAATACAGTCATTTACATGTTCATAATTATAATTTAGGAATCTTAAACTAGTCCATTAATGAGGGATTCTGCCTGTAACTCTTTGTGTAATTTGCTTTGTTTGGTCCGTTCCAAAACCCAGGAGGACATTGTCTCACAGAGCAGCTCTTTTCTTTGTCCCATTCCAGCAGACAAATGGGAATTATGCAAATATATTGGATAAATTATGTAATTTAATTAAAAGGAGGAAAAGCCTGGGATAAAAATGAGAACAACCACCACAGTATAGTAGTTAAAGTATCAAATTATGATCTAAATAGTTCCTAAAACCAAACAGCCAGTCAAACTGAAAATAATTTAAATAACTAGTTGAAATCTGAACTGATGCAAAAGAAAGTAAAAGATCTGAATGATTTTTTTAAATCACGGTGAAGTTTCACTGACATGACAGTAAGCAGCATGAGTGACCTGAGACTGTTTGACTTTTATGACTAATCCTTCAGATACGTGTAACCTCCAACGCCCAGAGCAGGTGTGCTGCTGTGTGATTCAGCCTGAGTCATTCTGTCCGACTAAAACTCGCTTCTGTTTGTTTGAAAACTCGTTTGAGATCAGCTGTGACCTTTCTGTACATCTAATAGTTTTTGTGACAGACGGAATGAAAATAAAAGACGTTTTGGACTGTGGGAACGCTATGAGTGGGATTAAAAAAAATCAAATTAAACAGCTAAGAATTTGGAAGTTTTCTTTGCTATAAATATGACAGTTAAAACCAGCATTACTGCATGTTTGGACTCGTTGGATTTAAACTAAAACATACAGTTTCAGGTCAGTGCAAAAATCCCCAAACAATTGTTTTTCATTGCACAAAGTGTAAAACATATCTGCATCTCCTGTCAAACAGTTGGAACTGATGGCTTTTCAGAGCAAGCTGCTGTAGGAGAGCTGGGTACTATTGCTTCAGAGCTACCTGCAGCCCACATGCAAAAATCAGATGGGAAATAAGTTCAGTATCTATTTTTGCTATGTATGGAAACAGACAGAATAAATAAGCTAATATTTTTATCTTCCTGCATTTTAAAGATGTAAACAAAACAAAAGCTTTTGAGGATTTTAATTTTCCACATTTGATAATAAAAACATTTAAAACTACAGGGGTCTTCTATAGCCTACCACAGTTTAAACCTCTGGGTTTAAACTTCTGTGGTGTTGGTCTGACAGGTTTTTCTTTATGTTTAAACATTTTCAGATGTAGGTTTAGTGGAGTTGAAGACTGGGGATCTTTGTTGTTATTCTCAAGTCACGGCTGAGCATTTTCTATCACGATTCCTATCGTTTCTAAGCAGCTGAAATGAGCATCCTCTGTAGGGTAGTCAAGCTGTCTTTTACAAATGGTGTCACTGACATTTAGATAACATCTGCAATGACTGTATCCTCTCTTTAAAATATTTTTAAAATAAATGCATGTAGAAGAAAACTTGATGCAGACTCTGCGTTGCCGCTCTTCCTGTGTAACTCATGCACGATGCAACAAGTAAGTCAGGATGTGTGATCAGCTGAAACATAAGAACCCCCTGACCTCCCCATGGCATGACCAGAGCTCTGACTTTTGCTTCTGACTTTCTTTCTTTTTTTAAAGCAATTTTTGTCACAATTTCCATTTACACGGCTAAGAACAGCACGTATAAATCAACCATTATCCACTGGACTTTATATGGAACCTTCAAGACATTTTCTAGCCTTTTGTTTGGTTTATGGTGACTAAAACTATGCTAGTGTTTTGAAAAGATGCTAATTTGGCAGAAAGGGGTATCTCAGAATCCTAGGTCCTCACTAGGCAGCTCAGCTCTATCTGTCAAAGTGAAAGTTCTTTAAGATCTTGAAAAAAACATTTTTTTAAGTTCAAAATTGCAACATTTCATTGTGAGGACTGCAACACTGTTTAGATGAGTAATATGAATGCAGATAACTTTTTTTTTCCTAAAAGCAGAGCCTTGAATTACAAAAAAGGTAATCACTCTTATTGCTGGGATTCATATTAGTCTGATCTACCTGTGAGAGACGAACAGGGCGGGTGTAACGAGCTAACACAAAGTTCAACAGGTTCAAAGACTTCAATCAGCTGTTAATGGCCCAGAGTGCTGGAGGGAACACAGGTGCTGCGACCCATTACAGAGTTCCCTTCTCTGCAGGAGGAGAGTGGCACCAGGAATTTCTCTCATCTATCGGACCTTCCCCCAGCACGGGCTCAGGATCACTCCTCACACTAATTGCGTTACACACTGAAACACAAAACACACACTCCCCTTGTGACGTCACCAGTCAGGCTAGCTGTAAATATTTTCTCCTCTTTGTCTTTAGTATGTAACCTAAAATAACCACCAGAACAATGTCAAGCACTCTGGTTTAAGTGGAGCCACTTAAATCCTAAAATGCCAACTATAGTCACTGTGTTTATTTTTGGTGTGTTGTGTGTGAGTGTGCATAATTAGTTTTGCACAAACACACATTCCTACGTGAGCTGACTGCACACCTGCGATGGCATTAGACTGAAGGCGTTAATGTACGTTTTCAGAGCTCAGCAACGAGAGCGTGTTCTAATTTTCTGTTGGAATCTGGTTTAAGTTCTTTGGGGACCAACAGAGGGTGGAATCATCACAGCTAGGAGACATTCATTTTGCCTTTCTTGTGCAAATTTTTCCAGAAATCTTCACATTCCCCATTAAACCATGGATGTTGGGGTAGTCTAATCTGACCAAAAAGCTTTGAACCAAAATCTGATCGGAGTCTGATGTCAGAGCAGATATATAACCTTTTTTTTTAATGAAATGTCTCAAAGTCACTCTTTAAGGTGAGAATGACCTACTTGCTTGCAGGTTTAAAGCGTGGTCTCAGGGATCTCTGCTGCCATGGTAACGAGGCAGGAATGCATGTGTGTTTGAGTGTGTGCTCCGGTGGCCGCTTTGATGATCAGTTCCAAGAGTTTGGCATTAGTGTATGTTTGAGGTTCAAGGAGAAAGAAAAAAGGAACAAGAAGAAAGAAAGAAGAGGAAAGGGGAGACTGGGAGGGGCAGAGGAGAGGTTGAGGGTCAGCCAAACAAAAGGCTCCCTGGCTGCAGTTCTTCAGGTCAGGGCTTAGAGGGCAGGAAGTGCTGGAACAATATCCGGCACTTCAGGTTAATACCTCCCACCCCCATCAGTCCCCCTCACACATACATGCATACAGACACACAGGTCACCCTGTGTGCCTTGACAATGTGTGTTGATCAAAGGCCAGCTCTGGCTTCTGTGGTGGGGGAGTTTTATAAATATGTGTATGTGCGTGCGTGTGCGTGCGTGTGTGTGTGCGTGTGTGTGTGTGTGTGCGCGTGTGTGTGTGTGTGTGCTGTGGGTCACCAGGACTTGGGTTAGATCCCTAAAGGCTGCCATTCATCAATGTCTGTGTTAGTGGGTCATGTCTATGATTACACTGCTCTTTGTGTTGCAGAAAGCTCTCATTGCAGGGTCTGTTCAAAGTCAGAAAATCAATAATTACTGGTGCATTGCTGTATTCTGCACCACAAATCGCATTTGTCAGTGAGAAGAAAAGTAAATATATTCATGGAGCTAGTCTTTTTTAAATGTGATTTTCTTATATTGAAACCAGCCAGTGGTCATTTGTAATATTTATTCTTCTAGGAGCAAAAACAGGAATCAGAACTAATTCAACGAAGGCAAACTGTCCTAATACTAAAACCTCACTTCAGATACTGAACTCTAAAGTTATTTTGTAGCTTTCTGTTTTCACTGACCTACAATTGTGCACCTAAAACCATGAATGAAAACTGATTTCTCCACATGAAGAACACAACAACACCTTTATTGTGTCTATTTGTCTCTACAACACAAAGCATGCATCAATGTGTGTGTGTGTGTGTGTGTGTGTGTGTGTGTGTGTGTGTGTGTGTGTGTGTGTGTGTGTGTGTGTGTGTGTGTGTGTGTGTGTGTGTGTGTGTGTGTGTGTGTGTGTGTGTGTGTGTGTGTGTTTTGGCCCAGACTGAATTCTTATGGCCTAATTTTGATTAACACCAGTCAAAAAAGTTACAGAATGTTAGATCATGGATCAGAATGTGTTGATAACCTGCCAGAGCAGAAACATCATAAAACCATAAGTAACATTTTGTCAAGAAAACAAAGGTCAGCGCATGTTTAAGGACTGGTTCCATCCAGACCATTTTAGATGTGTTTTTGAAGTGTATTTAAAAAAGAAACAAAGTATTGCAAAATATGTGTTTGCTTGTGAGCTGAATGAGCCTATGGACAAAGAGCTCCACCATGATGTCCTGATGAGGGTGGCGTAGACTACTCATGATGGAGAGCTGCTGTCACTTGTTGACTCAAAGATCTCCAGGATCTGCAAAAATAACATTTATAGCCTGAATAATGATGTTTAAAAGTCTGCTGGCACCCCTTGCACTAATTGTGCCATCACTGACCAAACAATCTCCATCATCTCATTTCAAACAGTTTCTAAGAAAGTAGAGTCTGATCATCTTTTCAAATAAACATTAATTTATTTCTCCCAGTCTGAAAGGAGGTAAAAATTCTTGTTTGACAACCAGTTTTAAAGAGTCAGGATTCAGATGTAAACCAGAGTTTAAATCAAGAGTTTTCAGGTATAATACCACAAAGTCTTCCATTAGTTTTGCGATACCGGTGCTTCATATTTGAAATGTAATTATATGTTCTGTGAATCAGGGCTGACGCCCTCTGTGTTTAAAGATTAGAGGTATGTGTGGACATCTGTTTGGGGCCTTTATGAGCAGCTCCTGTTGATGCAAATCCTCATGTTGCATTCCAACGGATATCATGGTTCACAACCAGCATGTAGTCAACCTGCAGATGTTTCAGCTGGTGTTTTTGCCATTTAAAAACAATTTTAGTCGCGGCTCAGCGGTTGTTTTGTAGGTGACATTTGAATGGAATGGAAGCTCAGGCAGCTTATATGTTTTTGTAAGGTCATGTCTGTTTTTGTTGGTGTAAGCACAGTATATTTAAACAAGAGGAAAGGAGACTAGTCAGGTTTGATCTTTATTTTCTTTGCCTCAGAATCTCAGATTTGAACAGAAGTGACACAAAATAATACCTCAAAGGAGGCGTCGCTGGAGAGAAAGTAAGGTAAACTTGGAAAAGTACCATGGGCCTAGTTTTTGTTAGGCTGTCATGGTGATGGTGTCCAATCTGGCTATGCCCAAAAAAAGAGAAGAGGGAAGAGATAGGAAATTATTTAGACAGAAACACAAAGCAGCCTGGTAAAAGTCCAGGAAAAAGTTGAACAGAAATGTGCTTTCTGGATTTAAAGAGAAAGCAGCATGCTCTGCAGCAGAGAGATAACAGACACTGAGGGAGAAGGTAGACGAGGCATGAGCCAGCATGTCGCTTGGGGCAGAAACTCTGGCTTCGGAGAGGAGAGGAGGAATTTTAATGACCCAGAAAGTAGCCCAGCAGGTCCAGAGGGATGGAATGTCACACAGACACCTCCTCCTCTAATAATCTCCAGCTTCACATTGGAGAGAAGGACCCCTCCTCCTCATTATCAGTCATATCGTTTACAGGAAGATTCCGTTACCTCCCACACTTTTATACCTTACACAGCCCTTCTATATATACACTGTTGCTTTTATTATAAGAGTTGTTTCCTTTCAGGAGGCTGATGTGAGCAAGGCCCTTTCCAAATCCAAAGACCCGTTCCGTTTCTATAACACATGCTTGCTGAATCCATTAAGTTTCTGTTTACATGGACCCTTGTGTGTTTCCTTTCCCTTTCCCTGTTCAGCGTGACCTGAACCCGTGTGTGACTGGATGACTCTCTCATGGTGTGACTCGGCTGTTTTCCTTTCTCAGGCAGACTGCGAGTTACGCCTCAATAATCGGTCTCTCTTATTCTAATCAGTAAATGACAGACTGCCCTGTTGTCATTTTACTGGCAGAGATGACTACAGGGGTGGCTGTGCAGGAGTTCAGTGAGTCTGTTTGTTTATGTGTGTTTGGGGTGAGCAGGGAGTCATTTTGGTTTCAGTTTCTGACTCAAGCTCACTGCAAACAGACTTTTATTTGATATATACTTTTAATATATTATAAAATGTTATAATATCTAAATTAAGTTAATGGGAGGATTAACTGTGAATACCAGCATGGACAGTAAAGCTAGGAAATGAAGAAGTGCTGTAATTTCTGCACTCATTTCTTCCAAGAGTCGAACATTACTTACTCAGGAATGAGGTTTATTCTATGACTTGATGGAATTTCTTGGATATTTTTAATACTGCATACATTAATTTAAGGCTCACAAAAACCTTCAGTTTGTTCTGTTGAAAGGCAGACAAGAAGTTACACACAGTATTTGACTACGATCTGAGGTCCTTTTATTGAGTCACAATGCTAAGTTTCTGTGTAAGATATCAAAATTGGAGACAGAGAAACAAGATAAGCTTTTACCATTTACTGTCCATTATTAAAATCCAGAAGTAGAAAATGGTGACATCATCACACAACAGAGGCCAAGTTTACGGTTGTCCAGATTAGCATTACAGGATTTACATGATTCAACACGACTATGTCCTCATCTGATCACTTCAGATCAAGTTAGCCTCTGTTACAAGCTAGCTCACATTTTCACAGTTAAAAGTTGTGGATAGTTAAAATTATATATCACTAGCACTCAGCCCTCTGATAGTACTGTAGCCTAAATGGGCGAATAAAGAAATGATGAGGAAGTAGTTTAAAGGTACAGTATGTAAATTTTTCATATTTTAAAATCTTTTCCTTGAGTCAGTCTGTGGTAATATGACTCTTTACAGGGTTAATGAAAAGTCACTCAGCCCCATCTGCTGCTTGTGTCCAGAATACCACGTTTGCAACTTCTGAGTCTCCGGTTCAGTGCCGTGAAGTCTCACAAAGTCACGTATCTCACGAGGGTTAGGCTAACCTAAGAGCTGTTATGATAGCACCGGAATGTTTTTAGCTCATGATTCCTGATTTTTTTTCAATCTCTCCCTGCTTGAACACAGCTGATTTCTTTGAATGAGTGATGAACCGCTCCAGTAGAAAGCAATGAAAGCTGAGGAGACATTTCAACACTTAAGCCTGGGACACACAGAAGACGGATGCGTCGCGCCCGCGCTGTTTTAAAAAAACAAAAACATTATAGTTACTGAGAGTGGCTACACGAGAACGCAACGCAAACGCCGGTCCGCGCGGAGGCGCTAAGATAAGTTCCGGTTCTATCTCAAGCTCCGCGGCGCGGCATTTACGGCTTTAAAATGGTGATTTTCCAAGAAGCGTTCAGCCTTGAATAGGCTGCATAGCGCGTCCTGTGTACCTCCTAGACTGCAGCGATTCTGTGGCGCAACGTATCCGTCTTCTGTGTGTCCCAGGCTTTAGATTTAGGTGTTTCTGAGCAAAGACAATGCTAATGTTTTTATAACAGTGACTTAAAACAGACACTAGGGGGTGCTAAAAACAATCATAACTACATAGTATGCCTTTAAATTACTTAACTTGAAACTACAGTTTGTGGAATAAAAACAAAGAAACTCTGTTTTCCTTTATAGACCACTGAGACGTCTCTTACCCATACAGATATAAACTGGTTGTGAGCATTTGGACTTTTAAATGTTCTCATCTGATCTGTTGAATTGATGGCAAAAACCAATAAGTTCATAGGGAAATCTGAGTTAAGTTAGTTCCTTGGCATTTGGTTTGGACCTAGCTCATCAAAATATCTGAATTTCTTTACATAAAATATTCAATTTTTACATGATAACCATTTATAATTGCTTACTTCTAAATTCCTCCATGTGTTCGAATGACTGCATCATCCACCACAGTAATGAAATCTGATGCTAATGAAAGCACCACACAGGGCAAAAGTTATTAACTGACATTAAACAGTCAACGTCATGATTTTATTATAACTAAATTGAACTGACATACAATTGACTTGAATCTGGACCTGAATTGAATTGGATGTGTTGGTATTTGTGTCGTCCTTTGAGACGACTTTTGTTGAGAACTGGGGCTAAAATAAATGAACTGAATTGGACTCAGACCACCTTCAGAGAGTGGTCCAGGACTCCTTTATCTACATTTGTTTAGCAGTCTGAATGCAAATCAGTCCTCAGCCTCATAGAAAGACCACCTACTGAGGAGTGGGATTACCAGCTTCTACTCCAGCTATTTTAGTACAACTTTTAGGAATATTTCAAATATGTGACTCTTTTTGGCTTAAATTTTTTAGGAAAGTTCTTGTTGAAGTCATTGTTAATAAAATCAATATCATGTTGAGGAGCTGATATCACTTTAAACCATGAGATGTGACAAACCCCAGTAGAAAATTAAATATTTACAGACAACTTATACAACTTTTTAAAATAGAGAGTTAAAAATGCCTCAGAGATTCTGATATTTCTGAAACCTCCACTTGCAGCGCTTTCAGTGTTATTGCAGCTGGAATAAAACACAACAAAGGTTTTATCTACTGGTAGATTTGCAACAGGCAGCCTCTCCAGGAAATGGTGGCAGGCTTTGAAATGCCAGAGGTTTTTACATCAAATGGCCTAAAGCTAATACCAGACAAGAGGTCTTTGTGGAGGAGATTAGAAAGAGGAAATTACTGCACATTGTTTCCCTGGAATTATGTTTTGAGAAAATGGTTTCTAAGAATTCTAATATTGATTAGTATTACAGTAATTGCTACCAGTGTGAGTCTCTGGGTTTCAGTGTTAGTTATTGGCCGATCTTCTTGCCGATAATTTTAAAAAGTGCAAAAATACAAATTTTTAGAAACTCAAACCAAACTGCATTTGTTTCACTCAAAGAATTGTTCTTAATTATTCAGATCTTTGGTTGTATGAGTCCACCCTTTCCACTCTTTATCAGTTTGTTGATTTTCCCAATCAGACCATGGAACTCTTGTATGCAAATGATAAAGATGCATACAGAGCCCCCCCCCCCCCCCCCCCCCCCCC
>SSNR01000099.1:1340174-1351088 GCA_006937965.1 Callopanchax toddi | reverse complement strand
CCCCCCCCCCCCCCATGCTGCCACTTGGCCATTCAGGTCACAGCCTGGTCCTTTTAAAACATGACTATGTCCCTGAAGTTCAGAGGCTTCAGAGGTTCTGTTGTTGAAAAGTGAAGACACCATATCCTGATCTTTTTACAATGTCTTTTCCCCCCTGAGATGTAATTATGTTGGCTCTCAGAAGGTGGTATACTGTATTTTTTGTGTTAAATTAATGTTTCAAACAACAGTGTCCGTGCTGCACTCTCTTCCCATGGGAGAGTTCACCCCTCTTGAATGGCTAAAGACATTGACAGAGGGCGATGGAGTGGATGGGTGAGGGGAGAAGCACTAGTGACATTTATCAAACTCTTTGGATTTGTTTGTTTGCCTCTGGAGTAAAGCTCTATTTGCTGTAATGCTTTATAATCATAATGGTGTTTTGGTATAAAACACATTTGTTTATGTTAATTTGCTTAACAGACACTTTATTCAAAGTGACCTCAGCTGCACCACTGAAAGGAGACAAGGTTTAATTGCCATTGCAGAATAAAATAGCTCAAATAGCTCCTTGTTAGTAAGGTGAATGGAGGTGCAAAACCATGAATGGCACTTTAAAAAGTTTGGCAATTCTTTTGTGAATTTGGGCCACAGTTGTTTTTTCTAATGAAAAGACTTTGCTTATCCCCTGAGTCCTTTTCTTTACCCAATATAAACACAAATTCCATCAGCATGCAGTATTGTTTGTTCTGTGGGATATTATTGTTGTACTTGATGTTGCTTCTACAAACTCACGTTGCAGTGGCAGTGTGGGCATCATCACTCCCATTGTCTAATTAATCACAAATATAACAAAACTTCCTTCTTTTATTTTCTGACAACTTTATTTTTGCCCTTTTTATCCTCACTTTCAATATCTTATATCTATTATTATCTCCTCTCCTTTCTTTCTTCCATATCTAATATCCTGATTTACGATTTTCCTTTCTTCTCACCCTGACACGGTATCTCTGCTTGTCCTTCCCTGTCACCGACCATCCATTATGTCAGCTGATGGAGACACAAAGACATCACAGGAGCGCTCAGAGAACAGAGAAACGCGATAGGAAGGAGAGGTGGAGAAGAGTCGGCTTGTGTTGAGGGTTCACCTGGACTGGACTGCCTGGAGGACTGGTAGAGGATGACAGAATGACACTCCTCTGTTTCCTGCCTGGAAAAAACAAGGTTGACTGAATGGTCACACAAACAAACACATGCACAGATACAGCAATGTTGACAGGAAAACAGCTTGTTGCCAGGGTGGATTATTCATTTATTGCCTCCTCTCTGTCTATTGGGTATACTAAAACAAAAAAACAACACACTTTACTCTGTAGCTTATTCTGTATATGTTGTTACGTATGTGCATGGCAACTGCATTAGTCATAAAGCAGAAATGAGTTTGAGATAAAAATTGGGAACAGAGCTAAAGGTGAAAGCTTGTGTTTATGCATGCACATACATGTTTTTTTAAGCTAGTACATGTTTGCCAAACTGGTGTGTTTGTGTGTGGTTAAAGGACAGCTGACTCACAAAGAGGCTGAACTTTATTCTCAGTAGATTCTGCACAGGAAGCATGAAAGCACAACGGTTCACCTTGAAGCCAAATCAGACACTTTCCTTGCAAGGGCTCATGGCACAAGAGTAGAGGAGGACTGGAACACAAGACAAACTTAATCTTTCTGTGGAACAAAGTCTGGAAGTGGGCAGCAGGGAGGTCTGATAAACAACAAGCTGTCCTGAGTTGGCAGTTCATGACCTTCTGAGGATAAACACACCCCCTGCTGAAGCGAGCAGCTTGCTGATCCCTACCTGTTCTCTGGATAAGTTGTTTTGTTCTCCAACCTTTATCTTCTCCTCAAGAGGGAGCAAAAGCAAATGTGCCTCCACATGGAGCCTTTTGCTATTATTGAAAATAATTTAGATTTATGTCTAATTTGAAAAGAAACATAAAGATTTTGGCATTACCTTTTGGCCTGTTGTCACACATCCCATGCTTGACAGTAAAAGGTCTGTGCATGTTACAGGAAAGTCATGACTCTGGTGATCATGTACAGGTCAGGTGATGAGATTAAGAATTCACCTTCCCCTTTTGGAACAATCTGTTATGTGTGTTACCCTCAGCGTGAACCGCGTTAGCAGAACTCTTTCAAATATGTGGCACATTTACACTAAAGTACACAACTAATCCGTTGGTCACAGCTGATCACTGTTTAGGTGTTTGCATTATTATATTTATTATATTATTATTATTTGCATTATTATATTTACTTCTATTTCACCAACAGCCACAGCAGGAAATAATCAGAGGAAGTGAAAGCTCTCTACATCAAACAGCATGAACTGTTGGTTCAAAGATTAAAGATCTTTCTGCTTGATTCAAATCAGCTGGGTGAAAAAATGATGTGCCGTCATGTCAATATGATGGACCCTTCTGAAAAGTTATGTTGAACATTTGTGTATTTTTTGGTTAACCCTGATGTTATTTCCCATGCTAGGACTCATCTAGATGATCAGTTTAGTGTGAGTGTTTGATTTTGTGTTTTCACACTGTGAGATGTTCTGTATTGCTCATTTTACATCAAGTCTGGCTCAAACTATGCAAGCACTCCTTACTTGTTTTATTTAATTTTAGTCATAAATAATTGAATAAAGAAAGAAAGAAACCTGAGAGAGATAAACTTTTAAGGAGTTTATCAAAATTCCTGTTTGACATATTGCCTGTAGGACTCTACTCCAATGGATGAAAAATAAAAAAATATGTGACTTTTTATTTTAGTGAAGATACCATCTGACAGATTCATGACCTGCTAACTTAGACCCTCCAAACTAGCAATAGCTTATTTATCTAACTTTTCTGCTGAAAGTTATTTTCTATTTATGAAGAAAGAATGCTTATAAGTTCCTTTCTCAGACATGTATGTTTTTGCGTAAGTTTTTACCTTGACATGTTTCGACTCGCTCCTGCGGTCTTCATCAGAAGTGTCACTGATGTTGGTGTGACGTGTCGTTTATCAGCTGTTCTTCCCGATGGGCGTGGCCAACCCAGATCTGTCAAATATGCGGGGTTGGCCATGCCCATCTCCACCGGCTGGTCCCTGGAAGACTCCAGCTTCCCGGCTCCATCGGGGAGAACAGCTGATAAACGTCACGTCACACCAACACCAGTGACACTTCTGATGAAGGCCGCAGGAGCGAGCCAAAACATGTCAAGGTAAAAACTTACGCAAAAACATACATGTCTGAGAAAGGAACTTATAAGCATTTTTTGAAGAAAAAGAAGGCATAATGAACACAGTAAAGTATTATAAAGAAGGAAGCATATCCAGCATTTGTCTCTCCTCTCCTCACTGTTTTCTGCTCTTCCAGGTACCCAGACTGTCTTCTCCCCAGTCACCTCCACCAGCTCAACCAGTGGACTCCCAAGGCGTTCCCAGGCCAGCCTAAAGATTGAATCCCTCCAGCATGTCCTGGGTTGACCTGCGGGCCTCCTACCAGCAAGACATGACTGAAACACCTCCTCTGGGAGGCGTCCAGCAGGCATCCTGACCAGATGCTCGAACCACCTCCTCTGGCCCCCCTTGACCTGGAGGAGCAGCGGACCTACTCCAAGTCTCTCTTAGATGTCAGAGCGCCTCACCCTATCTCTAAGCCCAGCCATCAGATGGTTGTATTTGTCTCATTTTTTCAGTCATTACCCAAAGCTCATGACCATAGGTGAGGATTGTAACGTAGATCAACTGGTAAATTAAGAGCCTTCCTTTCTGGCTCAGCTCCCTCTGACTGGTTCAGCTTCCATATCACTGCAGACGCTGACCCAGTCTGTTGTCGATCTCCTGTTCCCTCCTACCCTCATCTGTGGACAAGACTCTGAGATACTTGAATCTTCCACTTGAGGTAGGACCTCTCCCCCAACCAGGAGTTGGCAATTCACTCTTTTTGAGAACCATGTCCTCAGATTTGAAGCACCACACCAAACTGTGACCGTCATATAAATGCCCAACTGTGACTTGGATGAATCTCATAGAAATGGCATTAATTAGTAGTAATATTGAAATCTATTTTGGCAAGTAGTAAAATAACTTCTTGGTGTGAAAAAATGTTGTATTTGTGATATAAGGATTCTCCGATGGTTATAGGGACTAATCCTTCCACCACACAGCGTGGTGATGAGCATCTGTTTACTCACGCCTGGAGAACACTGTGATTGTGCACATGACATTCACAACAACAGTATAGGATGCTATAGTTAAAATTATATGTTTGGTTTACTTTTAAAGTTTACTTTGTGCTGCATACAGTACGTTAAGAGAAGAGCACATCTTATAGCTAAAGAAGTAGCTTTGCCTTCAGGAATGCTAATGCAGTTTAATAGTGTCTGTGTTGCTGTTTGCTTAGTCAGTCATGTGTGTTTAAATATGAGCCAATCACAACCCTTTACATGTATGTCACTCAAGAATACAGCTACACAATTCAAAATAAACACAGCTACAAGAACCCCCCACCCCCCAAAAAAACAGACAAACTACCTCAAATGAGTAAGAATGTTTAAAAAAAACATGTGGTCCATAAACACATAATGTAATGTGCACATTTAGACTTTTTAATGACATTCTTTTAACATAAAGAACACCTCTGACTGGAGAGGTGAACAGATGCAGTCTAAACTGAGATTCCCTATCTGGAAGACACAGACACAACTATGTCCATTTCTACCAAATGTAATCAAAATAGTTCCTTTTTTTCCCCCAGAACAAATCAGACACATATCTGTTGTTAAATGTGTGACAAAAGAACAAACTACAAAAAAACAAGACCAGACAAGGGAAATATATATTTCCCAATACTTTTAGCTATTTCAGTACAAAGAACGACACGCTGGTGGAAGGATAAACACAGTGACATAACACAGTAATATGGGATAAATCCTCAGAGGAGATTATAATAGCATCCACATGGAGCTGAAAAAACAGATAGAGGTGAAACACGAGAGTGGAAAAACCAACATGCTGATAGTGCTGGATGTTGGGAAAGTATTAGGAGGTGATAGCATGGAAAATGTGCTGCCTGCTACTGTCTTTGTGCAACGACTGAGTCACAGAGATTGTAGGAATCACTTCAGGAGTGCTGCTCAAATGGACCACAGCTGTCAGTGTACGTGTGCATGTGTGCTTGTGTGTGGTTGTGAGTGTGCACACATCAGCATCCATGGGCCTACATTTGGGAGATAAAGCCACCATGTGGAAAACAGCGAAGCATTCTTGGGAAATCCCAACATATTTAGATGTTCTAAAGTGGAATAAAACACACAAACTGTGTAGTCTGCAAACAGGAATCCCCATAGATTGATTTATTATTTATTTATGACTTTAAGCTATTAATAAGAAAAACAATAAAGGAGATCTAAGAAGAAATATTTGCTATGGTATTCTGCCTGCATGTTGGTACACCATTGTCCCTGATATCTGGTCCTTTTCAGGGTCAGATTCAAAAACCAAAAAGCTCTAATTATATGCAGACACAAACAGAAAGTTCATCAGGGGTTAGCAGTTTGGATAAACGTTTTATCATACCCATACTATACCAACTTTATTTATAAAAACGCATTTAAACACAGCGTGTCAGCTGACCAAAGCGCCGAATTAAACCCCCCCAATAGATCTTATATAAAACACAATAAAACAACCAATAAAAGCACAATAAAACAATAAATTCAATTAAAATACCCTTAAAACATTAAGATAAGAGCCAAGATCACAGTTATTGTTTCCTCTCTTCTTTATTTTGATAGGGACTTCCATCAGACCACACATGGATGTTTCTGACTAAACAGACACATCGGTTCTTTAAAGCTTCTATAAAATGTTGTCAGTCTCAGCTTCAAAAACACTGACTTGACAGTGAAGAAAGTCGTTAGTCTCTTATTTCCTAACAGTAACTGCCAGTGTTGATATTCTGATTTACTCCTGTTTGTGTGTATTTGTGACTTGCTCAGCATCCTGTTTAAGTTTTAGCTAACACAATTAAATGAAAACCAGAGGTGAAAACAATGGCTTGCGTTTTGGAAATTAAGTTTAAACAACAGTAATTTTATTGTAAAAGCATGAGTAGTAAAATCAGTCTTTCTTAATTTAGAAACAAGGTTTTACAACCTTCATTTTGCCTGATAGCTGTGTTAGACAAGCCCCAGCAGCACAGTGAGGTAAAGTTTAGTCACACTGAGTTTATGTGAACTCTAACCTGGTCAGGCTGGGTTTCAGTAACACAGACGGCAGAACAACTTAAGTCTTTCTTTACTTTTTGCACAGAAAAGTCTCTCTGAGATTCCAAATAAGGTTATTTACATAATTCATCATTTTTTAATATAATTCAATCTTAATTTAAATTTTTGGAATGAAATGGAGCAGGCCTTAGACATGACTGTTAGACATTTGATTATTTAAAGTATACAATTTAACACATTTTATAAAACAACAAAGCCAAAATTCACAGTAACACAATTAAAAAGAAGAGCAACTGGATAAAATGATTAAAGTTTTTGTGTATTTTCTTCTGTACATGCAGGAAGCAATGATAAAGGTAGAGAATTAACTGCATTTAGTGCCTCTAAGTCAATGTTTGTGCTAATTTAACTACTGGGTTTTTGTTTGTTTTACTTCTGAAAGGGGAAATGCTGAGGAAATCATCACAAAAATGCATGGGATCTGTGTTATTTTATCTAAAATCCAGAAAGAAAACAAATGACTATATATATATTTTTTTAGATGCATAGCAGGACCTTAGTTTTTTAAAATATTTGTATATTTTATTTAATTAAAAAAAATTGCCAGTAAGCAGGATTCATTTTTTAAAACTTTCCCTCACTGACAGTTTGCTGCTGCACAAAACATTTCCTAAACCCATGTGCACACATAACCAAGCACGTCTCTGTCGTCCTGATAAAGCTTCCCTGCACATGTCAGAGAGCCTGCTCTGGTGTGAGACCCTGGTGTCTATCTGTCACGCCAGCAGCTTCATGACCTCATGCCTTGCGTGCTTCTGTCTGCATGCAAGTGTGTGTCTGGAGGCTCCTGGACTGCCAGCTGTACTATCAACATGCCTGGAGAGAGAGAGAGAGAGAGAGAGAGAGAGAGAGAGAGAGAGAGAGAGAGAGAGAGAGAGAGAGAGAGAGAGAGAGAGAGAGAGAGAGAGAGAAAGAGAGAGCCTTCCTTGCTGGACAAAGAGGAGCTCTGCTCCCCATCCCCTTTACACACTGATGAGTCCATGTTACCAGGAGTCAAATATGCATGTGTGTTTATGTGTGTGAAGCAGGGATTGGGAGACAATGGGCACGCTTGTGTGCGTGAGACAAAAGAGGGGTGAGTAGAGGTGACTTGAAGGGCCTTCACATTTCATTAGGGCTGTGGATGAAAGCACATGTAGTCCTCCTCACACACACTTTCCTGCCTCGTCCACTCTTCATTTAACATCTGATTCACTAACACGTTAGTTCCTGCACGCTCACATACAAGCACGCACAGCGCTCCTCATGAGACCTGCGCTAGTGGCTCACAAAGACATTTACTCTCTCATGCAACCATGTTCACCTCTTTCAGGAAAACTGACATCAGCTCAGATTCAACCATGTGCCTTGAGCACATCCTCGTTGTGGTATGCTGGCAAAAAATAATTTAAAAACAGCTTCTTTCTTCACAGTCTTGCGTGCAAACAGATTGCATCCTGATTCATTTATTCATCACAGTTCCATTAGTGACTTGTGCGCACAGCTCACCCGCAGTAGCTGAGACTAGTGTTAAACATGCAAACAGGGAGTTCCAGCTGCGTCTCATGAGATTTCACCTATCAGAATCGAAACCACATGCATTTACGTCTAAAGTCATCAGGATGAGAGGACACCTCTTCCTTCATACCTGTGCTGACTTTTATTTATTTTCTGCTTCCTAAGCAGGCCTGCATGTCATGTTCAATATCACGAGTCAGTAGATTTTGTTTTGTATCAGGTCACATTTCCATCAACCTTTTGTTGATTCACTGGTTCTGTGTGAGAGATGTTGAGAGCACTGGTTCTACAAAAACACAACTCAAACTATTTTCAACTCTTTGTTATTTGTATTTTTAAGTCTTTTCCAACAACTCAAAAGAAAATAACTACTGAAGATCTAGATACTTCACTCACCTCTTGTCTACCTCAGCAAATATTGTGCAATCAACTCCACAACATACATGTAATTATAGGGATATAGTAAGTACCGGTAAGTAAAACTTTATTTATGGAGCGCCTCTCAAGATAAATATCCCAAAGCGCTTAAAAGGACAACATAGGTTCATTCAAATAACAGGCAGATTTGAAATGAATGAGTTAAAAATAACAAAACAAGGCACAATTAAAGAGAATATACTTAAACAAAGACAGATTTAAACAGATGTGTCTTTAAATGCTTCTTAAATAAATCCACAGAGACCTCAATGACAGTGGAAGAGAGTTCCAGAGTCTTGGACTTACAGATGAAAAGGCTCTGTCCCCTTCAGTTTTCAGTCTGGTTTTGGGGACTGAGAGCAGACCTTGGTTGGAAGACCTCAGGGACCTGGTGGGAATGTATGGTTTTAGGATTCCACTAATATAGGCAGGAGTTTGTCTATGCAGGGCTCTCCAAGTCAGAACAAGGATCTTGTAATGTACTCTATACTCAACCAGGAGCCAGTGCAGCTGCATTAGTAGTGGAGTGACATGAGAGAATCTGGACTATTTAGTCAGAAACCTGGCGGCAGCATTTGTCTGCAGCCGGTCTATGGAAGTTTTGGAAAAGCAAGTGTAAAGAGTAGCAAGTGACAGTCAGGGTTTCCGCTACATGTAATTGATCGTGGCGCACCGCCAGGGTTATTTAAAAGCCGCCACGCATTCAGCATGACGTTTTTTTTTTTTAAGTCCAAGCGAGACGAGACAAAAGCATGAATTAAGACCTCCAATTTGGGACGGGAGACAATGGAGCCAAGTTTAGCGATGTTTCTGAGGTGGTGACAACAGGATCGAACCAGAGATCTGATGTGATTATCTAACCTGAGTCAATGGTTATCCCATGGTTTCTGATGGTGGGTTTGGCTAAGACACCCAGAGGCCCAAGGATCTCCTTCACCTTTATAGTAATGTTTTCTGGTGCAAAGATCATTATTTCAGTTTTTCCCTCATTGAGTGAAGCTGCCAGCCATCCAGCTGTTAATTGAACCCAGGCATTTCAGAAGATTGTGCACTTTGGAGAGGTTGTTTGGAGGAAAGGATATCAGCATTACACTGATATGTCATAGAACGATGACAGTAGTGACCAAGTGGGAGCAGATAGAGCAGGAACAACAGAGGTCACAGGCCAGAACCCTGTGGGACACCAAACTGGACAGACAGCGAAAGGATTTGTAAGTAGATGAAGCAAGGCAAACATTTGAATCATCAAGATGTTCCTACCCAAAGATTTAAATGTGGCAAAAACAGAAGAAAGATCAAAACCCTTTTCACTGTATCTGCAGTCAGACAGGACATCTGCAGTCAGACAGGACATCTGCAGTCAGACAGGACATCTGCAGTCAGACAGGACATCTGCAGTCAGACAGGACATCTGCAGTCAGACAGGACATCTGCAGTCAGACAGGACATCTGCAGTCAGACAGGACATCTGCAGCAGCAGACCTCCAGCGTTCATCCAAGTTTTCTACCAGGAATGTTTGTTGTCTCACACATGTTCTCCAGCCACAGGTTAAATTATTTGGTGTTTTGTGCACACATCATGGATGCTCACTGCAACATGTGTACAAACACATGTCGAGAGCGTGTGAGCGCACAACCAAAGAATCCAGCTCCTTTTCCTTTCAATTACCAAAACGACCTTAACTCTCTGAGGACTTGTAAAAGACCACTCAATCTGAAACGCCTGCCAACACTCAAACTTTCCTCAGAAGATCTGAGCTTTGGGAACAGTAAAATCATTCACTGAAACCAAAATGTGTGTAGGTTCTTTATATAGTAGTCATACTGTAACGTCATTTCACTTTTTCTCTTTTTTTACAGATTCTGCTGTTTAATAAGACATCCATCGAGCATTTTATTTATTACATCTGACATCTGGCTTGAAACAGCGAAATAATCCCAGAAAGGCACATTTTGTTTAAACACAGAATCTGACTGAACTTGTAAACAGTCCAAACATCGTTTTTGAGGCCTACTTTGTCTTTTACAGATAGCCAAATTCCTTTTATTAATTTACAATCCCTGAGCCTGTGAAAAAGCTTGTCTGTAGTTATGTCACTAGGACAACATTTGAGTTTTGCATATAAATTTGAGTCTTTGCACTTGGTCTGGAGTCCTTTACTGGGCTGTAAAGAGTTCAGTTGACTGTACGTCAGGACAGATGCCTCAATGAGAGGGAGGAAATGTGTTTTGGATACAGCTTATCACAGCTGCTTCCACAACAGTAGATCAACTGTCAGGCCTTCTCTGTTCCTCCCCTTGCAAACAGAGATGACTTTGAATTGAGCTTTCCCAACAATCCCCAACTCTTCTGGTTAGTTGATACCAAATCACTGCCAGTTGCTCTCACTGTTGGTTGTCAGCAAAAGGAACAATTGTCATTGTTTTCTCCAGACTCTGTCCCCAAACGGTAGCTTCTTCCATCTTAGCTATTAGCCAGTAGCTATCTGGAGATTGTTTGAGACAGTTTATCAGCAAAATTGAAATATTTTTATGAATTTAAGTGAAAGTTCTATAGTAGTCCAGTAGTCAGCAGTAGGAGATGGGATGATCTCAGAAAGAAATACACATAAAGAAGTCAAGCTAGTGACTAACAAACATAGCCTAGAGGGGTTTTGATATCCAACAACTACTCAAAAAAAAAAAAAAAAAAAAAAAAT
>SSNR01000099.1:1302567-1340164 GCA_006937965.1 Callopanchax toddi | reverse complement strand
AAAAAAAAAAAAAAAAAAAAAAAAATCAAATCAAAAGCAGTCCAAAAACTATTTTTCTTGTCATATAACAAACTCAGTGGGCTACATTTCTACCATTTTTGAATTGCAGTTTAGAGCTGCAAAAAAAAATCACTCCCAGAGACATTAAAGGCCCCCGGGCTGCTCTTTGGTCACCCCTGCATGTCCCTTTGCCTAATATGGTTATTTACCCTGTAGGCTGGCAGGCCAAATCATCAACATTACACAGCAGGACATGTGGTTGTTGTGCTTTTATTCCTCCCACTATCTGCTCCTTCTCAGATTCAGATTCACAAACATGCCCATGACGTGCAGCAGGTTTTAGAAACATCCAATCATTCTGCACAAATTAAAAATCCATTCACTCAAGGCAAATGTGACAGTGAGAAAAAAACATTCTGAGTGAGCTGCAGGTGTTAATGGATAAAGAACAAAATCTGTCTTCCTCAGAAGGAATCATGTCTATAGGATTACATTTCTAAACCAATAAGAGACAGTTTGTGATTCCCAAACCAGTGTCTTGTTGTTTTCATCTTTATGATGAAATACATAAAATTAGAAAACCAGGTTCTTGATTTAAATTCTGGTCAACTGGGTGCAAGCTGCTGTAGCATGATCAATATACACTCTGACCTCTGACCTACGTGATCATCTAAAATAATAATCCATCTTCTTCCCAATAACTCGGATTATAATGACTCTTTTATTATGTTTTAACCTGAATCAACATTCCTCCAAGGTCACGGTCGTATCGGAAGAAGCCACCGGACTTTAAATAATAATAATAATAAAGACTCTTGGTGTCTCTTTCTAAAATGACACCTTAATCTGTTACAGAAATGTCTTAAATGATTAATGCACTTTCTCTTACAGCATTGTGAATGTTTGATCCATCTTCAGTATTATTGTTACTTTGCTAAAAGGTTAAATCAGTATTATTACTTATTTCCACCTTGCTAAGGATAAATAAGTAAACCTTCCACACTCCTCACACGGAGGTGACGTAGGACTTTAGAGCCTGAGTCACGTGTCTTGTTTAGAGTCTCCTGATTGGCCCACGTTTCACTGACAGCTCTCAGCTGTCTGCTCCGCACGGAAGAATCCAGTTCTCCGCCAGCCTCGGAGGAGACGACAAGCCCCTGTCACTCGCTACACAGTGGGTTATTGATGCCGACTGTTCCGGTAACGGGTCAAGCCCCGTAGCAGTCGAAGAAGCTTCTTACCCCTGAGAGCAGGAAACATCCACCTGCCTCTCTATTCCAACCAGAATGGGTAAGACAGCCAGCTATCAACCGACTAGCCATGGGTCCCACTGATCTCCGCATCCACGGACGCTCTCCGCTTGGCCCGGCGGGTCCCCATACCTGTCAGGCCCCAGATCGACCGAGGGGGAATCTCCGCTTCCTCGTCGAACTCCACCAGCCGGACGTGATCCCGGAGCGAGGTGCAGTAACTACCCATGACCTGGTAAAGCAGGCTACTTTGATAAAGCTAACCCTATACCACTAGGCTGCTCATCAAAGTAACCTCTCCACTTTATCCCTGATAACTAACCCTTAAGCTAACTCCCTAGTCTTCACCGCGAGACTCAGGTTCTAAACTCAGAAGATCAATTTAGAACATCTACCATTTAGTGAATGCTAACCAACTTGCTACCTCAAATGCTAATCTGTTTACAAATGTTCGTCAGCTTTTATAATAAATATTGAATATATTTATTCCTGACTCAGCTTCCATTCGTCAAATAACAGGTACATAAATGCTCCCTGCAACTAAATAGAATCTAGATCATCCTGCTTTTATCACAAACAGTTGTTCAAACCCAGGTCTCCAGAGTACACAGACTCTCGTCTAAATCCTCGGTAGCTGTGATAGATAAAGCGCAAGGTGAGTAATAAAACATAGCTTTTATACACACTACAAGGTTTAACTACATAGTGTATGACACTACACTGCAATCTCTCTACCCAATAGGAGCATCATCCCATCAGGAACCATTGAAAGAGCTTTGAGAAATGGATGCTAAACTCTTCATTGCTCTCACATTTACGGTGCAATCTTTTGGTGTAAGACGTGTATTTATTGATGATCAATTAAACAGGTGGACTCTAATACTCCTCTATAAGCTGTGTGTACATTTCACTTCAATTCAAACCAAAATAATCCATCACTCGTTGGTAGTATTTTTTTTTTTTTATTTGATGACAATTCACATAGTAGATAGGAGGTGATTTAGACATATTGACACATTCACAAACTTTGCTTGAGGCTGCTGTGTTACCATAACAACATATCAAAGGTTTACCAGGACATGTACGTAGATGCTATATGAACATTTTAGAGCAAATTCAAAATCTATACAACTAGATGATGTTTAAAAACAGAAAAATATCCAAACTTAACCATTACATTTTGATTTATTAAAGAGATTAAATAACGAACTAAACTAACATGTATCCATGTATTTACAATAGTTTACCATCTTACTTTTTTATTTATGTCCAAATTATCCAAATAACCTATTTTTAGCACTTTTCTCACATGAAAACTTTGTTTGGTTAGTATCTATGATAAGATGATTCTTACAATGCATTGTGGGTAGCAGTGACATCAGCACATGTTGAGTTATTTTCATAGAAAGGCTGAATTAATCCATTTTCATGATACGTTCTGCATCGAAAGGTAGACACGCTAAAGCAGCAGTTAGCAACTTTCTAATTAACTTTGGCAGATGTTCAAGAAAAAAATTTAATTCAATAAAAAATCAAACATTTGGAATTAAAGAAAAGTCAACCTAAAGTTTCCTCATGTATTTTCTGTAATCTGTTTTAGAAGCAGGTGCAGGTCCTGCTGATCCCGAAGGAAGATCAGGAGTATCTGTTAAGGTCTGTTTACAGAAAACGCTGCTAGCCTTTTCCCCACAAAGCTCCTATAAACATCTTCAAAGCAAGAATGTGTGAATGTCATATGTGTGAGAGTGGTGGGGGGGCGGAGTCCCACTATTCTGTTTGTGCTAAGCTCAACAGTTCCAGCATCTTTGCTTATAGTCCTCCTCTGCTCTTTTCACACAGAATTGATGAGAAAAGGCACATTAAACACATCGCTTTTGGCAGTCATGGTCTCTCTCGCACACACACACAGTCAGATGCATACTGTGTTCTGAAACCCACTGCAATGACCTTTCAGATGCAGACGGAGCAGCCGCTTCCCTCCACGGCAAAAATGTCAACATCTTCTGCACTCACCCTGCTTCTGAGAAAAACTGAGCTGGCAGCAGGTCAGCCTTTGTGTCTTCCCACATGGGCTGAATGAACACACACTCAGCGCTCTGTGTGAAGATGTTCACGTTATGGGATTTGATGTGTTTGAGGGTATAAATTCCACTACATCATTTATTCTCTTTATCCACGCAGTGCTCATTTCAGAAGCATGGGCTTCATTACGGTGAAGGAATGGAACCATGTGAGCATTTGTTTTGGGACGGAGCTCTGCCTGGAGGGTCACCATAACTCTGCTAACTCTGGAAGCTTTAACGTCTGTGTCATCACAGTCTGGATTGCTCTGAGTCTCAACGCCTGGGTCTAACTGACCCGAAAAATAACTTCCACACCTGCTGGGCCATCGCTCGTATTATCAGCTGGGAAGCAAACAGAGACAAATCCAAGTTTTATCATTAAAATCTGCCTTCGTATTCTGGGAATTTTCCAGAAATAAGATTAGTAATAAATTCTGCCTAGCACAGAAATGATTCTCAAACAGGCTTCATGGAAACGTATACAACTGGCAGATGGTTAATGATGATTTCACGATTATTTTTAGAAACTTGTGTCGTTATTTTCTGAGAAGGCCGCTCGTAAATGAACAAAATAAATGCCACATGTAGAGTGTCACACACTGTGTGTGTTGTACACAGCCAGAAAGAAAAATCTTAACACTCAGAAGAAAAAAAAGAAGAAGTAATCTTGACTAATAAAAATTCATAAAAACAAATTTTATTGCTTTAACCCACCACATTTTCCACACACTCTTTGTCCCACACACTTCCACACACACACATGGACGTTAACATGCAAGCACACAAGCCCGAGGCTGAGGAAACTATTTATGGTGAAAGTGGGCAGAAAGTGTAAACACATGTCTGGCATCCTTTGAAAAGACAAATATTTCATTGTCTTTTCTCTTCTTTTTCTAAAAGAGAAACTCCTACCCCCCACACACACGCAGACACACACCTTCTGTACCCACCTTCACCGCATCGTGTTTAATTCCTGAGCTGACAGGGATCCATAAATCACCGGATGGAAAGGAGATCAGAGAGGGGAAACATCACGCGCAGCCATGTCAGAGCCAGTGTCCGCATGGCAGGAGGGACGTATGGGTGGAAGCAGAGCTGCTGGGCATATTTGAGTGGGTGGGTGGATGTTTTCACTCATGTCTCTGTGCCCCCAGTAAACAATCAAGACCTTGTCACAGCGGAGAGTGACGGAGGTTTGTTTGTTGAATTCAGCAGCACCATAGGTTTGAAAATGCAGAGACAACTTCCAGCTGTGTGAGCTATATTGGAGGCAGGTGTCCCAGTGGCCTGACCACGCTGGGAGAGCTCTTATACACGAATTAAGGAAAAACAAAATCAAGAAACACTCAAACAAACATCATCCTGTCCAGCTTCCATTTGAGCAAATGTTTTTATGGTGTGTGTGTGTGTGTGTGTGTGTGTGGGTGTGACAGACTGTGGTAAAATGTTCTAAAAATGACTAACAGTAGCTGACCTGTCCAGTGAGTAACCAAGCATTTCTTTTACCTTGGAAGCTGCAACGTCGATCTGGGAATGACGTCAGCTTGACCTTAAAAGATTTATTTATATAGTGTTAAAAACCAAAGGTACATTGTGGTTTACATCAGATAAATACAATAAAAACAATTTGAAGCAAACAGTTCTAAAACAAGAAGAACAAATCAGATGGAAGAACAAGGAACAAGAACATTCAAATTAAACTGACATGTTAAACACAAAATGATCTTAAAAAGGAAGGAAGTCACCGACCTGGCTCCTAGAAGACAACTTAATCCGAACTGAAAACATAAAGTCACCTGTTACTCTCAAACATAAGTGAGCAACAACGAGGAGTTGTTGATCGAAAGACCTTATAATAATGCATCAGTTTTATATAGCGCTTTTTAGGTCACTCAAAGACGCTTTAGAGTTGCATTATTCATTCACACAGTCATTCTCACCAGTGGTGGTAAACTACGACAGACGTCTGTAGCCACAGCTGCCCTGGGGCAGTCTGACAGAAGCCAGGCTGCCATTCTGCGCCATCGGCCCTTCTGACCACCACCAACATTCACACACAGTCACACTCACAGTCACACAGGCAAGTTGGGTGAAGTGTCTTGCCCAAGGACACAACGACAATCTAACCCAGCCGGAGCTGGGGATTGAACCGGTGACCCTCCGATTACCTGACCCAAAAGGCCGCTGCGATTATGTGGCGTAACGCATCTGTCTTCTGTGTGCCCCAGGGTTAAGGCCTGTAAGGGGTCTTAAAGGGATACTCCACCAGAAAGTAATTTTTTGTCTATTGCCATATTCCTCATAGTTAGATCAGTGGGCAAAAACAATTTGTAACCAGCCCAGCTGTTATCCTGATCCGGCAGTACTCCTTTAGCTTTAGCTTAGCATAAAACACTGTAAGTGAATGGTAACAACTAGCATTTTAGCTTAATCTGAAGCTAGATTAAGTTGTCACCACTTTCTGGTGGAGTATCCCTTTGAGGCTTTATAAATATGAACGGAATGGTAATTTAACAGGACGTTAGAGTAATGACAACAGGAGTGATGCCACGTC
Source organism: Callopanchax toddi (assembly GCA_006937965.1). Classification (NCBI taxonomy): domain Eukaryota; kingdom Metazoa; phylum Chordata; class Actinopteri; order Cyprinodontiformes; family Nothobranchiidae; genus Callopanchax; species Callopanchax toddi. The sequence continues at coordinate 1,334,297 of SSNR01000099.1, read as the reverse complement.
AAAATTTGTGGGAAATTTTGCAGCAGAATCAGATTTAAAAGTATAAATGAACAGTTTTCATCTGAAGCTATCACTACTGTTAAAGCACAAGGCAGCCATATTGGATTCTAAGACTTCTCAAGTTGGATATCCAGCTTGGGCGTTCCAGTTTCTTTCCTTTTTTTGACTCAACTCGGGAATTCCCACTTTTGAATACGCCTCACTGGTGTTCAGAACTTGTTGTTCAGAGATGTGGTTAACTCTGGTGTGATGTCACTCCTCACTCTTCTCTCTGCTAAACAATCAGCAATGAAACGGCAGCCTAGTTATACATTAATTTAATATGATGGTGTTCAATAGAACACATGACTATAATAAAGACTGTTCAACTATGAGCCAGCAGGACTTATTACTCTGGTAATTATTATGAATGATTTTATAACCTGTTGAACGTTGTAAAACAGTCTGTTTGAACTAGCTCTTCCTAAACCTAACAAAGTACTTTTGTCTAAAGTTTTTTGTTGCTTTGGTGCTTTATTCTAATGTTACATTTTAAAAATATAAATTCATGCAAAAAAGACTTCTTTAAGGACACAAGGTGACTTATCTATTTGATCTTTTGTTTTTTTCCTTGAAAAGAATCTTATAATGTATACATTAAAATGATGTTGACTGTTTTTCTTAAATAAATTGTGTTTTTTGAATTCATAAGCTTGTTTTTATCATCCATAACAGATTGACATTCTGTAAATCAGGACACAAGGCACTGAGACGTAGAAGTGCAGCTGCAGACAAGGAGGACAATGTTCGTCTGTCTTTCTACACTTTGTGTTTGTTCACTTCACACAGCCTTGAACTCAAAAGACATCTGAGCTGATGTTAAAACACAAATTGATGTCCTGGTTACAACACTCACACTCTTCAAATCTCTCTCAACGCTAAATTCTTTTGCACTTTTCATCTTCAAAGAGAAAATAACGTGACTGTCATGAGACGTGAGTGTCAGCCCAAAGGAAGCCGAAGGAGAAAAGACTTTTTACAACATTTTTGTGAATGATGGATCTGTTGCTTTTATGCTTTCTGTTCAAAGACAGTTACTTTTACAGATTTCTGGGTTTATTTTGCTACAAAATGTCATTGTTTCACATTTTACATTTGATTTGTGTGATTTGTTTGCATGTTTTTTTGAAAAGTGCATGCTTTTTTCTGTCTTTATATCATGTATTTTACATTAATTTGGTGATAACTCTGCAAACGTGTGCTGGAAAAAGTGTTTAATCCTGTAAATTCTACATGCGTTTTTGCATCTTGTGTTAATCTGCAGCATCATAATACATTGATATAATGTAAAAATAATAATATTATGGTCCTAATAATAACTATCAAAGGTAAAGATGTTTAATTTTTATTCAAACATCTTCTTTTTTTAGTTTATGAGTTTTTCTTTCTGTTAGGTGCAGGGCACGCTTCAGTATAGGTCCTAAAATGCGCTCTAACAGTAACAGGGTTAACACAAACAACCAACAGTAAAACTGTCTGGGGCTGATTTTATGAAACCTCACCATTCATGAGCTCCTTGTCAGATTTTCTTAGCAGAATTAAAAACAGTTTAGAATTTTCTGTTTTTTCAAGGAGGAAATTAAGAAACCAAACTTTCTAAGAGGAAAAACTATAAACTCCCTTCATGAAACCTCCAATTTAAGATCTTTAACTCAACATGTTTGTGATAAAATCTTATTTATTTTTTATTTATAAGTTGTTTGATCACATGACAGCTCAGTGATGCTTTAAATTAAACAACTTTTTCACTAGTAGATTGTTATTATGGACAAAGACATTAAAAGGTATTTTTAAACATTGAATGGTCACTCTGTTCTCTTATTCCTTCCTTTCTCATCTTTACAGAATTATATTTTTCCACTTTTTGGGATTACATATTGTGCACATGTCTAGTATACAGATACAAGTTAGAAGTCCACGGGCTTCATATTAGACAAGTGAGGTCAAATCTCCAAAAATAATTCATTACTCTGATGAGTGATGTGTCATAAATGGTCCTCAGGGTTCAATCAGAGCGAGCTGAAACATAAAAACATTGCCAAGCTGGTAGCTCTGGAAAAACTCTCGCTCGTGTGTTTTCTCCCTTTCTTTCCTCTGCTTGTGTGTGTGTGTGTGTGTGTGTGTGTTTGGCTTTTAGTGATTACGTCTGTGGTGTCACCAAAGCCAAAGTAATCAGGCAGACATAAACACGAGGGCAGGAGATCTTCAGCCCTGTCAGGCATGGTGTTGGCTGGGCTTTTTGGCATCTCCTCCTCCTCCCTCCTGCTCCTCCTCTCTGCCTCCTTCCTGCACCCCTGAAGTGCATGGTTAATCCCTAAACCCTATTCCCATTAAAGAACCGGGACGTCACGCAAACCTGCCTGTCTGCATTGAATTCTAGTGCGCACACACATGCACACACACACACAAACCCATGCACACGCTCAGTTGCACATGCATGCAGCTTGCTCCCATGGAGGCAGGAAGAAAATAGCTCAGCAGGGGGTTAAGCAGTGTGTCAGGCCACAGCAGCAGAAAGCATATCTGTTTTTTAATAGTCCTGAAGTGTCCTCAGTGAGACATGTGACAGGCTTAGATGTCAAGATAAGAAAAAGAAGAGACTTTTACAGAGGCTCACTTTCTAATGGGTTATCCATCTATGGTCACACACACTCTGGACTATGACTTGTCAGATGAGAATAAGTAGAGGAGCTGTTTAACTGAACATGTATAGAGGTCATGTGAGGTCAGGGTTAAGGGTCAGTTTACATTTATTTACCACTTTGATGTCAGAAATATGTCACCCATAGGGCTGATGGTTCATTCAGACAGAAATACCTTAAGAAGGATTGAGGCTTACTGCTTCCTCAAATAAATACTTTGTGATTAAAGTCTGCCTGATCTGCACTCACTGCTGGACCAATAAAACACACAGAGCTCAATTCAGATGTTTGGCCGAGCAGATAATGACCTCTGGTGGACAAAACCTGAATCCTACAGCGTGACATTAGTGGTTCATTGAAGAAAAAACATTATTTAATAAAACAAAATAAAGCTGAGGATTTTTAAGAGTGGACTGAGAAGAAAAATATACAAGGACAATAAAAAAAGGGTTAGGGTTAGAAGAACTTCCAATCTGGCTCTATTTTTAAAGAAACACAATGTATGCTAAAATACATACCGGTACTAACAATAAAATTTACACAAGAATGTGGAGAAAGCTCTGCATTAATAACTTGTAAAAAATAATCATTTATCAGGGGAAAAAAATAGTTCAAGGAAATATAACAATGTAATAAAATTAAATACTATAAAAATAAAAATAAGTATTTTGAGATTTCAACCTTATGGGTTCATTTTGTGATTGTTATGCTCATTTAAAAAGCCCATTTCCACCACTTATGATAATTATATTATGACAATGAATCTCATAATTTTGAATTAGTTTCACAAAAGAAGGATTTAAAAATATATCTTATAATAATGACACACTTAGTTAAATTTATGAGACAGTATCTCATTTTTTTTATTCTATCTCATGAAAACAAAAAAGCGACTAATCACCTCGTGATTTTAAGATAGAACGTCATAACTTTGATATTGTATCTATCTACAAATCTACTTTTTTTCTTTTTTTTTTACATCAAACTGGCATAAACGGGCTTATAAAAACACAATTCATTATAACCAAAGCAAAAGCCTTAAATGTAGAATGTTGCTATTTTCTGACATAGTTAAAATGTTGCTGCTTAGCTTTTCTGAATTCCTTTTTGTGTGTTTTTTAGAACCTGGTACGATTAGATTAATTTGCAGTATTGAAATAGCGTGATTAAAATATTGTACCGTTGTTCTCCTTTAGGGGGCAGCAGCACACTGTGTCTGGTCACAGACTGCGGTAAACGACGAAGAAGTCCGGTTTACTTCCAGGTTTATGCTGACGCGTCCCTTTTCCTCTCATCCACCGACGTGTCAGTCCTCTTTGGATTCGAACAGAGCAGCAGACACAGCGGTCTCTCCACAGAAATGCCCCCGAAAGGCAGCAACAAGCAGCAGTCAGAAGAAGACTTGCTTCTTCAGGACTTCAGCAGAAACCTGTCCGCTAAATCCACCGCCTTATTTTATGGAAATGCGCTCATCGTTTCTGCCATCCCGATCTGTGAGTACCACAGACTGCTGCTAGCTAGCTGAGCTAACGCTGCTTCATGTAAAGAGAAAAGTAAAGAAACGGCCTTAAAAAAAAATTGCAGAACAACAACACTACAGTCTTTAGAAATTGGGTCTTTTAAAGTGATAAGAACTTAAATCAAAATACTTTAAATCATCGTAAGGTTGTAAATCCTTAGCAGGTGATGCTACATGGATGTAGCATGTAGTAGTAAATTAACTTTTGGGACAATAGCAATGTGCAAAACAAGTTCTCGTAACATGCTAAACATAAAATATTATCTCGCTGTAGCTTTATCTGCACTTTACATTAAGTTTTTAGCAGTTAACAAAGGTATTTTCACCTAAAACTCACAAAATTACACTTCACTCACTCAGGTTCCACGACTAACACAAGCCTCATTTTAAAAGCACAATCACTTAAAATACATTGACAACAGTACATTTTAGAAAAACTTTATTATAACAAATCAGAAATAGACGATTGTATAGAATTTAAAATGATCAGTTTGCTGTTTTTTCTATATTTTTGTGGGGAAATGGCAATCAACTCCATGTGTTTGTAGTAATTACAGTGTCAACGCTCTAATTAGACTATCTGTTTAAAGTCACTGTAAAACAAATCACATTAACTCCATTTAAAATAACTGAACATCATGTAGAAATGATGGAAAATATTCTGCAAATTAACCTTTGTTGTAAAAGGTAATTAGTTTAGGAATATGTTTACGCATATAGATGATTTGTAGCTCATATGTTATTGATCTAGCAGACTTGTAATCTTTTTTTTTTTTTTATATATTTTAGGGCTGTTCTGGAGGATCTGGCACATGGACCTGGTCCAATCTGCAGTTCTGTATGCTGTAATGACTTTGGTCAGCACCTACCTGGTCGCCTTTGCCTATAAGAACGTCAAGTTTGTCCTAAAACACAAGTAAGATGAAGAAATACTTCACTGTTGTTGTGGATTTAGATCTGGACACTTAAATATTTAAATTAAAACCTGTAAAAGAGATCTGTAAATATGAGTTACACAAAAATTGATCTAGTCAAATAAACTTCAGATACTTTGTCTCATTAGATTTTTGCTTGCGGAACTGATGGATCAATCAATCTGTTTTAGGACTACAAACTCAGTGTCTGTGATTCTTCTCTCTATCATCCAGAGTCGCTCAGAAACGCGAAGATGCCGTTTCTAAGGAGGTAACTAAGAAGTTGTCTGAGGCAGACAACCGCAAGATGTCGCGCAAGGAGAAAGACGAGAGGTGAAATAGAGATTTAGTTAGTCAGTTTGAAAAGAATGATTTGTACTCCAGCCTGGATGTTACGTGAACATAGACCTCTAGTTGGTGTGTGTTGATGGCTTTTCTCTCTCCTTTCTCCAGGATCCTGTGGAAGAAGAACGAGGTCGCCGACTACGAAGCCACCACCTTCTCCATCTTCTACAACAACACTCTCTTCCTGGTCCTCGTCATCATTGCTTCCTTCTTCCTGCTCAAGAACTTCAACCCCACAGTGTATCCTTTCCGTTGTGTTTTTCTGCAGTGTTCGTTACATGACAGATTTATGTGGTTTTAGGAAATAAAACACAGCTGAAATGTTATAATTTTCAACAATCGGTAATTCTGATGAAGGCAAATGTTTAATTCAACTGATCTCCTCTTTGCTGTAGGGAAGCTCCAAGTCTCTTTACTGTTACAGCACTCCTGTAGATAGTAGTTTTTTGCACATGATTATTATTGTTTTCTATTTCTTGAGTCAGTAGACTCTTTAAAATCAACCTATTAAGGCCAACAATGAATTTATTAAATTAAAATGAACATGCAGACTTGAGTTAAATTTTACTATAATTTATTTCTATATTTTAACATTTTCCCTGTTCTATGAAATCTCTATTGCAAAGTTCTAATTCACAATCACCAATAAGAGATCTTCTATGTGGAAGTTTTACTTCCAATGTAAATTTTAAGTTGGTCAAATATGTTTTTAATGTTCTCTTTTAATTATATTAGATAAACTGGGATTGGCCAAAACCAGTGACAGCAGCTTAAAGCTGTAGTTGGTACCAGCTCTCAGAACTAAAAATAGTGCATCTCTAAATACTAAACTGGGTTATTTGAGACCTTTTCTTTTGAATTATTGTTTCTCATTCTGCTAGATTAGACCAGTTTATTTGGAGGAATGAAGAAATAAATGCAGGTCCTGATGGGACAAAAATGTTTTGTCATAATGAGTCAGTATGAAGTTGAAACAGTTTTCTATTTATCTAATTAAAAAAAGCATCAGTGTTTCTTTAGAGGTGTCATATTTGTCAACCAGGTCTGACTTTTAGATTGTTTTTTTCCTTAACTTTCTGTTCCTAGAAACTACATTCTGTCCATCAGTGCCTCCTCAGGACTCATCGCTCTGCTGTCCACCGGCTCCAAGTAAACAGGGATGAAAATGGCTCAGGAAATCTGGGGAAAATGGGATTGATGGGGTGGGAATGGGTTGGAGGGCAAACCTGGGTTTGGACGATCAAATGTCTGGAGGCCGTACCTCCATGTTTGTCTTTTGTTTTTTGTAACAAATAAAACCAGGTAAACTTTTCATTCGTCTCTGTGTTCGGTCTGCTTCAGAGCCATTTCATAACTTTTTTTTAACAATTGTGTTTAAAGAGCAGGCACACTGTTGGTTCCTTTGGGATGCATTTATTTAAAATCACACATTCATATAGATTATTTACAAAGAAACCACTCTGCAGCAGAGAGACGATACGCTGATGTCGCACAGGACAAGCAAATATCTCATTCAAGTCTTTTCTGCAAATACAGGGAGCACTGGGTACAAGTTTAATCATATGCTTTAATCAGTGGGTTTATTTTCCCTTGAAAGCAAATTATTGTCCCTACGGCCAACCAGCCAAGGAGTTCAGCCTTTACAGTATAATATGGGTTTTTAGTTCAGGGCTTGAAGCTGACTGATTTGAAACATGTCATGCTTTTGTGTTTTCCCGCCAAAAAGAAACGCCTCAAATAGTACAAAAAAAGTCAAATTAATGAGCTTATTGCTCTAAAGAGAGAAATTGTATTTAAATGATGACCCACAACCTCCTTTCTGTAACTATTCTCACCCCAACTGGCTGCACATCCTAAAAACTCATAGAATACACCTGTTTTCTCTCTGCATCACCAGGGTTTGTGCACGCTTCTTTAAACGTGCAGGTGCTTGACTACAATCTGCACACATAACAGCTGGGGCGGAGACGCAACAAGGAGGGAGGTCTGCTCAGGTGTTTATGCAAAAACACTTTAAAATCTAGCTTTAGGATCGTATTAGTGCTTAGAAACGCTACACGTTGGAGTTTGATCCAAGAAAGTGGACTACCTTTATCTGATGACTGAACAGAAGGGTTTGGTCTTTCTTATTAGAACTGCTTTTTAAATGCTCTTACAGTTTATTGTTGAAACAACAGACATGGATAAAACTGTTGGTACCCATCCGTTAAAGAAAGAAATGCTCACAAAGGTCACTGAAAAAACTGGAAACTCTCAAAAGAAATCAGATTTTCAACATTTTTGAAAAAGAGAAGTTGCTTTTTGAATTGTTCAAAAGAATAATTTGAAAATACCTAATGAAATTAGGTTGTTCAACTGAATATTTAATTGCACGTCCTTTTGAGGCATTCACTGCAATTGAGAGACTCCTGTAACTCTGAGACTTCTGCACCTGTCACGTATTCTGTTCCACTCCTCCAGCTGACTCAGGACTGAAGGGTTCCTTCTCCAGATGTTTCAGCTCCTGCAGATGTTCAGCAGGATTTAGATAGTCCAAAGTTCTGTTCTGATCCACTGAGTCATTTTTTTAGCTGTATTTTGTGTCATTATAGGACCTATGATCTGCAACTGAGACCAGGCTTTCTGATACTGGACAGCACTCACTCCAGAATGTCCTGATAGTTTTGTGATCTAAGTATTTTCTACAGTGTTCTTTTAATTAAAAATTTTTTAAATTATCTCTAAAGATTGACTTTAAATACTGGCATCCTCCTCTGTCTTTGAGGGAAGGGTACCAGCAACGTTTACTGTTTGTAAACAACAAGAAAGCTTCAAAGGTAAACATTTCTCTGAGGATCAGCACTTAATTACTTTTTACCAACTTGTAATGAAAGACATCCCTGAAGGTTTTTCTTTAGCAAGACTCGAGTCAAGGCACTCAACCAGGCAGCAACACTCAGACGACTCACACACAGATTTAAAGTACATGTAAAAACCCATACTATGGAGTAAATATTTACTTAGTATTTGTCAATTATTATTTTTTAAATAAATGTCCACTTGTTTGCAGCAAAACAGCTGAGAATTGGAAAAATATGTGCATGTTTGGAATTCTCATCCAGATCTAGAGTTCTTAAAAAAAAAGAGGTGTGAGCCAAAAGCAGCTTTTTGCTTCGTCTCAACCATTTGGCAAGCGCAGAAGTGGATGCTGCTGAAATTTAGAGGGTGTTAGCACTGCAATTCAACAAATGTGCACCAAGAAACAAGACGGTGACTCAGCTGAAGCCTGGCCAACATCTCTGCTGATCCCAGTGATGGCTTATTTTTCCAGATGAAACAAAAAACACAAAGAATGCATGAAGGCAACAAGCATAAAACCCATCTGAGCCACTGAGTCAGAAATGTGTCTTTAAACAGATTTAGTACAAATATTTATGGAGGTTTCATAGTTAACTTCACATTGAAGAAAACAAACGGATCCTTGTTCTTCATTATTTTACATCTCTCTGCAGAGACAAAAAGGAACACTTTGAGGTCGTTAAGTCTGTCTGAAGGAAGAGGACGGGAGGAAAATGATGCTGTGATTCTGCAAGGGAGCAATAAAATAACTCTATTTACATCTATTCACCATACAGTACAGCCTCATGTGCAAGAGAGGCTTCTTGGTAGTTCTGCTTATGTTACAAGGTCTTATATACACCTTCAAACAAAGCAAACATTTTAAAAAGACAAAATAAATATCTGATGATGTCTACTTTAGAATAAATATTATGATTTAATCACATTGTGCCGTTCAAACAACAATCCAACCACTGTCCCTCCATTCAGATATTTATTGTCCCAGCAAAAAGACAGATTTGTTATAATTGTCCATTTTTGTCTTTTTGTGAAGCAGAGTTGTCATTTCTTTAAACCACCACACGAGGGCGACATACCCCACTTTTGCTCTTTGCTATGAGTCCCACTCCATGTCCCACAATCCTCTGCTTCACCAGCGTGACAGATCAGGCAAGCTTGCAGTAATTTTCAGAGACTTAGTTGTCAAATAGAAGAAAGAGGCACAGCGTAGCAGGGAAACATGCATCTGTTGGTTTGAATTTTCACAATCTGCAGCTAAAACTATCTGGTGAATACTCTTTTGTACGCCACTGTGGTAAATATGGAATGGATTACATTTTTAAAGCTAATTCAAGCTGATAGATTTTTTTTCTAGGCCTCATTTGTATTCATAAAGCTGTTTGCAAGAACTATAAGCGCGGGTCACCTTGCTGTCGATAAAGACCACGTTTTGCAGGATAAAGTTTTATCCCATGACTCGCACCTCTAACAAAGGAGGTGAAAGTTTGAAGCGCTTATGGTAATTTATTTTGCTACGCTGCATAGCATAGTAATGAAAGCTGTGACTGACTGACTGACTAAGGGACTTGTGTTCAGCATGCAGCTGAAGCCTCTACTCACCCTCCTGCCTCAGGTCTGTCTAATTCCTAAATATAACTCGCTTGCACTGATGCATTTAGTTGTGGTGCAGTGACTCTCATAAATAAAATATGTGTCCAGTATGAATTTCTGTCCTCAATTTACGTATCTGGACCTTAAATAGTCTGTACAGGGAGGACCGATGGATAATCAAGGTGCTCTTGAACAAGGCACTTTCATTTGAAGTAGTCCTGCATTACTTCTCCGTGTCTATGTGGTGTTTGTAATGATGAAGCTTCAACACATGCTGCTCTAAGCTCTGCATAGTTATATCTCTGTTTATCTATTGTGCTGTTGCCCTAAATGCAGACACCTCGGACCGGGGGGCAGAAGGTTTTAATCTACTAAGTTGTGTTTGAGGCTGTGGAAGGTCTAAGCTTTTCTTGGCTAAGCTGGACTGCACCTGAGATTAATCTGATCCAAGCAGAAGCCTCAAACAGGCGTAGTTACAGTATGCAATGCTGCTGTCTGTTTCAGGCTGAAGCGGGCCCATAGGAGAGAGAGGGAGAGCCATGGATAGACGACCCGCTGATCAGAGGGTCCAAAATCACGGTATAGCTAGGTAGATAGCCAGCTGACGTCTGAGGAGTCCACCAGCCTGGTCTAAGAGCGGTAGTCCTTCTTACTGTAGGGTCTGTTACCCAGGATGTGGTCGATGTCCGACACCACGTGTGAGGTCATCTTAGGAAGGACCTGGATGAGACAGAGAACAACTGATGTCACCTGAAAGCAGGAAAAGCGTGAGAAGCAAATGGAAATAAATACTACAGGCAGAAACGTGATCTAGAAACCGGTAGGGGATGTGAACATACAACACACACGATAATCCAAAATTATGGAAGAAAGGACTGAGAGATTAGGAAAACGTACCTAACTGGGATAAAGTTGTCATCATCAACGTAACATGTATTTACAGAATATATATAAACAACTAACATTTTGCATTATACCACAGGATGTTTGGATCAAAGTTTGAACCAATCAGATCTGAGATCAGGTGAGAGCCAGGCGTTTCCCATCATGCCCTCGGTTTTACAGCCGGTGGAGAGCAACTGCAGCCGTCTTGCTCAAAAACTGTGGCCACCTTGATCTCACGAGGTTATCGTTGCTTATGTATGCATGACATCAGAGCAAGTCGGCGTCAAGTCGGACAGAAATCTAACCGGCATGCGATGCGCGCTGATCACCGGTGATTGAATCTGTGCAGAACTGGCTCATCCCAATACGAGGCTTTGACACACAGTGGCCTCGTGCAAAGATCTGATCCTACAGAGACAGTTAACCCTAAATAAGTAAACCCTAACATGACACATCAAATAATCATCAGAAAACCATTAAAGATGTTAAAGCTTGAAACATTTGATGACTAATGTTAATATAACAATCGTTTGCTTCTGTTTTACATCTGTTGTACAGAGTATAAAAATGCTGCAACAATCAAACTAAATCAACCTTTTGAACCAGACAACTGCAGTAGTTCAATCTTCACCAGAGGGCAGAGAACCTGAGTCAGATTTAAAACGGCAGCTTTTAGAAGAAAATACAAATGTTGTTCAAAAGAAGCTCATTGGTCAGAAAGTGACATCATTATTTATGTGAGAATTTGACATGTCAGGACTGTGGGATGTAGTGATTTATTTCTGTTATAAACCTTTAAATAATTTTAACACAATATGTATGTATGGTGGCGGTGGCTGATGGCGTGTGCGTGCATGTGTGTGTGTGATTTGGTACATTTTAGGCATGGTCTGTATTTTTAGTATCTATTTTTTTGGTCTCCTGTGTCACATGTCCTTGTTTTCCATCAGCTCTCCAGTTGTTCAGCACCTTGCACACGTGACCTTTACCTGTTAATTAACCCAGCTGCTCCTCATCCACTTTTCCCTGTAAATATACATGTTGTCTACCTATAGTTGTCTCCTGTGATGTTTCCAGCTTCTTCCTGCTTGCATTGCTTTCTGCTCTTTGTAGGTTTTGTGACTTCCTCACCAGCCTTGTGTTTTTATTTATTCTAGCTCCTCCGTCTCCTCACCTGCATTCTGAGTCCTTAAAACCCCAGCTGTGTGTGCACGTTCTCACCTGTATGGCTCCAAGGTTCTCAGTGAGCTGATCAGGATTAGATGTTCCCAGAAGGACTGAGCTCACCCCTTCATTTCTTAAACACCACGCTGAAAGACGGCCCAAAATAAAGAAATTAACTTATTTTGGAACAAAATGAAGATTTTTTTTTAACATAATAATGAAATTAGAAGCACAAATACATTTAAAATGTGTGTGTTTTCAACCCTTAAGGTTTGATCTAAAGTATTTCTATGACACATGAGAGCGAGGTCTTACCCACAGCCAGCTGAGGCAGCGTGCAGCTCAGTTTCTCTGCGATGTGGTTCAGCTCCTTCAGCTTGGCCTGCTGCTTCCGTCCATCCTCACTCACAATTTTCTCCTTCAACCACTGATAGGACTGATGGGAGAGGAGACAGAATGAGTGAATTACAGATTGGTTGGACAGTTTGATAGACAGAAACAGGACAAAGAAATAAAAAGACCTAAAACAAATCCAAAGGGTTAAAGTACAGAGGTAGTTCAAGAAGAAAATTCAAAGATAAAGGTTGAGGATTATCAAATGCCACAGCTGGACTTTATTTAAGTCGGTTTCTTTAAAATTTAAAGGACTACAAGGAGAAAATATTATCCAACTTCACAAGGAAGGTTCACTGAGTCGAAATCTGGATAAAATGTTAAAAACCTTTTTAAATAAATTAAAAAAAAAAAACCTACCATTGACAATCCTAGCTTTCCTGATAGAGTAGCTGTACAAACCTTCATTTTTCATGTTGACACGTCTGTTGAGTGATTCTGAGCTGGGCAGCTGTTAGATTACAAAAGTATTGGAAGCTTTTTATCAGACTTTGATGAGTTGGATGTAACTACTAGGCTACACGGATCCGTACTGAATAAATAGATTTTTAAAAAATTCTACAATCATATTAGCCCAGTACCTAATCGATTGTCCTTCCTGTGATTTTACTTTTATTCACTACAGCTCATCTGTTTTTGTAGTACCTTTTAGATACAGAACCAATTGACTTCCAGATGCAAACTTGATAATTATAAATTTCATGAAACATCTTGATGAGAAAAACTCATGGTTCTCAAGACTTAAACTTTTGGTGTATTTAAATTTATGTTTAAAATTACCAAAAAAAATGTATAAAATTGAGTTGTAAACCTGTGTTTGGAATCTACAGTATATAAACGTAACCCATGTTGTACTTTAAAAACTCATCATTTCTGCTGCTGCACTAATGCTAGTTTTGCAGACATTGAGCTACAATCTGTTATGGTATTAGCTGAGAGCCATTCACAGTGCTAAGTGATCACAACAAAACATTTTGATTCTGCATGATAAAATGCATCCCTGTTAAATGAAGTTGTATTCACCGTGTTGTTTTACTGGATGAGCTGAACAGAAGACAGTCAGGCTTACCTTCATTGATGCCCTTGATGATTCTGGGATGCCGTTTTCATATTTTCCTGTGATAATGCCACACGCTAGAGGTGACCAGGTCATGGCTCCGACTCCTGTTACCGTAGAAACCAACAGAAGTTAGACACAATCTGTTTTGATGCATGTGAGAACAAGGTGTGAAAACGAGTGCAAGAACGGTGACGGGAGCAAGGATGATCCCAGTGAATTAGGACAGCATGAGCCACAGGAAGTTCTGACTGCTGTGTTTTTTTTTAAAGAAGCGAAACACTTGATGGACTGATTGCTTACAAATCATCTACATTACCATAAAGAGTTCTTACCTATTTTATGGTAAAGTTCAGGCAGCTGCACCTCCACTTTCTCCCGTTGGAAGAGGTGATACTCTGCCTGTTCGCACACCGGAGGGATCAAATTAAACTGTCTTGCCACTGAGTAAGCCTCCTGATGATTTAAGAGCAGAGAGAGAGGATATTCATTATAATGAAGGGCACCAAACTACAACTTCTGCTCTTATTTCCTGCACATGTAATATAAATTGAATTCTCTTATCATAAAGCTTGTGTCTTTAGAGACAAAGATAAACCTAAAAAAATAAAATTGGTATTCATGAAAGCAGATTAGAAGCTATAGGGAGTGAGAGAAAGTGGATCAATGTGCAATGTGACTACTTTTTGAGATATATTTTTATATACCTTTAAATATGTATTCTTATCTACCTTATGTCCTTGAGACACACACACACATATATATATATTTAACACATACATTTCCTACATTCATGATGTCTCTACAGTAAATAATGTACTTCCTTAATTTTAAACATTTGAATTTCATCTCTACTCATAATATTAACTCAATTCTAAATGCAGTAATATGAATAAAATATATTTTCAATAATGCACAGCTGCATTGTGCAAACACAATGCAGTGTTTATTTTTTTTTGCTCCCTGGCATCATTAAACAAACAAATTACCCGTTGTCCTTCTGTGCTCTAGCCTGTGACACGCCTCCAGCCTTTAAGCTTGGCCATGCATTTAATTGCACATGTACACCGTACACCTGCCTCGTAACATATACTTTAAACTCCCTTCATTATTGATGCTATCTAAATAACACGTCTTTCACCAGTCCTTGTGTTATTTAAAGTTATAGGTTCCTTTTCAACAGGATCACTGATACAGATGGCTACGGGTGGTTCTGTGCTTAGAAAGAGTACGAGAGAGGAAAGACGGTGGTTGTTGCATCCTTGAGTGTTTTATTGCATAAGGCTCTGCTATGAGGAGATATTCATTACCACAGTGAAAGCTGAAACAAGAGGTGAATTGTTTCTGACAGAAGGAGGAGACAGTGCCAGGAAACTCTAATGTGACAAAGAGAGTTTCCCAGAGAAGCTTGTTTTCAATTTTAAAGTGATAATATGCAGTTTTGCTTGTTTTGGGCGCCCTCTGGTGTCCGTTTTAAATCACTGCATTAAACAAGTTACCAGATCGTATCAGCTTCTAAACGCCAATATCTACCTGTTGAAATGTCTCCTCAGCCTTCATAGCTTTCTACAGGAGCGGTTATTTACTCCTTCAAAGAAATCAAGCCGTGTTCAAGCAGGGAGAGATTGAAAAAAATCAGGAATCATGAGCTAAAAACACTCCAGCGCTAGCATAACAGCTAGCCACTTTGGGTTAGCCTAAGCCTCGTGAGACACGTGACTTCCTGGGTACCGTGACGGCGACGGAGATCTTGCAATCGTGGTATTCTGGCTGTAATCACCAGATGGGGCTAAGTGACTTTTCATTAACTCTGTAAAGGGTCATATTAGCACAGACTGGCTCAAGGAAAAGACTAAAAAATATGAAAAAGTTGCATATTATCACTTTAACACTCAGTCTACTGACTTTTCTTTTAAATGTTACCAAACTTTCATCTCTGTCAATTGATGACATTAAGCATGTAAGCACTGATTTATCATGTGATTTATCACGGTTCACCAATACTGCAATACATTCATAAATGACCGGATTAATACTTTGGTGAAGTATTGCATACCTTCAGCTTTGGTTCCTTGGTGAAAGTTTGATCAATGTTTGTTTAATGGTTTGTCGTGTAGAAAAACATAATTATCATCTCCCTATTGAATAGCAACCATGCATGGCGAACATGCATGACGCAGCGGCTTCAAGGAGACGTACTTCTGTAAACACGTATCCGAACTTTGTTTGCAAACCTCACTATCTTCAAAAAACTTTACCAGGTTTAGTTTAGTAGCCAGTATTTGTTTTAAAGGACTTAGGCGTCTTTGGAGGTGCTGCGTCATGTCATGTTTTTGCCCACTTATCTAACTATGAGGAATATGGTAATAGACAAAAAATCACTTTCTGGTGGAGTGTCCCTTTAAGACCCAACCCAGACAGTGCTGTGAATAAATATGGCCCCCTCACAGATTTTTCTGCTTTTTTTCTCACACTTTAGTGTTTCAGATCCACACACAAATTTCAATATTCTCTTTACTCCAAATATTTTGTGGATCCTAATAGATTAATCCTCAGCGGCTGACCTCAGAGGAGTAGCAACATGTCTTCCTAAGCTCCTCCTTAATTGGAACCACCTGTGTTGATGCCAAGAACCATGTCAGGTCTGGATGTGGTCATAGCTTTGATTGGGAATTAGATACAGGTATGTCTCTATATCTATACCCAACCTTCTGCTAGCATTCCTGGGCTATGTCCCCCTTGCTTACCCTGTGGCCTTTCTCCAACTTGACCAAAGCAACAGAACCATTTTTGTATTGCTGTTGTTTATTGAGACCTGGTTGTGTTATCTTCATGTTGTCTTCCCCAGCTCTTGGGTCTTTTTCAGGGATCCAGTCCTCATTAGCATTCATAACACTAAACATTAAAGCTTCAGCTCATTATTCTGCTTCACCCAATGAGTCCACATTCTTTTCTGATGCATCCATAACCATCTTAAAAGTGCCTCCACTTCTCCTAAAATGTGTTCCTGAACCAGCATCTTTCCATTCTCCAGGACCTGCTGTATTGAGGTTGTTGGATACTGGGAAGACCTGTTCATCCTGATGTGACTTTGCCCACCTTCACACTGGGTCAGGGCTACTTTTCAGCCTGGTTAAATGGCTCCTAAGCCCTGCATTTTCTTTCTGTCTTTCCTCCATTCTAACTAATGAGAAGAGTTTCTGTACCGCTTCACTTCTCTTTCTCAGGAAACCATTAATATCTCTGACAGGCTACTGAAGAGGGGCTTTTACTGCTGAATAAGGCAGCCCTGCTTAGCTTATAAGAAAGGACATGCAAACTGGACAGAAATACGTTACGGTAAAAGTATCCACCTTGAAGTCCTAAAAGACAGCCAGAGAAGACTAAAGAGAAGTGGGCTAGAGGATTCATGGCATGCTGTCTTGGCAGCCCCGACTTGTCCACTTGTCACATGCCAGGTTCTTAACTCTGCTCATTTCTTGAAGTGTGGCCATGTCCTTCAGGATGCTCCTGATGACCCTGCCCAGACACGTACTCAGCTTCTAAATGATTAACTGGATTAGGACTCCTCTTAGGGACAAACAAACTTTGTTTGATTCCCATTCGTCTCAAAGTTCATCCTGGCCCAGATGCAAAAGCAGTTAAGACCTTTGAGGATCCATGTAGACTCTCGCTTCACTGTTATAAGCCCCATCAGGTTGTCTAGATATACCATGATGGGGTGCTGCACATCTGAACAGGTGAGTAGACCTCACCTTTATGTACAAGGGGAGCCAACAGATATTGAACCCAGTAATTATAATTCTCTACTGTTCCAGAATGGACTCTCAAACTAAAGCAGCCTGATCTTTTTTGGAAACATGGTGACAGACAAATGTGATTTCCATCCCATGTCTATACTCAACTGATCCTGTTGTGGTCATTGATGTGGAAATGAGGTACACCCTGAGCAGGTCTCCATCCATCACAGGACCACATAGATTCAGAATCACCATTTAACATAGAATATGATTGTTTGGGTTTTTGGGAAGAAACCAAAGTATCTGGGGAAAAAACTCATGCATGCATGAGAAAATATGTACACTCCACACGACATTACCCCAGCCGGGAGGTGAGCCCAAGATTATCTTGCTGTAAGCGAAAGAACAAATCCACTACACCATAGTACTATAACCCAAGGCTTCCAACAACTACGCATTTCCAATCACTCATAACTGAAAATGATAAAGAAATAACATTTGGTCAGATTTAGGTTCAGCAACATTATGAACCCAAAGAAGAAGGTCAGCTGACTGCCTGGATGTATGGAATGACCAGGTTATTAAATTTCTTCCTCCCTGTTGGTATATTCCAAGGTGACAATGACAGAATTCTTTGGCTCAAACTGAAAGAGTGGTTCAGGGAGCACAAGTCTTCATTTTCACTCCTGGATTGACCACCTCTGAGTCCAGACTTTAATCCCATTGAGAATCTTTGAGATGAGCTGGAGAGGGATTTGTGCAGCGGTACGTCTCTCCCATCACCTCTACAAGATCTTGGTGAAAATTCAATGCAATTTTGAATGGAAATGAATGCTGTGATACTGCAGTAGCACATCAAAATGATGTCACAGTGAATGTGTGATGTCATTAGAGCTAAAGGTAGTCCAATGAAATATTAGTGTGTGATTCATTTTTGGGGATAGGCAGAGTTTACATCACATCATGCATGAAAGGTCACTAATATTGTAAATATGGCACTTTACTTATCCTCTCTGTTCCTCTATACCTGCAGACATATCTGTATAAGCTTTGTTCAGCTCACCATGATCTCCATAGCTGTCCACCTAGATGTTCCCCAATACATCGCCATGCCTTGGTTTATCACGTAGGTCATTGCTCGAACAATTTCTGTAGAAAATGCACATTGTCATATCACATCAGTTAGCTGGATCAACTGTGAAATATATGTAGATTTATTGCATCATTTACATAGAAAGTGGGCAAATAAAACAGCCGACTAATACCAATTATTACCCCTACAATTGGTTTATATTTATTAATGCTCTCAGAAAATAAACTGAATCAAGACAAACTCTCAAAATAATAAGAAAAAAAACTTTTTATTTTTTATTTTTAGGACCAAAATACCATTTAAAGCTTGATTAGTTTAATATTTTTTCCAATCATACAGCAAGAGCAGAATAACATCAGGCACACGTTTGATGTTTTTCTGCAGGCAGGTTGAACATTTTTAATCAGCAAAAAGCAAAAACGGTGCTGAAGACAGAGATGAATGAAACTTAGCAATCAAACACTCAGAAGCAAGCAACAAGAGAGAAGGTGTTTTGTTTCTGTGCAGGCTCAAAAGAAAGAATCAAACAGAAAAAAGTGGAAAAAATGAAAAGGTAAAATAATAAACACCAAGCAGCTCAGCCATTTTAAACCCAGTTTTGTAATGAACTGATAGGAAATAACGGTCACCCGTTTGGTTGATTATCTCATACCTGCTGATGGTTCATCACCCCAGCCCTAAATACGATGAATAAAATAACAAGCGCCCACACTGAAGCCTCTCTGATCACATTCAAGCTGCCGCATTTTTAATGCTGCAATTAGCTCCAACACTGCTGACTGGGCAGGCCAGCAGCAGTCAGAGCCAACGAGAACTCAAATTAGGGCTGTCATTAGGGCTGTTCATCACTGCAGCACGCTCACTCCAATTATAACACCATCATTCACTGTGGCAGGACTCTTGTTTTCCACCCTGCTTAACTGGTTGTTGGCAAGACAGCAGATTATGTGGAGTTAGGACATTTTGATCAATGTTGGCTACTGATTTGTAAATAAAGTTGGAAAAAGTTAAAGAAGAATAAGAAGAAAGAAGTACAAAGTCAAGAAGACCAAAAGGGTTCAGTTTCTTTTGTTTGTCAGGTGAAAATTAGCGTGTTTTACTAAACAGCTTCCTGCCAAAGGAAATAACACAGTACAGATAACAAAAATCCATTTCTTTTGTTTACCCCGTCTCCATCTCCAGCCCTCACCCTGCCCTGCTGACATTCTCTTTGTTTTGCTCCCTTTTAACTGCAACCTGACACAATTTCCGGCCAGCACAAGCACAGAGAACGTGAAACAACAAAAATAAACTGTCTGACGAAAGGACGACAACAGAAGTGAGCAAAACAATAGAAATCTATAGCAATGAAAGGGGTTTTAAAAAAAAGCAAGGGATCTTGTTGTGGATTCAGCTCCAAATCTTAGATTCAAAAGAAAGAAAAGCAACAAGATACAGATACAGATTAGATCAGAAACCCTGCAGGTTTTCCACGTAAACAAACCTCTTTCTGCTGGATAATCGAACTGGTTTTATCCTGCAGTAAAAGTCCAACAGTCACTTGCTCACACAGGTCTTGAGTTTGTATTGAGAACTCTAATTAACTAGCTACTCAAAGATGCAGCCTTGTTAATTAGTTGTACCTGCAGACAGCAACAGTTGAGGAACCAATGCACCTCTTATATAAATGCCAATTAGCAATTTCTTATTGGCATTTTAACAATCGCCTGCCTCATTTACTCTATAATAAGGTAGACATTCTGCAGAAGTAAAACAGGGTAAGAAATTCAGCTTCACTCCCAGCTGAAATACACTAAGGACCTATGCAGATAGATGCTGCATGCAGTAAAGTTCAGTTTTTAATGCTGCAGACTGAGTGGGGCCAAATCTAAATCAAAAGACAACTTTCTGCTCATTTGTGATGCTACAATGCAGCTTGATTGAAAAAGATTTTGTGCTGATTAAGTCATTATACCAACATGCAAAAGAAACAAAGGAGACCTTTAATAACTTGTGATCCATTATAAAACATTTTAATTTGTTCTCAAAATCAGACAGATTTTTCTTTCTTTTAAAAAATCAGAACTCAGACTCTAATCTGAGCAGAAAATATAAATAATGTTTAATTTGATAGTTTAATGAATTAAAAATTCTAATGAATGAGCTGACTCACCCTCCATGGGAGTATTGCTGTCTGGGCGGTTGGCAAAAACTACGTCTACGTACTCCATCTGCATCCTCTGTAGAGAGCCTTTTAGACCTGAGACACACAGACATACCAAACTTATAAAACATGGGTCAAAGGTGAAAGTGATCTGGTTCAAACTTTTAAATTTTACCTTCAATAATGTGTTTCCTTGATAACCCTCTTTCTGTTTCTGCTCTGATAGAAAAAAAAGGAAAAATGTTGACTCAGTCATCAATTAGGCTGTAAATTACATTTTCAACTAAAGAAAACGCACACTAATTGATGTAAATTGCTCATGAAACGGAAGTTTGACAGTTGTGTTGCAGGAAAATATATTCATCCAACATTTTCTTCCAAATTCTGTCCAATTGAATGTTATGAAATGTACATTTCAGGATGTTTTATGTAAATGGGTCAGAGCACACTCAGCTGTTAAACATCATTACGCATAAAAAGCCCCACAGGAAAGACGAAAGACCAAATCTTCCAACAGGAATGGAAAGAAGAAGAAGGAGAAAAAGCAGCATCCTGCAGGAATACCGTCTTCCTTATCACCAGACCCAGTCGGACAGCCTTACATGAAGCTGGACAACTCCTCACTCTCTGAGAGTCTGAGCTAATATGTCTGTAAGCGTGTTATGAAACAGATTTATTTATCCTTTCTTCAGGGTGTTTCTCAGGCAACAGAAAAAACTGAGATTCAACAGAGAAAACAACTGCTTGGCATTGAAATAACTTGTAGATGTCTGAAAATGGTTAAAGATAAACTACACGGTTGTTCAGGCGTCGTCTGATTAGTTCTGTGAGAAATCATGAACATAAATGTGGTTTTGTTTCATAGCAGTTTGGCCAATGGGAAAAAGATTTTCCTACTTACTTTCCTCCCCAGTAAAGTTTTGTTGTAATGACCAGACTGGATCGCCTAAAGAGTGGAGAGAAAGAAAAGCAGGTGCAACATGATCTGGTGCAGTATGGAGACATTGTGAGAATAAATATAGTCTCAAACTTTTTCACAGCTCATATGATCCCTCATGAGGATGTGATTATATACAGAGCATTTTGTTTATATGGTAACATGAGCTATTTGTGGGAAATAAGAGAATAAGGTGAATGCCTTTTGATTGGAAGCAGTTGTTGGTTTCTTTTTGACATCAACTAATCCGCTCAAATTTCTTTAAAATCATTAAATGGAATTGAAATCCCAGCTATGATTTGGCCTTTCCACAAAATTTTTTTATTTTTTGTCTTTTTGAGCCAATCTGTTGGTGTACACATGTACTGAATAAACTTAAGTCACTAAACTAACATCCATTCAAAGCAGCTGGCAGGTTTTCTCATTTCCTATCATGTTGCACCTTAGCTACCATCAAATACAACATATATGATAAATTCCTGATCAGAATACACACAAAAAACATTTTTCTTTAAAAATCTAAAAAGTCCAAGCTAATGAGGGAAAGGCAGGCAGAATGCGGTTGCTTTCAGTCGTTCAACATCACTATGGTAATAAAACCTGGTTGAGTTTAGGCATTAAAGTGATAGTTCAGATCTTTTGAAGAAAAATATTGTCAATATCTGTTGTAGAGACACTTTATTGCCAAAAGTATTGAGACTCCACCAAATCAATGCATTCATATGAAGACATGGATGAGTGAGTTTGGTGTGGAGAGACGAGACTGGCCTGCACAGACCTCAGTCTGATAGGAGAAGCAAAGCCTGCCTGTCCTACATCAGTGACTGACCTCAGTAATGCAAACCTGGAGAAATGTTCAAGCATTTTTATAAACACATTCTTCAAAGAGTCAAAGCTGTGATGGTTGCAAAAGATTTCCATATTAAACATTATGATTTAAGAGCAGGATATCGTTATAGTTGATGGGTGTGTAAAGGCAGGTGTCCCAGTACTTTTGACAATACGAGTGTAGCTCTTTGAACAACCTTGTTTGGAGGTATTGAGTTTAATTCTGACTAAACTGAGTTGGAGTGGGGTCAAGACCAAAGTAGGTTCTACGGTTTTAGAACTCTAATCTCAGGAAACGTCACAGCAGTTCATACTGATGGTAGTTGATGCATTTTTAGACTGCTGTATATTTAGTTTTACATCATGACTGACATACAGAATTCTGTTGATATTTGCAGCAGAAATTAGTCATGGACCTTTCTGAATTTTACACATCTGTTCAAAATTAAATTTCTTCTAATTATGTAATGCAAATGACAGTTCAAAGGTTTATTATTCTATTATTGTCTTATTTTAAAAGTCTATTTGCTAGTTAGACTTTGTTGCACTGTTCTAACATGCAGTCTTTCTGTGCTGTCCTGTTTTAAATGACCCTAAACTAACTTATAAAATAAAGTTTGCCTGAACTGAACATAAAATATTGGGAATCTAAACTCTTCTATTACTCTAATAGGTATTCTAATCATCATATATAAAATATTTCTAGTAATTGGTAATCTAATTGGAGCTTTACTGGGTTTGTAAACGTGATTGCCTCTGAGTTGAGTGTTTTGGTAAATCATGGAAACCTGACTGTAAACCAGGACCCTGAATTACCCTTATTATTTTATCACTGCTGCATTCTTAATCCACCAGTAAATGTCCTTTTTGCGTATTCATGAGAACACTCGGTCTGAAATGTCAGCTCCAGTGTTTCTTAACCGTACCAGCATCAAAACGCCCACTGGTGTAATGTAGTCAGCCCAGTACATGACATTACTGTGAGCTGCATAACCATGGAGCTAAATGTTCCCACATCCAGAGCAGCACTCAGCTTTAAAGCTACTGTTACACAAAGAAGTTTTAAAAAAATAACCTCAAGTTAACGTCTGATTTCTCTCAGTAATCCTGTCAATTTTAATGGTGATTAAAGGTTAATGTGAAGAAACAAGTTCCGAGATTCTATTTGTAGATGCATGCATTTTATCTGTTTGTTTTATATGATATGCTGATCAAATATGTGCAGTCACATCACATTTTTAACTAATAATCAATCTTCTCAATCTCTAAGGTTACAATAAATATCATTTTCTATAGATACTTTATAGATTTGTTGTGTAATTTTCAATTTTCTGTCTTTTACAGACCTGATTATAATAAAAATAACAGGGTATGTTTAAATAACTCAATAACATAGGAATATTCTAGATTTATATTTCATAGAAGGTGATAATGCCTTCAGGCAAACTCATACACTGACTTTTTAATGCAGCCTGTATTGTGATAGAGTGTGTCTTTCCGTATGTGTGTGTGTGTGTGTGTGTGTGTGTGTGTGTGTGTGTGTGTGCAAAGTTCATGGAAAATGTGACATTTAGCTCTAACCGACAACATAAAATAAAAATAATTTACACATACTTTGAAACACGCCATGCTTCACACACCAACATGAATGTCTTCATTCTCTCTAATCATTTGTATTTTTCATACAGAAGTGCTGAAACCATCTCATTGACGTCATCGTTACCTCCAGCATTTCTTCTTGATAATGTTTCCTAGAATGATTTCAGCCCTGCAAGGCAGCACAAATGAGGTTATGTTATTAAACTGCAGTTTGAACTCTTCCATCACAACATCAACGCGGCAATTCACTGTCATTAAACTGAACACGGCCCGAGGCGAAACAATTCATTTAGAAACTGGCAGGAAGGCGGTGCACCGAGCCTTCCAGTAACGGTCCTGCTCCCACACGTATGTTTTATGTGATTTTGTGAAGAGGAAGTGAGCGATTTTTGCAGTTTTAATTTTAGAAAAGTGGGAACAGTTCCTTACAGTATTTATTCAACCCTTGAAAGTCACTTTAGCTCTGTTTTATACATTTCTTCCTGGGCTTTAAGGCTCTGGTTTCCTTCAAAATACATTTTTTTTGTTCATTACTTAACAAGTATATTTTTGCAGAATGAAGCTGGGAAATGTCCTCATATTAAATATGAAAACCACAAACTCATGGGCGTAATTTGGGGGTGGGGTGCAGGGTGGACATGTCCGCTGCACTTTATGAGCCCTGTAGTTTTTAGAAACAATCTTACACTCTATCAAATGGATCCTAGCTGTCAGCTTTATGTGTAGGGTTGATATCATAGCACTGTTTAAGCAGTTCAAGCCCCTCTTCTCCACCTCCAGCCCCCAACCCTCTACTCAAGCCAATCCCCCATCCCCCTTTCATCCTTGCACACAGTTAAATCAGGTGTTTAAAAATGACAGATGACCAGATCCAGGGTCATTTGACCACACTGTGTTTCTGATGGCTTTTGATTTTACAAACAACAGTCATCAAGTATAATAAACTATAAACTAGAAAGAGAAAAGTAACACAGAATTGAGGCTGAACCCAAACTGCCCCCTAGTGGCTGGCTGCAGTACAATTTTTAAGTCAGATAAATTATTGCACAATTTCATGCTTATAATAATAATAATATAAAAATTATTTCAATGATTTTTTAACAGTTAGCCTGAGCATTGCTGCAGGTGAAGTTGGAAAATTAGCTGTTAGATTAGATCTAGAGTCTGAACGTCTTCAGGGTTAAACAAGCAAAAACTGCAATCCATAAGGTTTTCATTTATAAGATATTGTGATTAATTCTGAAACCTGTGGGCTAATCGACCCTATTAAACTTTCCTGGTTTGAGCTCTGCTAAAGGTTTATGTGACACCCACCTGCCACCAGCGTAGACCTCAGCTGTGTCGAACAGGTTGACTCCACCCTCATAGGCAATGGTCATCAGCTGCTCTGCAACCTGGGAAGTCATCAAGTCACACACACACACACACACACACACACACACACACACACACACACACACACACACACACACACACACACACACACACACACACACACACACACACACACACACACACAAAGGTCTGAGTGCATGACATCATTTCTGCATAATCAGAACTGATAAACAATTAGTTAAATGCCTTTGGTAATCA
Organism: Callopanchax toddi; assembly: GCA_006937965.1. Classification (NCBI taxonomy): domain Eukaryota; kingdom Metazoa; phylum Chordata; class Actinopteri; order Cyprinodontiformes; family Nothobranchiidae; genus Callopanchax; species Callopanchax toddi. The sequence goes on along the minus strand of SSNR01000099.1, from coordinate 1,308,978 downwards.
AACCATACAGAGCTTTAATATTTTATGAAGGTTTTGAATATTTAAATCTTTTATTCAGTGCACTACCTAAAACCTATGTAATTTTCTGAAAAGGAAACACACATTTGTAAAAGTTTCCGGGAGTTTGACTAGTTAAACCTTCGGAAATTCTCACAAATTCATGTTTCAACACATCTGTGTCACATTTCCACCCAGCTCGTATTTACTGTGAAATTATGGAGAACTCTCTCACGTTTATATACAGTACCCTTCAAGGTTTATGTGACAGTGATTTTAAAAGAAATTTTCTGAATTCCATCAGATTTTTTGTCAGGATCCTAAAGTTGTGCATGTGTCTATATGATGTTTGTGTTTACATAAATACTGTAAATAACGTATGCCGATACCACTTGGTAGAGTGGATTTTAGTCACTACATCTTATTGAAACTGGTACTAACAAAAACAAAAATCTCATAATAAAAAAATAAATTCTAGAAATTGCGGGGGTGTTTCAAGAAAAAGTGTTAAAACATGACCTTTATTGACCCAAATGAACAAAACAAAAAAAACCCAAAAAAACCCAGACAATGTTCACTTGTTTTTTCTTGGTGTAGAAGTTACAGAATGAATTTTGACCCAATTAGCTCAAAGTGTTTGGGCTGATTCTGATCGATAACAGACTTTAAAGAAAATCAAACAAAAAACTGCAGAAACAACCTATCTGTAGGATAGAACTCATGAAGCGCCATCGTCTCCTCCAGCCTGAGTCATGGGAACGCTGCAGAGCACCTGGGTAACAACACCTCAGGCTTCTTTATTGGTTTTTGTTGTGGGGCACAAAGGGTGGTGGAAGCAAATTTGATTTTCATAGATGTAGAAGTAGATTTTTGTTTCCTTTCACAACCAGAATCAAGGCCACAGTAGCCTCCTACGAACAACCCACACAGCCTTGAGAGACGACTTTATGACGGAGCCGCTTCCTCTCATCCAATCTCCACATCATCAGGAGACGCTTTATGCAGATTCACCGTGTGATTTATGGATCCACTTCTAACCTACCAATCAACTTGTTTAAGTGATTTTTTTTTTAGTTAGGAAATAAACAATATATATGTTAAAATAATTGCTTCAGAATCTGTTTGGATAGCGCATTTTTTATATAATAAATTAAATTTCACTGCAAATAATGTAAAAAAAAATCAGACTCTGTGCTCAGAATTCTGTGTGCAGCTGATGCATCAATTGGATAAGATGAATATAGAGTTGTGCATTTCTTTATGAGGACAGTGAGGACACTTTGGACATTTGGGGACATTGATGTGACGTGTAATAAATCCACAGCGACTCCAACTGATCATGACATCATGAAATATTTAAAATGATTCTGCATGAGCCACAGGTTTCTTTCCCTCATGAATATCAGCTGGAGCGACTGAGCGGTATCAGTGACTTTGGTGTTGGCGCTGGGTACACTAAGAGCGATGAAGTGAAGCTTCAGGCGCTTTAACCTCGAGGTAAGAGCATTTAAACAGTTACATAAGCTTTTTGTTTGTCCGTCCCCAGAGAGAGGCTCTGCTCTCTTTTCTGTCACTTTGAGTGTTTACATGTGTGTTTGTGTGTGATGGAGCCAGAAGCTTAAAACCAACAGAATAATGTTAATCAACAAGAGCATGAAGGAGACCGACACACAAAATATGTCCCATGTCTTTCAGAAAGTTAGGAGTTTATATAACTGCTTAAATCTGACCTTAAATAACTTTATTTCTTAATATAAACACATACATTGGAGCAAAACTTTAATGAGCTTTCATACAGAAGTGTACAGAATGTGTTATGTTAAAAGACACCATGCAAACCAAACATGCAAGAAAGGTGCAGTTTTATGTGATTATATTCAAATCAGAGGTCTGGCTTATTAATGCTGGATGTTCAGGCATTTTCCAAAGTGTCCATTTGGAGATTCCAAATTCAAATAACACCTACACTAGTACCCTCATGAAAACAAGTATCATTTTCCAGTCCATGCCTCCATATCCCCCCCATGTGCAGCAATAAAAAAAAAATTATTCCAGGTGATGGGATAAAAGATAGATTTCTGTGTTCCAACATCAATACTAGTTACAGCTACAATACATCTGAGTGCTGAGGTTAAACATTTAGAGTGTTTACTTATAGCGAGTCCACGTTTTTGCATGTAGAGTTCCAGAGCAGCATCTAATTTATTTTGGGTGTGCATAAAGGGTTCATACACTGAATTTTGCATTTTGAAAACAAATCTCCCCAGGATTTTAGCTGTTTGTACAAAAATTCATTACAACAAACTGCACTGTGCACATTAAAACCAGACTCAACAAAAATAATACCATTAGATATTTATAGTGTAACAAACATGTGAGCTGAGGGGAAATTCCTCTTACCTCATCAGTTATCTGTCCTCCAAATGTGACCCAGGTACCTGGAGGGAAGAGACGAGACATCTCGTGACAGGGGAACATTTCTGCACTGTCAGTCGTTTCTGTCAGTGTGTGTGTTTGACATCCTGCAGTAAACACAACTAATCCTCCGGCTGTGACACCAGCTGAGGAGGACCGTCTGGCCTCCAGGAGAAACACCTGTCCTGTTCTGAGCTGCTGCTCAGTGCTGAGGGATCACCTCATCTGACTATCTGTTAGCACTTCGTCTTTACGCATCGCCGTCTCTGTTTGCTTCCGTCGTGGCTCTTTTGGATGCGTTTTGCTGACTGTGTGTGTTTGTGTGTGTGATAAGTCCACATATGTGCACACCTGACACCAAGATGTCACTACAGCCAGACAAAAGGCAGAGCTAGAGCTAGAGACGGATCTAAACGTTTATCAGAGAATGTCAGGTTTTATCTTTATGTGTTGTCTGATGAGTTATGAGGCTGTTGATTTAAACATTTATGAAGATCATTTCCATAAACATGATTTATAAAATATCCTAGGTGATGCAGAACTCACAGTTGATCTCCCTGTTTTAATGATGGAAATAACCAGTTTTAACTATAACAAAAATGAGTTATTTGGTTATTTATAAGTTAAGCCAGGTGAACAAAACCTTCCCTTAAATTTAAACTTTGCAGATAAGCTTCTATTAAACATTTAACTTATCTGTTGTTAAACTTTAAAAAAAAAAAGGTTAAACTTCCAAGAACCTACATCAGGTGTTTTACTAGTTCAGCACTTGTCCTATTGTATTTATGCATGCAACAATGAAGCAGATGATTAAAGAAGTATCAGGACCTAAAACTATGGAGAGAAAACAGTCTCAATATATCTGTGCGTGTGTACTATTTGATTTGTAACTTGTGTTAACCTGTTTGTGTGTAACTTTGGGTAGTTGTAGCTGTACAACATGATTTGTAACCCGTAAATTACATTCTGTGTGTAACTTTGTGTACTTGTAAATGTGTCTTTAAATGCACACACAAATATCAACAAATCATAATTACAAACATATTTAAATACACACAAATAAAAATTACACAAACATTTAAATTCCACACACAGATTTTTTACCTTCAACCTCACAAATCTAATAATTACACCTACAAATAGTTAAATACGTGTGTACACATCACCTGTTACACACAGACAAAACTACATTTACACACAAATCAGTTTACAAGTGCACAAAGGGTTTTGAGACTCCTTTCACGCTTCCGGGAGCTCCACAGTTTCGTGTATAAGTGGTGCGTTTAAATGCTGGTGGAAAGCTGGGTCATTTGATTTTTCTTCAGAGTCTAGTGTCTTCCTTCAATACCTTTTGCCAGAGGGGCATAGACGTTTTTCTGTGTAATAAATAATATCTCAGCACACCTTAGTTCTAACACATATATCTTTATTTACTTGTTATTATTCACATCAGTACAATATAATGTAAATGACTTTTCTGTGGAGGCTTTTATTTTGAAGGTCTTCCGGTTCTNNATCATCAAGATTAGCTTGTTTTATACAAAAAAAAAATCACATTGTACCAAATCAGTAACTGCTTGCCCCTCTGGTATTGATATTTTATACCTATTTTGGCTGTGAGTGTAGCAATACGAAGGCGACTTAAACCTCGCTCTTCAACGCCCCCTGGGGAGTTTCACCCCAGGAACTACAGGACACATAAGTCCACTCTACAAAGGGGCAGGAGACGTGGTTCCACAATTATTAAACATGCTTTATTGGTAAAAGCAAGGTTAAAAACAAACTGATTTTAATAAAAAAATGATTAAAACAAAAAATGGCAGGCTGAGGCTTACCAGGCGAATCAGGCCAAATTAAATGAAAACCAAACAAAAATCACCCACACACGGTGCCATGCATCCAGGAGTGGTGGTCACACACACGCAGAAAACTCCCGTAACCGAGGCCTGTTCACCACTGGCAGCTCAGCCTGTAAAAGAGAGAAAAGTTAAAACAATAAAAACAGTTAAGAGAAATATAAAACCAATGGGACAGCCTGATTTCCTTCAGCCCTGGTGGGCCAGCTGTCCATAAAATCCAAGAGGACTCCAGTTAAAACCCGAGTGTCTTGTTGATGGGCCACACCCACTGAAATCCTGCTGAGGCTGTAAACCAGGCCTGGATGACCGTCCTGCCGGCGTGGTCCAGCCGGTCCGCCCCAGGAAGCCCTCACGATCAGGGGGATTCTCCCCGGAGTCCTCGGCGTGCCCGCTGTCCGCTACGCCTTCAGCAACCTTTTTATAAAATTCAAGTCGAACAGAACAGCAGAGTCTGGCAAAGCACAGACGGAATAAATAAATAACAAATTAAATAAAAACAGACTTAAAAGCTGGATGAGGAGAGCACATACCTGTTTTCTACCTAGTAGACATCTTGGGCAGCCCAGAGCTCAGCCCAGCTTGCTCCAGGAGCTGAGCATGCCAGCTGCCACCACACCTCACCCGGAAGTGATGTCACAACGAGCTGGGAGACTGAACATCAAGTCCCCAGCCCTTTTATAGGGTGCCCCCTCAGGGTGATTGGCTGAACAGCCAATCACCCTGCCACATGAGCATCATCAAATTCACAGTGCATTAAAGCAGCACTCCGGAGGATTTCATCAGGAGAGCAGTTTTTGAATCTAGCGTCCAAAGGCTCCTCCTCAAAACATCTCGACACGCGCGTCCGGTCGCGTGTGCGCGCGTGCGCGCGGCGCATATACTTCGGACATGAACTGTACAGCTCAATGTGTAGGGTTTAATCACTCACAGTTCACAATCTTATTCCAACAACACGACGAGGGTCTGAAGAGCCCTCTCTGTCCCTGCTGCTTCTGATATTAGCTCTGTTAGCAGAGAGCTGCTGCTGGACTCTGAAGCTGAACTTGACTCGGCCCTGGATGAACTTTCTGACCAAAATAAACGCGTAACCCTGTCAAGCCTTGCCATTCTGTGAGGTGAAAGGTTTAAAAATAAAAGTAAATCCATCTTTAGCTGGGAAATGGGTAGGTTTTTAGTAGAAATGAGTCATGAGTCCTCAGTGAACGGCTGAGACGGCAGAGAAACACACAGAGCGTCCTGTACGACAGCGCCCCCTACTGGTACAGGTTTGGTCGATGCGCGTGCATGTTGAGAGAATGCAGACATTTGAATTTCATTGGTTGAAAAATGTCGGCGGCAAGAAATAATGGAAAGGGGTCTCTAGGAGGAAGGAGGGTCTTCATCAGAATGACAGATGTTGTGGAACTCAACCCATAGATCATAGTTTAGACCTGAAATATCATTTAAAACATTTAGAAAACTTTGATACAGAGAAAAATGCTCCAGAGAGCTGCTTTAAGTTGAACTTGTTAGTGAAGTGGGAAACAATGCCATTACTTTTTCGTTTACATTATAGGCTACTATTTTACTGTAAGCATATGTGTGTGATTGACTTTTTTTTTAAAATGGGTCATTAAATGGTTTTGTCATTAAAGACAGAACAGCAAAACTCGACTTGGTGGGATAGCTTCCTACTTTCCTGATCGTGGCTAAGGACTACACAAGCTGCCATTTACATAATAAAAAGAGCTTAGCTTGGTGATCATTAACTCTCATGGATCAAGAAAATGCCAAATTAAACCGTACTGACACTAAATACAAAGATTAAATAAAAGCTACCAACTGCTAAATTAGCTCAGCTCAGCTCACATTAGCTCCTGCTAACAGAGAAACGTGAGGTGGACGGTCAATGATCTAAAAATCATGGCAGGCTGTATGATTATAATCAGCTAGCAAAGAGTGCAGCTGTAACTTGTACTTACTTCAGAGAGGAGACCACCGCGATTCCCAGCCATCGTTGTGTTGCTGCCTCTGGCTGCCTTCAGGGCTGAGGCTGCCTGTGTTCATCAGCCAACAGACCATTACACCACCTAGTGGTCGTTTTATTTAACTGTTTAAATACATTATACGGCTTATACATGCATATATATGCCTATATAAA